>BCLF01000052.1:214691-315077 GCA_001602275.1 Zoysia japonica | reverse complement strand
CTGCGCCGAGTGTTTCCCGCCTCTGCCCCGGTCCTCGCTTCGTCCTCCGCGGCGTGACGTCGCCAGCAGCGCCGGCTCCCGCGCCGTCCCCGCAGCCCGTGTCCCCGCGTGCCCGTCAACGCCGTCAACCTCGTCTCCCGCGCGACGTCCTTCGGCCCGGTCTCCGAACTCCTGGTTCGAAGCCTGCCTTCCGATTTTCGAGTTTTCCTTCGCCGTCGTTTGCTCCAGTACGTGGCACCGTATTCCAGTACACGGTTCCGGTTTCCGATCTCCGATTTCCGTCTCCAATTTCAGATCCCGGTGAGAACAATTTTTCTTCTCCTAAATTTATTTCCCTTTCCGATTAATTGTTAGATTAATTGCTAATTTGTTCTGTGAGTAATTATTCTGCAATTAATTTAAATCCTTGTGATCTCGATTGTTGCAAATTTCGTGGAATCCTATTTGATCTCCGATTAATCCCGAAATTGTCCTGTTATTTTTGTTCCGTTGCGATTATTGTGTAGGGTTGTTTCGGGGAACGTTTTGCGCGCATTTAGTCTAGTAATTTTGATTTAGATTCTAATTCCAGTTCTATTCTTTGTCGCGTAATTAGTGTCTAATCCCTGTTGTTCGTGTGGTGATTAGCTGCTGTCTCTGAGGAGGAGTTCTGCGAGCCAGCTCAGTTCGACGATCCGGATCCCGACTTCGATCCCGATTTGCCAGGCAAGCCGCGTTCCTTGATCACTTTGTTCCCAGCATTTTAAACTGCATGTTTTGTTTGCAACCTTAATTTGCATGCCAACTATTTCAAAATGTGCTAGCAACATTCCTAAGCCGTGCCTGTTTACTGTTCCACAAATATTAACCCTAGGATTGCTTTAGTACATTTATTCTACTTTTATGCTTAGCCATGCTTAGTCGCATTTATTTTTATCTCACACCTATCACTATAAAATGGAATTTGTGTTAAATGCTTTTGAACTGTGCTTCAAATGTGTGAGTATTGCAAATATCTATACATAACTATTTAGCGGGGGCAGGAGGCAGTTTGAGGAGCTGGGGGACTTTCGGGAAGTCCCTATGAGAGTACCTGTGACGGGTACACTGGAGGCTTCGGCCTTGGCGGCGAGTTTGTTGGTTGTTGGAGTTGTGGTTGGAGAGATGGCCTGCCCCGGCAATTAAGGATCGAGTCCTTCGAGCCTTGTACGCTCAGTTGACAACCATGCACACCACGTTACCCTGTATGGGCAGTTGGCTTGATCTTGAAGCTTGCCGAGACTGGTTGTTTACCCGTGGGTTGGCGGTGTAGTGTTAGTGTGGTGTAGAGCTCTGACTCCCCACATGAGATCGAGATACCCCACCTGATCAGTGGTAGGCTCTTCACAACTTCAAGACCTGATTGCGTAGGCTTTTGGGATCCCTATCCTGGAGGACGGATGACGCCAGTTAAAGCTTGTGGACGGGTCTTGTGTGTTTGTCGGAACTACGACCGTAGTTCCCGATGACGCTTCTCGTGGGTCCAGGTGCATAACCTCTGCAGAGTTTTAGTCGATGCGCATTGCCACGTCCTTTTGGAAGGACACCCCCTGAGTTGTGCTCCTCGTTGAGTAGTTTTGTTTTTCTCCCTCCTCTCCTTTTTCAAATGTTTTTGACTCCGGCCTTTGAGCTGTGGCTGAGTGTGGAGATTACATCGGCATTAAAATGAACCCTCGTCCAAGATAACGGAGATCTCTACGGGACAAGATAATAAAATTTGATAAGTTTGAAAATAAAGCTTTCTTGCATACTTTAAATAAAATAAAATGTTTTAAACTTGCATTTAGCACTTGAGCCATGCCTTTATCCTTGAAACCATTTGCATGCATACATTGTTGTTAGGTAGTACGCGGTTTGCTGAGTATTCGTACTCACGGCTTTCTAATTTGTTGTTTTCAGAGAATACTCTCAGCTTCGACTTCGACTACGTCTCTGACGGCCCGTGACGTCCGCTCCTGCGCTCGAGCTAGCCTGTGTGGAGGAGGTTCGCTACCGCTGCCATGTTGATGCTTCCGCTGTTGCTTTTGTTGGATTCACGATAGAGATATATCTGCTCTGAGATATTTCTGGCCTGCGTGCCGATGGACCCCTTTGGAGAATTTTGTTCTAATAATTTCACTCTGATCTACTATTTCCTAATTTGTTTATTGTTCAATATTTCTGTTATGGTTTTTTGATCGATCGCTTGTGATATCGTGACTGCCAAACTCCTGGGATTGGCAATGTCTCGAGAGATCGGGACTTATCGAAAGGTAAGTGAAAACCCGATCGTTACAACCCCCGCACCCCACTGCCCCCATACTACCAGATTCCGCTGCGTCCCACCACCCAGAACCACCGCGCCACATCGCCGAAGTCCCGAGCCGCCATCTCGCCGAGGTGCGCCCACCCCCGGCCATCCTCGTCGTCATCCGAGCCCGTGGTAAGAATCCCTGCACTCCTCTTTTCGATTCAAGCCATCCCCCTTCGAAAATCGCGCACTGGAGTGCCGGGAACGGCCGCCTCCGGCGAGCCGTCCATGGCCGCCGCCGCCGCCTCTGGCTCCTGGTCGCCGGCCAAGCCAGCCTCGAGCCGCCTCAGCCACCCGATCTCTGATCAATGGCTGAGATTAGATCCACAATACCCTGTATTTATTTAAATCAGATCCGTTCAATCGAAATCCAACGCCCCAAATAGAGCCACCTGTAATCCTCTAAACTCCCTAAATCGGATCCATCTAATATGAAATCGACGGTCCAGATTAATCTGGAGTTTCCAGTACAAAAATAAATCAATCTGTTTACTACATCATCATTGCGTGATGCTGTCGACCTATCGTCAGCGACTGTTTTTGAAATAAAAATAAATAGAAATCAGGGATATTGAACTACAAATTTGCCGCGTAAATATTAATAATAATACTAATAATTATAATAAATATTATTATATTAATATTATATTTAATGGTAAAATTAATTTTTATAATTGTAATATTAATAAAATATTATTATAATAGTAATAATTATTATAAAAATAATATTATGATAATAATGATAGTAATGACCATTACTATAAAATAATATTGATATAAAATTGATGAATATGATAGTCATAACTATATTAATACTTATACTGCTAATAATATTATTACTAATAATTATTGTAATGGTATAATTTATATTTTAATAACAAAAACAATAATTCCAATAACAATAATAATTAATATTAATATTATAATTTATGATAATAAAATAAATAATAATACTAAATACAAATAACAATAATAGTAATAATAATAATAATTTGATAGTGTTAATAAATATAATAATAATTTAATATAAGAATATTATTTATAGCTAGCACCGATGCTCGTGTTAACACTACGGTCGAAGATAAATATTAAATTAAGAAAATAATATATTAAAATTATAAGTTTCTCTTTATTCATTTTCATATTAAAAGGTTAAAGTTTATATGCATGATATTTAAAACTTGATGCACTTTATAAATCTTTGAACAAATATAGGTACATTTTCTTTACATTCATTATCTTGGTACTTTAATAATTGTAGCAAAAATTTAATTCTGAGTATATTTTCATCTTGCACATGTATCAATACGCATCATGATCAGATCAACACATTTATTTTAATATTATGCATAAAATAGTAAAGAAAAATACTCACAATATAGATTTGATTGACTAATGTTTTTTCATAACCAAATAGTCTGTCAGACACCTCGAATTTTTTTTTGATAAATCCATATATATATATATACACGGGTTCAATTTTACAAGTATATTTGATGATGTGGATGAGGTAGGGGGAAGAAGTGAGAAAATTATAGTTTTACTAAGAATTGTTGTTCTCATGAACTCATATATATTCTTTTTTTCTTCTATCTACAAATTAAAAAAAAAACTATAGTTGACACAACAATATAAATCATCTAGGTGTATATTGTAGAGGCTGTGAGATAACTTGTCTCAAGAATCAAGATCATGTAGGAGATAACGTCATTGCATAGTTGAACCTAACGAATCTCCATTATGGAAAAAGGCAGGATAAGTGAGGTAGTACAGAATTTTAAATTTGCCTAATCATTTTGTGCCTTCGCTGGAGCGAGACGGAGATTCCTTCATCCTACGACCAGGAGCACCGCGACGAAAACCTATCAGATCGGGCTAACAAATTTTGACGATCAGGTGACTAACGTGTTACGCTAAGAAATTTTAGTTTTTCAATGCTATGGAGAGAGCCATCGGCCAGAAGAGGTTAACAAATTTCAGCTTTTAGTGCTAACAAATTTCGGTGAACGGATGTAGAGGTTTTTTTGCGGGCCCAAAAAAGAGAAGATTCGGAAGAGGTTAACCGTTAGATTTGTAAGAGGTGAATAGAGAGAGATTTGATCCGTCGGATTTGTATAAAAGAACAGCTCTCGGTGCATTTTGCTGTGTGCACGTAGCGTAACCATCTCTGTTAGAGACGTTTTGCTGAGTATACTTAGAAAAGAAAAACTGTGCTTTTTAAGTAGCAGAGACTAAGTCTTTGTAACTTTATTGAATTATAACATATTACCTATCAATTATATTCTAAATCTTAAAATTTTATAAAATAATATATCTTATTTTTCAGATTTAATATTTTGCAATTAGATCATCAAAACTCAAGTTTATTACAAATTAGTCTCTAAAACTTTATAAACATGGTAACTTTTAAACCGTAACTCCGATTTAACTGAATTTTATATCAAAACGACTGTACCAACATAACATATGCATTCATGATATTATCATATTGATTCTCTTCTGTTGTATACATGTTTATAATTGAATTGTATTTTCTTGTTTGTTTGCTTGCGCGTGTAGAAGGATACGCTTCGAATCAGCTTTACCAAGACTTTCAATTTCAAGAGTTGAAGATCAATGAGTAGCAATACTACTGTAAAGGCAAGTGTCTTTGACTATTTTGTGTCTACTTTACAAAACCGCTATCTTGTAGATTGCATGCTTTGTGTCAAATTGATTGCCCACCTATTGTTAGATTCACCTAGTCTTTCTTTATCATGCCTTGTCGTCCTAATTTACCTTTTTGTTGGGTATATTACATGCTTAGCTTACTGTTGTCGGGATAGGTGATATTAACTGGATTTATTATTGTACTTGCTTCAGAGGATTAATAGGTTATTTAATAGCAACTTAGAGATTAGTGATTTGGAGGATATGGTTGATGTAGAGCTGTGTGCAGGGTTACCAACACTGTCACTTGGTATGTTATCTTCCCAAATCTAAAGACTGGTTCGTGTAGCGACCACTCACGTGTTACCGTACAACCACGAACCAAGTATGGGTGTGGCCTGGCGTAGTAAGTGGTGAAAACCATTTCTCTACGTGCCAATCGGTGGAGCGGAGAAAGCGGGTTACGCCGGAAAACCGCATGGAGAGAGATGTGTGGGGAAAAGAGGGTTACTCTCGGGAACCATCTGGAACAAGAAGGGGCCTTTTCAAGGTCACGATTAATGCTTTATAGATGAAACCTCAGTGGGCCCGTACAAGTTAGAGGAAGTCATGAAAAAGCTTTGAAGTGATCTTCTGACCCCTTACACCAAAGGAAGTGTGCGAGTGCGGAGCTGACACGGGCGTAATGGAAATTCTTTAGTCACCTAAAAACAGGGGATGAAATCACTTCTCGTGAAGAATTGTGTACAACCTCTACAGAGTTAAAACTATTATGACAGCCGTGCTCATGGTCATGAGCATTGTATGGACCCTCACATGATTAGTGGGATTTCGGTATAGTTTGGTTGGTAATCACAGTGGGAGACTGTGATTGGATTTTATGTTGGTGCTACAGCCGGGTAGGCTGTAGGCACGTTGGTTATAGGTGCGATGTCTATCACGTAGTTAATAGGTGCTTAATAGAAAGTGTCTCCATTATGTGCTTTTATGCAAAAGAACTCTTTATTACTTTTCCCTTGTTTGCTGCCACATGTCATCTTTTCCCACACTTGCTGAGTACAACCCGTACTCAACCTTGCCCTTACAAATGTTGATCAGTTGAAGAAAAATTTAAGAGTACATTGAAGACACGAGAGTTGAAGTCTAAGCTTATCGTCTCTCTGGTCGACTGCCTGTGGAAGCTATGCTACGCTTGATTTTCATTTCTGCTGCATTCGGTAATTGTTTTCTTTTCTCTTTATTCTTGACATTGTTCTATTTTACCATTAATAAAGTCACATTATGAGTGAAACTTGATTCCTAGTCACACATAAAAGGTCACTTGATTTTAGCATTAAAGCCGGGTGTGACATTTAGTCACCAAAGCATTTAAAGTGGCCTTGAAATTAAATTGATTAACTAAGAAATTGATGGGCCTAGCCCAATTATTCCAACAATCTCCATGAATTATGAGGCACATGATAAATACTCTCAGTATCACTACTATTTTGATATACCAATGTTTGGATGGAAATTTTTAAGTTTAGCATCCATTTAGAGTAACAGCTACACTTTGTTTACAACCAGTGGCGGATCTCCATTGAGGGCCAGTAGGGCCATGGCCCTTGTCATTGGGGGAAAAAATACAAGTATCGCTTGTAAACTTTAAATATCATCTACATAGACATTGCATGGATTGATTTCTTAACCAAGTATTACTAAATCCATTGAATTGCATAAGTTTATAAGTTCTCCTTAATTTCGAACCTAGAAATTCTTTAGGAATCATAAAGAAATTTTATAGGAATCAATTTAATTTTATAGGACAAAATATAGGATTTGCAAAAAAAATATTCAAAAAAAGTCCTAAATATGTGTGAATAATGCCAAATCACTTCAAGTGTATTTTTTCTTTGTTTTTCTATATTTGTAGTTCATTGTGTCTTAGAGGGAGGTAGCTGTCCTAGTCGCGTCAAGAACAAAGTTTCGCCGGTATTTACAACTAATCAATCGACTATGTCTTGAATTACCAGTCTTGTACAAACAAGCTTTACCAAAACCATTTTCTAGTACTATGCTGCTAACAGCATCCTTGCGGTTTGGAGTCATACTCCGAGTGTTTCATGTGTCTCTAGAGCTTACCCAAATCTTATATAGTACTGTGACCAGCAATCAAACTCGTATAGGTGTAATTCTTATAATATGTTCTAGAGGACATCTTTGCTTAGTTAAACGAATGAATCACATTGAGCAAAAGACAATCTGCTTTACAGTTTGAAGAGAAATGTATTTTCACATGAACGAGCCTTATTCAAATGTTCTCTTCTTTCAGTCAGCCATGGCATGTCTTACTGTCCTAATTTATGAGATCTCTGACACATAGGACATGTTGTCACCATATTATGACTAACATAATGGGTATTGAAAGGCCTAGCAATGAAGGATGGCCCGACAAACTGTGGGTCCCACTAAAACCTGTGGATAACCTAACCCTGCTAGGCTGCGGGGTCTAGAAGACGCAATCTGACCATCTAAGGGTTGGAACTGCCTTAAGCACCCGACCATCCAAAGGTCGAAACCACCTCAAGCATCCGACCATCTGAGGGTCAGAATCACCTCAACCACCCAACC
Organism: Zoysia japonica; assembly: GCA_001602275.1. Lineage (NCBI taxonomy): Eukaryota > Viridiplantae > Streptophyta > Magnoliopsida > Poales > Poaceae > Zoysia > Zoysia japonica. The sequence continues at coordinate 307,510 of BCLF01000052.1, read as the reverse complement.
CCTGGGTGGGATACTGCCTCTGGCAAACCAACAATCGGAGCTCTCAACAGGAGAAGAGATTCCTAACACTGTTTAGCAGATATTATCTGCTGGGCAGCGAAAGGAGAGCTAACCTTGTCCAACTCATGGTGGACAAAGGGCAGAAGCATGATGACCTGACACCTCAGAAGCTATCAGCCGAAGCAGTTCAGGGATGCTCGCGGTTGCACCTATCAGGACCGATCGGTTACATAGGCGTCAAGCCTTGTAATTTTGGCCTGACCCCTATATAAGGTCGCGTCAGGGAGCCTTAGATAAGGAGATAGAATAAGAGAGAAAAAAAAGACGACCAATACACCAAAAATCCCTAGAGTACTTGCTTGAGTAAGAGCCCTAGTGCCCTTGTAAGGACATTCTGTAACAATTGTTAGCTTCATGACAATTGATGACCCTCAAAAGGTATGTATGATTTTAGTGATTGAATGAGAATCATGAACTAACTCGTTGGATGTAGGTTTATCAACACATTCTCCACTTGTATGAGTTGGTTTCTTCAAGGTTGCTCGGTGCTTCGGTGGTTTTCCTATGGGTGAAGCGTGTCCAAGGATAAAGATGATCTTAGAGCCATGTATGGCTTAGTTTTAGGTTTTGAGTTAATAGAAAAGCCGATACTATTAAAAGGGGTCGGGTCACTTGTTTTAGTTTTACAAGTGTTAGGTAGTATGGATGGTCTAGACCTTCTGATGCACTTGAGTGATCATTGGAAATTTGAAGATGTCAAGAGTTGTAGCAGAAAGTAAGAAGATCTTAAATAAGTCAAATTCTAACGATAGAAGAGTCACCAGACAGTCCGTCGAGGTCATCGGATAGTCTGGTGAAGGTTGCAGACAGAAGTTCACAAAGGCAGTTTTCTAGAGTCAAATCAGCAGAAGCCACCGAACAATCCAGTAGAGTCACCGGACAGTTCGATGATTGCAGGAGATCAAAGTCCAGAGAGAAGTGCCCTCTAGAGTCGAAGTGAAGTTGTCACCAGACAGTCCGACGGGTCAGTGACCGGACAGTCTGGTGAACCAGAAGACAAAGTCCAGAGAGAGGAGTTCTCTGGAGTCCAAGAGAAGTCATCGGACAGTCCAGAGGTCAATGACCGGACAGTCCGATGAGCGCGAAGATAAAGTTCAGAAGAGGTGTCTTTGAAAGTCTAAAAATGAAAGTCACAAAACACCAGACAGTCTGGTGTCACATGGAATAAATTCCAGAGATGTTGGTTTTTGCCAGTCGAATACTAAGAGTCAATGGACAGTCCGGTGGTCCCAGTCACCGACAGTCCGGCGACTGCATAAAGTAGCCAGCCTTTTGGCAACGGCTCCCAACGGCCATTTCCTGGCTTGGGGCCTATATAAACCGTTGAGAGAACTGTTGTGGAGATTACCTGCATACAGAGAAGTTGAGAGACCATTTGTGAAAGCCAAAAGTCAAAAAGAATAGCACAAGGAAGCACTTAGAGAGATCTTGAGTGCTAGTGAAGAGCAGCAAAGAGCATCTAAACATTCTTAGAGCTTTTGAGGCTAAGAGTAGTGTCTTAGGCTTGTTACTCTTGTCTATAGCAGCCTAAACTGGTTAGACGTTGTTGTTCGAGCTTAAGAAGACTTGTGGAAGACGACATCATGTTTGTGAGCGTTTTCGGGTTCTCGCTCGAAAAGGATACTAAGAGGGAGCGCCCAGAGCCTTAGAGGGTTGCTCTTGCGCGAGGGTGTTATTGTCGGCTGCCGGTGACTTCACGCCAAAAAGTGGAGTATACCTTTGAGAGCATCGTTTATGAACAGCAGGAGGGACTGGTACTCCGACGAGAGTGGTCCAGTGAAGATTAGAAGAAGGTGTCATCTTTTCGAGACCTCAAAAAAAATGGCTAAGTATCTCTATCTCTCTACCGCATCTATAATATTTATATTTGTATCACCAACTATCACCATTCCTGCAGCCTCTTGAAACCACGTCGTCCTAATAATTTGGATCGTGGGATCATCAAAATTTTTTTGATCTCAACCGTGGATCCCTCCCCAACATTTCCTTCTCTGGCGCACGCCCCTCACCCCGTCACAATCCTGTAACGCATTCCTTCCTGACGCTTCGCCTTCCCTCCGCTCCCCTCCCTCACGCACCGCCTCCCCTCCCTCGCTTCCCCTGCCCTCCAGTCGAATAGGCGGGAGATTTCGGTAGACGCCATTAGTTAATTGAGCTTTTCTCAGATTACCATTAGTTAGTAGAACATTCAGGAAATAACATCTGTTAATCTGACCATTATTCTCTAAGCGCTATTATCTCTAATTTTTTTTGTAATCTTTTTCTTTTGGGCGTTATCTAAAAAATTTGTGACAGAATTGCTCCTGCCTATTATTAACTTCAAATGGATTTCTTCTGAAGGTCAGGCGACGACGGCGGCGGCTACAGGCTAGACGGTGGTTGCGGCTCCAGGCCAGGCGGTGGCGCCTGGACGCATACCAGCAGATGAGCGTGGAACGGGCTGTACGTACAGAGGCGCCTAGACGCCGGCCGGCCTAGAGCTGCACACGAATCGCATCTGGACGCCGGCTGGTCACGAGCAACACGTGAATGCCTGGCCATGAGCAAGCTCCATCGATTTTTTGGTTGTGGCAACGTGTGAAAGAACCGGACAAGACAGGCAAAGGCAAATTAGTCAGAAAATGTTAAAATAATACCAAAAATAAAAAGATTACATAAGAATTTGAGATAATAGTACTTAAAAAATGATTGTCAAGTTAACAAATGTTATTTCTCGGATGTTTTACTAACTAACGGTACTTTAAAGAAGTCTTAGTTAACTAATAGTGTTACCAGAAATCCCCCCTGATGGAGCCGGTACCGCTGGCGTGGGAGGCTCCGTCCCTGGCCCCGGGGCCTGGCTACCCGGAATCCACCGAGTCCTCTCCGTGCAGCCGCGGCGGCGACTCGTGGGAGGAGTTCCCCTCCTCCGCTGCGGCCGGCGGGCGGCTGCTCCTGATGTGCAGCTCCTCCACCGCACCCACCCAGCACCTGGCTCCCGCCTCTCCTCCACCCTCGCACTTGCCCCTCGGCCTGCGACACGGGAACAGGAAGCAGGTGACCCCGGGCGCGTGGAGGCGAGATGTCGTCGATGGCAGGCCACTCACTCCTAGCTCGCCCTGCCGCGCCTCCTCCTTCCCCCGCGGCCGCGGCCCGTGCCAACAGCGCGACGCTACCTCTGTTGCTTCTCCTCTCAACTCTCGCCTCCCCTCCTCTCCGTGCACCTGCGCCGCTCCCTCCTCCCAACCCGCCTAGCATAGAAGCGCGCCCAGATCTGGCACTGTCGCGAGCAGTGGGCGGCACTCAGGGCACTTGCACCGGATGCGCCATGCCTCCCGACGGCACCGTCATGTCCTTCTCCATTACTTATTCTCTTCTACCTAAAGCAAGGGCCATGAAAAGTGAGTAGTTATTTGCAATCTTACTGTTAATGATTTTGGACTGTTTTGAAATGTCACTATACTTATGTGCAGATGCAATTATTTTTTTTTTGCGATTCCAGGCATCAGGATTGCTTAAACTTTGTATAGCTGATCTGTTGTCTGCTGAGGATGGACAGGAAAGCAAATATCAAGATCAAAATGAAAGGCACGTATTGCAAGTTCTATATGATTGTCAATCTGATTCTTTACTTTTTTTGAGACTATCTGATTCTTTAATTGGTTCCCATATGATCCCGTGGATTGCAGATTTGAGGAGCTATTGGTCCAGTGGCAGATGATATAAAAAAAAAATTGCCTCTACAAATGTAGGTAATATCATATATGTCCTTTTCTTTAATCACATTACTTATCTCATTAATATAGCACTAAAGAGTAAATATTAATGTTAAATTCTGCTCTGTTTCACCATCCTAATAATGGATTAGTTGTCATTATAACTAAATTTAATTGTCTAATGGATGAGCCAAAAGAAAGGATTTTTTCCCAATAGAAATGCAGGTAACATCCTATCTGTCCCTTTCTTTACTCACATTATGTAGTTGGAAAAAGAAAGATCTTGGAATGCTGCAACATTAGCTTTTGATCCGCATGACTCCTTGACAGGTACAAAACTGACGCTTCAGTCATGACCAAGCAATGTTTAGATAAATGAAGACATTCATATAGAAATCCTAGGGGAGGGTGAGTAAGTATCAGTCAGCTCCCTATAGTCACTCATATTTTGAAACAGTCATACCAATCTATTTGGATCCAATAGTCAACTGATCATTTGGTATGGGTTATTGTGAATCAAGATTTAGGCAATCAACTGAAATCCCAGTCCTGTATTATGAAGCTCCTGAATTCTTCTTTTACAGTTGTTCGTGATGAAAATACCAAATGCTTCCTCCTCTTCATTCGGGCCACCATCAGTGCTACGGAACGACTGACAGCAGCAATAGTGAAGAGTTTCCGTTTCGCCGTGTTGTTATTCGAGAAGGTTGTGTATGAGTGTATCCAACATAGTTCTAAGGAAATGCCCACTGTGGGATGGTTGTAGCAGCTCGATGGATTGCGACCCAAACCATTACTTGATTAATCAAAGCTGTCGGAATTCTCAGACTACAGGATTAAGGTAATTTCTTTTAATTTCTATGAACTTCTGCAGCTTATATTGTGGTGTGTAAACTATATCACCATTGTAAACACATAATACTGGTGGCACTAAACTATTCTCCAGGTTATTGTTTCAAATATAATATTTTTTTAGCTGTGTTGTTATATATAAAGTACCACTTCTTTTATTCTTTTGGAGGTAAATTTTGACAAGCACCAAACAGGCAAGCTCTACTGTTTTCTATGACAGCTACAGCTCTGGACTGCTTTGTGCCGGAGTTTCCATCCTTTCCATCAAAAATTTCTCCAGCAGGCGGCAGGCACCTTATTGCAGGTTTCTCTCTCTGCATCTAACCAAGTTTATATTTACTTTCAAAACCAAATGGAATTCAGTTTTCTGCCTTGATTTTGTTCATCAGATTGAATCTACCACGTATGAGAAGTAATCTTATACAACAGTTGCAATATATTTGCTTTACTTCTTATTAACGACTTCTGAATAAAAAAGCATGTCATGATGCATATATTTCTCATTCCGAACATCTCTGATTATTGGAGTAATGGAAGCTCTGTCAGTTCTAAGTATGCCAACATTAATTCAATAGAAGTCATAATTTTTTTCCAGAGCCAATCTATCTAATTAATTCATATGTCTAAACTTTATCCCTGTGACTGTTGATTTCTTTTCCTGCACTAAATTTTAGTTTTAAGATGATTAAGAGCATCCTTAATATACTTCTTTTCTTCTCAAGATGCTTAATCTTTCGGCTAAAAAAAATATGCTTAATCTTCCATGGTTTCCCATTTAGTTTGTGTTATGTCAATTTTCTTAAAGGCAAGTGTCGGCACTTACTCTGGTATTTACTAACCTATGGTTAAATGCTGCATTCAGTTTCAGTCCATGATGCACCGTGGTTAAACTATTTTCATTTTTTTCATTGAAGAAAAAGGCAGGAGGGCTGCCATTTACTAGATTGTTAGAGCAACCAAATGAGCACACACAGAATTACAAAGGTTCAATAAAATAAAAGTTAGAACTAAATAAAGGCCTCAAAGGAACCGAAGCAGAATTAAAATTATTTTCATCTTAACAGCTATATATCAGATGCCATATTAGTAAACTCCTACCAACCAAGCACATCAAGCTATATGCATTATTGTGAACATCTTCACTAGACATTGCAGAACAGCTTAAATAGGATGATGATGAATACTTTTTTTTTTATATCATGAGAGTTCAGTAAACTGACTTTAGTATATACTTGGATAAACTGAAAGGAAAACGATCACCAAGGTTTAAAAATCGTAGAGGCGACTAAAATAGGATGGACATAATTACCTCCTATCACTTTCGATCATATTAAACTGATCTTGATAGGTTTGGCTATTTGCTTTGTTCATGCACTGCTTAGATATTATAGTTAGCATTTGTTTGTGCTGCAATTAAGCCGAGGAATTTGACTATTTTGGTAGGAACTCATCTAACCATCCTAGAAGGGGCAGCTCAATATGATAGCCCATGCATATGATCAGTCACTTGGTGGGAGGGACTTTGATCATGTGCTGTTCAAACACTTCGCAGCCAAGTTCAAAGAGGAGTACAAGATTGATGTGTTCATGTGTACCAGAATGCATACGCATGTCTTATGTTGCGTGTCACGTGTGAGAAACTTAAGAAGGTGCTGAGTGCGAATCCAGAAGCTCCTCTATATATCTGAGTGTTTGATGGATGAGAAGGATGTGCGAGGATTTATTAAGTGGGAGGAGTTTGAACAGATAACCTCTCCGGTACTGGAATACGTGAAAGGGCCCTTGGAAAAAGCTCTGTATGAAGCCGGCTTGACTGGTTTTTGTGATACATTCTTCTATCTCATCGTTATTACCTTAGTTATATCTTAATGTATCTGTCTCCACTCTGTACCTGGAATTAGATGGTTGAATAAGTGACTCTAATAATGAGAATTATTTTTTTATCACTTATATCCCGCATCAACGCTTCATATGTACTCAAAATGAGAGCAATAATATAGCTATGATGCTTTCTTTTTGTGTAGCTCAACATGTTTGCTTCTGAGAAAAAATGTTCTCAAATTATATAATAAATAAAAATATGTTTTAGCTTTTCTGGTTTCAATTTTTAAGCTTTATATTTTTACCAATTTCTAATACCATATTTGAAATTCACAGAAATTCCTATAGCAATTAATAGTCATTGAACTTTCTAATCATTCATAAATACCTGGAGCAACGCACCGGAAAATCATCTAGTTTACCTTATTGCGAGTAGTTTATCTTATTGCGAGTAGTGTGATAGGTTCGCTTTGTGATATCTCTTTGGTGGCTCTTGTGCTGGTTGCTTTTTTTACTAGCTTGATAGGTTGTTTTTTTTTTATTTTTTTGCACTTTGTTTGGTTGTCTTTTCTTTTTTAGTCCTTTCTTGATAGAAGAAATTGAAAAGCGCTGGCTTCACCTCTCTTCTTGGTCACTTAATCTTTTGAAGAGCCTCTCGTGGCCTACATTCCACTTTCATTAGACATAGGGTTTTACGTCTCGTCGGCGATCTGAATCAGGATATATCGTTGAGTCTCAAGTAGACTAGCCCACCTCGTTGAGAAGAGCGCATAAATACTTCTCTACTTTACAAATTCTACTGTGTTGGTGGTACAAAACACTGACAGGTCATAAGCTCAATTCCTTGGATGCAGTCGATCACAGATCATGAAAGATCCTTTGTGAATTGATCTGCTAGCTAGATTTTCAGCCATTTGGATATAATCCAAGGCTATAGCTTCGGAATTTCTCAATTTCTTGTTGACCTAGGGCACGTCTGACGATGCTCACACCTAGATGAGCTGAAGTGGAAATAATAGCCTTTTGCTAGTTTGTTTGTTAACTAATCGTTCTTCATCACGAAAGCATCTTGCTTATCCTTTTGCTGGTACCACCTTTTATAGTGAAATCCTAATAGTTACCCTCTTGCCGGACCAACCCTAGGAAAACCAGCATTGCTGATCTGGTCCGCTGCAACCAGCACGCGGTAGTGCTCTCGGCATGTGACAATATTTTGCATCCACAAAACTATTACGATAGATCAGATGAGGGTGAATGCCCCTCCACAACAGTTTATTGGACAACAATAAGTCACCATTTTTTTACTCGAATAAGTCGCTTTTGCGTACAATTCACAATGAAAAGTGTCATGGTGTAGTCGATGGAGAAAGAGGTGCTAGGGGCAGACATGGAAGATGAACTTCCTTTAAACTGATTAGTACAACAAATGTAACACACTTTGATTCATTCAATGGCGTCAAGAAATAAAAAAAAATGAAGGGAGTAAGTTGCTAGCTAATTAAGTACTATCTCCGTTCTAAAAATATAAGTATTTGTAGGTTTAGTTAAAATCAAATTGTTATAACTTTTACTAATAATATTTAGAAAATTACATAATTTCTAATATAAAAATATACATTTTATGAAAGCTTTATTTCATGATGAATTCAAAAAATATATTTTTAATGATAAAATGTCATTAATTCTTTATTATTATTGGTCAAAGCAATAAAAGTTTCACTTTGACTCAACTTACAAATGCTTATATTTTAGAACGAATAGAGTAGGCATGGACTAGCAGCTAGTCAGATGCAGTGACGCACGCACATTTGTTGTGCTTCTATTTCGCGAGTGGGCAGTGGCATCAATCTAGACTCCCTAAGTTCTCAAATTATTATATATTGTTATACAAACAATACTTACCATTGTGCAATTGGACTTGTTATACTAATGACGACTATTTACAATCTTAGGAAGCACGTGGCCCAAACCATACTACGGAGTACTTTATATACTATATTGTAGGCGTACGTAAGATTTTCAAGTGAATCGAACATAAATAATTCGCTCACATGGATCAAACAGTATACATTCAGTGAGCTAGTTCATTCATTGTATTTAGACAGAACAAATAAATGAGCTATCAAAGTTGAGGAACCTGGATAGGATCGTAATTAAGTTCGATGCTTTCCTGAATCTAGACGGAGTGGGAATTCAGGGAGTGATTATTTTTTCTTAGAATTTCGTTGAAGTATTTTTGTTAAACGGTGAATAAACCCAATGGCATCGATAAAATATTTATACCGTGCTAACGTAAAAACTCACTGTCTCATCCAGATCTTTTAAAATCTTACTACTCAAGGTTTCTTTTGAATTTAGTCCATATAACTTTTGGTTAGAACATGATTGGTAATTGGCTAATAGGGTAGGGAAAAAAATAAATCAACAGCTAATAGTCGGAGCATTATCTCCATGTTGGGAAATATGGTCTAATAGAAATGATGTTGTTTTTAACAAATCTCCAATTAAAAATTATTTATGGATACTCTACACAGGAACATATGGCTACGCTTGAGGAGTAAGTTGGAAAACAATGAAGAAGACAAGGAGACAATAAAAACAGCATGCTAGAGACTAGAGATTTAGCAATAGAATTTACTGTTAAGGATTTTATCATTTATATTTTGTTGGACAAGTTTTTAATTCATCTTGTGTTATGCATATTGTATGAGATACAACTTTTGTATGGCTGTAGCTTCAATTGAAGTAAAAAGCTGGTAAGGTCACCTCTACTTCTGGCTTGGCACATTGTTTCGTTTGTTCAATGTATCTGGACGCCTTTTCCCTCTGGCAAAAGGAACCTAGACAGAGCCATTGGCGTCCTCCATTTCAAGACTCTGCCACCAATAATGGTCATGCCAAGTGCTCAACATACGTATATCAATGCAGCGCTGCGGCAGTACTTACAATACACAGATCCTTGGTTTCTCCTGATTGATGCTCTCTCCACCCAAGGAGCAACTTGCTGAACATTGCAGGCTTCTTCTAGTGTTGTTACAAGGATCAAGGTGTGCTACATTTCTAAATTCTTTTTAATCATTTTTCCATTTTTTGTTTTTATGTCTACAGATGAAATGATTATTCCTGCCAATATAATAGGATCAGTTTTAATATGAACGATACTCCAAAACAATTTTTTTTATTAGTGAACGCAAGTTTACGTTTTGAACGTCAACAATTTTTAAAATCAGTGCAATGAGAGACTATGAAACTGCTGGGTTTTCTCATTATAATTAGTGAATAAGTAATATCTTCAGGTCGAGTTAGGGATGCAGGATTTGCATTTCCCGGGCCAGCTCACCACCCAAAAACGCTTCCAAATGAATTAGAAATTCATCTCACTTTCATAAATTAATCACACAAACATACTAAAGAGTTGACCTACAATTACCTATTAGGTACCCAATTTGCATCCCTAGGTCGATTCGATCTGAAAGATACTATAATCTGAGTAGTAATAACAACAGAAAACCACAAACTGAATGACTAATATGGGTACAACTATGCATCAGGGATTATGAGTTACTGATCCAACATTCGCTGAATATTTCCCAAAACTTTTAAAGCAATGTGGCACCTCCAAGAGCAAACAGTTCTCTTGTCTTTTTTTTTTCTAAGGGTCTGTTTGGATCCTTGAATTCATTTTAAGAATTACAATTTATGCATAGATTAATTAAATTAATATAGTTGTATACGGAATATATTTGTATATTTATTGTTAGGCATACAAAGAACATACTTATATGTTATATTTTTATTGTAAAAAAGTAAGTTGAAGAGTGTGTTATAAGTTGAAGAATAGAATTGTAGCATAATTATCTATAGAACCCATTTTCATCTCTCACCCTATGAATTTGAATTTGAGATAGTATTATTTGTGAGCTTGAAAAAGTTGTAAAATGTCAAATTTCAAACTAAATAGGCTAATCTCATTATGTAGATTTTAATTCCTCCAAAATAAAGATATCCAAAGGCTCCTAAATAGATTCATCATAAATGTTCCTAAGAGTAGAGTCTTAAAAAAATCAGCCCAGTGCACTACCACCGACTTGCGTAAGGTTCGAGACGGATATTCTGTATGCAGCGTTTTTAGAGTATATAAAAAACACCTATGTCTAAGTACACTCAAATGTCTGTTACAAAGAAGAGTAAACTCAAATATTACAAAATTTTAGTCATTCTTGTGAATATACAAAACTGTTGTTTTGCCATTCTTGATGTTTTTTTTATCATTTATTGAAGTCTTTTATGGAACGAGAAATGAGTTTAGGCGAGGTAGTGAGACCGACTAGCCTAAATCAAATTATGAGGAAAAGTGTAAAAAACTCCTCCGGTCTCTTAAATACCTTTCTATTTTTTTACGGTTAGTTGCACAAAAAATGTGATTGAGGATCCCGAAAAGTTTCTCAGATCTAGCTCTGGGTAGAGAATTTCTAAGGACGGTATTTAGGTGAGCTGTTAGAGGATTTTTTTTCTATACTTTTTCATTATAATTTGACTTAGAGAAAGTTATTGGAGAGCTTCTAGAGATGCTCTAATTCTTGGTACCAGGCAGCCTTACCAAATCATAGTGTTGTCATCGGCCATGGCCACTATGAGAACAAAGAAATATAGTAAATTTATCAAAAACAAAGATGTTTTATTAAAACTATCATAAAACTACATATTTAGGATATTGAATATACTTATATCTCACAACTATATATTATATATAAAGGAAGTGTATGGTAAACAATAGATTGATGCTATGTAGAATCTATAGTTTCATGATACTTATGTAAATAAAATTTTTGTGTTGTAATACACGTCCATTAAATTTATAGTTTTGTGATACATAGATACACAAAAGAGACACAAAATATGTAGTTTTATGATAGTTTTGACAAAAATAAATATAATATTGTGAAATTTACTTAGAAATATTTGGAACCATTGATGTAGATCGTTTGTCAGACATCACGACGCTGACCAGAATCATTTTGTCTAAGTTGTAAAATAGCAGATCCTATGTAATTTACTAATTAATTTCGTGAATGAGCTACAACTATAGGGCTTTAGTTTCTTCCTAATGAGCTAACAATGGCGTAGTCTGTCGACATTGTACTGACATGTCAGTAGGTTACTCCATCGATCGATTCATATAGACAAACTCCCTATTCGCGGCGTCGAATCTCGTCGTGGAAGCAGCGGTCGCGGACGACATGCATCCCCTGCAAAGGTTTGAGCTCTCGGCCATGCCTACGACCGCCCCGCGCGCGAAGCGCGTCACTGCGTCCCTCGACGCTGCAGCCAGGGCACGCATTTCCGTCCTACCGAGCAGCATCGACAGTAGCGGCACCGAGCCTGATGCAGCCACCCTCTCCATTCTCGTCAACGAGTACTTCTTCGAGGCGGAAACCAGTGTTTCAGCGGCGACCGTCACAGTGAACCAAGACTCGGATGGCAAGGAGGATGACGGCGACAGGAGCACCATCTCAGCCTCTGCAGCCGACGTGGCCACGAAGATCAGAGGTTTTATTGATCCAGCTAGTGGATCTGATGAGCTGCGCTGCGTCCTCACCACCGACGTGATGGAAGCTGTGAATGGCCTGCAGAAAGTCCGGTCGAACAGACCGGCATTTCGGCGTGCCGTGATGTCGTGCCTACGCGATCGCGGCCACGACGCGGGCCTCTGCAAACTGCGATGGGGCAAGTCCAGCAGTATGGCAGCAGGCAACTACGAGTACATCGACGTCGTCGTGTCCGCAGAGACACGATTCATTGTGGACGTCGGCTTCGCGGCCGAGTTCGCGGTGGCACGTCCGACGGCCGAGTTCGACGCGGTGCATGCGGCCCTGCCGGAGGTGCTCGTCGCTTCGACGGTGGACGTGCGCCGGGTAGTGAAGGCCGCAGCGGCAGCGGCAAGGCGCTCGCTGAAAAGCCGTGGCCTCAGCGTGCCACCGTGGAGGAAGCGGCGGTACGTGATGGCCAAGTGGTTTGGGCCTTACAAGAGGACGGTGAACCCTGTGCCCGTGTGCACGGCATTAACGGTGGTCGGCAGTGGCGCGAGCGCCGCCATCTGCGGAACCATTCTTGGTTTCGCACCACGGCAACCAACGGTGGTATATTCGGTCTTCTCTGGTCCTGAGATGATTCAAATTGGGGGATGATGCTGTAGTGAGATACGAGTATGTCAGATTGGAGGATAAGAAGATTGGTAGCGCTGTCAGGATGTACATTCTGTGGTTATATTTTTGAGAAATTTTTTTATTTGGACCTTAAAAAGTCACGGCTTTTTTTCTTGATCCTTTTTTATTTGAACTTTTTTATAATTTTTGGCTCATTATTTGGGTCCTTTCCGTTAGTTTTGACTCCTAAAGTGAGACACAAAATGACCATTTTACCTCTAATTTCGTATTTGTTTCAATTCGAGCCTATTTTTTTTTCCTATTTTGTATAGTTTGATAATATCATATTTGCAAATTTTGGTATGTGACATTCCGTACACATAAATTTTAAATATTTTTTGCAAATTATCATATTATCAAACAATGAAAAAAATAAAAATAATGTTCAAAATAAAATAAATACAACATCTAGGGTAAAATGGTAATTTAATCTCCCATTTAACACCGTTAGGAGGCGAAATTGACGAAAGGGCCAAATAAGGAATCCAAAATAGATTTTGGTCATATTAGGAAGTTTAAATCGAAAAGAGCCAAGAAGGGAAGTCATGACTTTTTTAAGGCCCAAATAAAAAATTATCTCTATATTTTCTTTCTTGATCATATTATGAACCTAAGAACCTTGGGCACGCTGTAAATAACCGACTGTTTTAAAATATTATAACCACCGGCTTTTATAGTCATCTTTGACCATTCATATTATTCGAAAAAATATTTAAATGTATAAATTTACTTGTTGTATTTACAATATATTAATGATATAGCAAATTACAAAAAATAGAAAACTAGAGGGAATACATTGTAAATCCAAAACAAATATTTAATTTATATGTAAATATTCACTTCCTTTGTTCTTTCATATTTTACACTAAATATAAAAGTGTTGCGGTACTATGTCAAAACAGGGGTAAACTCAAATTATAGGAAAAGTTGGGTGCAATCATAATAATATCTGTCATATCATATTATTTTTGACAGACCGCCCCACAGAAGAGACGATCCATCGACCACAGGATCTTATCGGTTGTCACTCGGCGAAGTGAGGACTAACAGTACAACTCAAGCACGATAAAATATAATACAAACTGTTGTTTAAGTTTATAAAACCAAGATTTTTGAAAGCACGGAAGCGATAACCTGAATTAGGGTCTTCTAAAGACTATGCATAAGATGCCATCGAGCCTATACGATGAATCTTCTAGCAGCACACAAACAGCAGCGCGGCGAGCAAGGCTTCCAACGGACATAGCTACCTTCGAGGTTGCTTTTGCCAGTTGGTCCAGAGCAGAGAGAGAGAAACCACCTGCACACAAAACCACAAAGAGAGAAGCCCTGAGCATTCAAATGCTCAGCAAGTCTTACCCGTCAACGTGGCCAACTACAGCCGACTCTAAGGATTTGATGAGGCTGACTCATATGGGATAGCCATTTGTAAAACCTGCGCTAATATAGTGAGTCCTTACAGTCATGTTTTTAGTGGTAAATTAAGTTCACGAAAGGTAAATTTAATTGGCGCTATAAAACTATATCAAACATGGTTGCCAAGCAATCGCTATAAACTAAGTAAACAGTCCATATTATTATTATTATTATTATTATTTGTGTTTTTACTACGATATGACATAGTGAACAAACGGTACTCGTTACTGTGAGGGGCAGCGATTATAATCGATTTACACCAGCAGAAAAAACCCGAAATACACGACACGTACGGGCTTCCCGAAAGCCTACTTCTCCCGAGAACATGGTCCTCCATGCGACCACCAAGCAGGACGTGTCCATGGTTAGATCCAAATCTCACCTCCTCTCACCGCCTAAAGAGGAGTAGGATTACTTCCAACCACTACAGATATTGAGCTACATCGATTTTCTGGGCCCATAATTCTAGTATATATTAGGTACGTTCAAACTTATTCAACTAGGTCACACTCGAATCGGTCCTTAACGACAGAGACGGGGCTACCACCGCGAAGGCCTAGCCTTCTCAAACCCTCCTATACGCTATCTCCGCCCGGTCTCATGTTATTCTCGCGAGTGACTTTCCATTCACTCGACTTCTATAGCTCGCGAGTGTCTAACCATTCACTCGACTTCTATAGCTCGCGAGTGACTATCCATTAACTCGACTTTATAGCTCGCGAGTGGCTATCCATTCACTCGACTTCTACCGTGACTTAGCCTAGCTCTACATCGAGTTAACCGTACCAACAACACTCAAACATAGGTAATAAAGTACCTAGCATGCAATTCTAGATTTTTAAACAACTCCTAATACCTAATGCACAAGACATTACTGATATCATACACAATGATTAAAATAAAACTTAAAAGGGGTTAATACACCGGGCTTGCCTGGTCTTTGCTCACATTTAGCTTCCTTTGCTAAAGGAACACCTCCAAGCTCTCCTTTGGATGGGTTGGGTCCTAACATGAATGATATGTAAAGAAAAGAATTATAATGGTGTTGAACTTTAAATAAAAACACAAGCGATGACAGCTTTTTATTTTCAAAAGTCACAAATTTAGTTGCAAAACTTCTTTAAGATGGTTTTCAAAAACATAAAATATAATTTGAGTTATGCAAAAAATCAGAAAGGTTATAAACAAAAATTTTTTGAGACCTTTTTCATGATTTTATTGGAATCAAAAGGATTTATAATGAATTAAACAAAATAAAACATTTACAAAGATATTTTTAATGAAAATAAATATAAAAATTTACTAAAACATCAAGCTTGACTAAAGAAACAGAAAAGTACACTTTTTAAGATTTTATAATGCCAAGGAATAATGATAATACATTAATAAATTATTTAGTGATCTGATATAATTAAATTAATTTTATGCATAAAATAAAAACTTATTAGCTTCCGAATATTGTTCTAGTTGAGAGAGGCCTAACAAAATTTATTTTATAATTTTCCGAGTTAGAATGAATTTTCTATGAATTTTACAAACTTAAAATGTTTTCTGGCAATTAAATAAATCATTGCACAAATTAATAAATTCCAGCCTAAATGGGCCAAATTGGGTTGGGCCACAAGGGCCTCGACCCATCTGGGGTAGGCCACACAGTGGGCCTCAGGGGTCCTTGGCCCAAAAAGGGCAACCACATTGGTGGCCACATGCGCGGCCGCACCGGATCGCGCGGGCGCAGAAGATCCCGAGGAGGGGAGGGCGGCTCCCAGGCGCCATGGCGTCGGCCCGCCGGACGGTGGCGGTGAGCTCGCCAAAAAAAGGCGCCCGTCGGAGAGAGGCGCCGGAGCAGATGGCAGAACTGTGGGTGTGACATGGGGAACCTCGTGAGGGGGTCCTCGGATAGGGGTGCTCACCGGAATCAGCTGGCGGCGGAAAGGCAGCGCAGCGCGATGTTTGGCGGCCTTGCGAGCTCGACACCATCGACGAGGTTCGACGAGACCTGCACGAGGAGCTTCATCGGAGACGGGAGATCACTGGCATGGGTGTTGTCGACGTCAAGGGAGACCGAAATGGGGGTGTCCTCGGTGAGCTCCGTCGGTTCAGGCGACAATCAGCGTTGAAGCTTCAAATCCCTGCACCAAATGTCACGGAATCGACTAAAACTTGAGTGCGTAGGATGAGTCAGAAGTTGGGGGGGCTAGAACCAGAAGGAATCGAGGAACCTTCATGGGGATTTGACGGATTGGGCCGGCGTTCGGCCGGCAGCTCCACAACTCGAAAATTGGGGAAAACTTCAATTTGCCTGGCTCGGTGGAGAAGGAGGTGGATTGGGGTAGGGGAGAGTGCGCGAGGGAGCTGGCGCAACTTGTCGACGAGGAGGCAGGCTCGATGGTGGCTCGGCCGGTGGAGCTCGGGGTCCCCCGGCAATGGCGGCTGCCCTTGTGGCGACCGAGAGAGAGTGAAGAGTGAGGGTGAGATGGAAGGCGGCCAGGGTACATGTACACGGGGCCATCGCCGTGTTCGAGCGGGCGTGTGCTCTGGTTGCGTGGCGCGCATGCAGGGGGGGGGGGGGCGGGGCCGCCGGCGCGAGCGGCAGCTGGCCACTGCATTGGCTGCTGAAGGTTGGAGAAGGAGCAATAAGGCTGACAGGCGGGGCCCACGAGGTTTCTCTTTTTTTCCTGATTTTTGCTGATTTTCTGCGCTGCTCTCTGTTTTAATCCGAAAGGCATCCTTCCCGAGCTCAAAATTTTTTGAAATTTGGTAGCGTGGTAAAACTTTTATAAAGGAACAACTTTTATGTTTGAGTCAAGTTGAAAATTGAAATAAATAAATAGTTATTTAATTTCAAATTCACGCAAGCTTTTCGGAGAAACATAATTTATTTGAAACCTTAAACCTTAAATAAAATTTTTACGAAAACTTCTAAAATTCAAGTCTTTGCATGAACTTTCAAGTTAAAATTTTGTTTCACATCATTTCATTGAAAGTTTTGAACTCTCATTTTGAAATTTAAACTAATTTTTGAAACTAGTTGGAATTGTTTAAATTCTTTTTGAGCTCGGTTTTCCGTGATTTCGGACATGAACAATTGGCTCTTTTACGTCGAAACACGGAGTGTTACAGCCCTCCCCCTTAAAGAAATCTCATCCTAAGATTTACAACGAATGTGGGGGAAAATAAAACCTCAGCGGAGTTGAAGAAACTTCGAAAAGTGCGTGTGCAGATATTTTTTTTGGTCTTACAAGTATTCCTTTAACTGCAACGTGGGGAAAAAGATCATATACAATGGATAGGTTCGCAGTCCTCAATCAATGTGCAGTGAACTTTGCAATGACTGAAAATCTCTATAAAGTAGAAGGCCAATTTATTTCTGAATCCGAAGGGTTGTGCTCCTTGCCTGTGCGAGAATCAAAAGTACAAAAGATCGCTAAAAGTTAGGATTGATCAAATAAGATAGTGAATTTCTAGGAATAAATTAATACAGAGATAAGGCAAATGAGATGGACAAGGATTTATACGATAACGATTATCGAGTAGCACATGGGTTCGATAGCAAGGATATGCGGAAGATTTACATGGTGACACAATGATTCTCTAGATTTGAGCTGGATAAAAACGAACGGTATCATGTTCAAAAGAGATAATTGAGACTCTACGGAGGAGCGCAGGTAGCCGTCTCAACTCAAACAAGGATATGGGCTTAAAGGTGGATTGAGGTGGGATGCTCCAATGAGGAATTCCAAGTACAATATTTTCCATCCCGGTTGCGTACTCCAGACAATACACCATTCGTTCAGAAAAATATTCACATAGTTTCCCTATCAAGGTCCTAGGAGGAGGTTTTTTTGTTACTATAATCTGATTTTGAGAAGCGCCTGGGAAAACCGGCATAACTCAAAAGCAAAATTACAATTTTAAGAGCACATCCACTAGCAAATTTCAAGGGATTAGAATTGACATGAAAGATTTGGTTAGTGCCATGATCATGGTAGTGATCATGTTTACTAAGAAAGGTTCCAAAATCTGCAACTGTAAGGACTCCATCTGGATACATCAAGGTATCCTAGATGATTATTTTCTTGACCAGCGATTAAGGATACTAAAAGGCAAAACCAGTATACTTTAGACAACGATGTTTCATGGAGTCGTACTCTTTGTACGGCTAAAGGGTACAAAAGTCACACAAGGAGCTCAATCGGAAAAAAGAAATTCCTCGCATAAACAAGATCTTATGAGAAGGACTATAGAGGATAGCATGTATCTTCTAGATGGGACACACGCCAAAACTTCAAGTCGAGGAAAGAGTTTGCGATAACAAAAGGTTACGATGGATTTTGAGTGGTGACATACAATAGGTTAGTATTAGGTAGGAAAAAGGGATCAAATGGAAGTAAATCCAAGTTTTAGAGAGTGATGATTAGGGAGATGCCAAGGCAAGTAAATATTGATTGAAAAAAAAGGGATCAAATGGAAGTAAATCCAAGTTTCAGAGAGTGATGATTAGGGAGATGCCAAGGCAAGTAAATATTGATTGAAAAAAACCAATAATTTAAAGCTATTTGCTCATCAAGGTAAGGACATCCAACGAATAACTCGCAGATCCTTTTAGACGAGATGGGGGGTTAATGATTTATTCAAGATTATAACGAATTTGTATTCTCGAGCAAAGTTTAGATAGACGGGCTCATATATGACGTGCCAACAAGGATGTAAAATTCAGAAAGGGCAAGGAACTTGGCAGTACGAATCAAATGGCATGGGTTAACATGTCTCTCATGACGAAATGCATCGAGGTTATGGTGCACATGCGGAGATATGCATGCATAATGACACAGTGTATATCATGATGCATATGAGATGATGCATAATGATGGTGCACCATGATACGTAATAGCGCACTTGAATGATGCATATGTCGTGATGCATTATGAAATTTTGGTGCATATGCTCAATGATGCAAAATGAAATGCCCCAAGATGCATAATTGCAACAAATGGATAGGCTTAGGTCATGCAATTCTGTGTATCACTCATGTCATCTCTCAGAGACAGGAGGGCTTGTGAAAAGTGGGTTTGATCCCAAGGCATGATCTATAAAGATTTCGAGGGCTTCCAAAAGATGGCAGCTCGTTGATAACAAATGAATAAGGCATATGAGTCAAGAGCATTATGACAGATAGTTGATCAGTCGCAATAGATGGCCGTTCGACAAATATTCCTAATGAAAGTAGGAATGAAAGGTTCGGTGTAAAAGGTTAGAACACAAGGGTAGTGAAAACAACGAAGCGTCAACTCTGTCCAGGATTAGCAGCAGTCACGAAAATCTGATTCTGACATTTTTCGAGGCAGAACCAAGAGGGGAGTTGAATAACAAAGTTGCTGTGGACTTCCATAGCTTTTCAACGGATATTCACTTGTCCTCATACGACTAACAGAACAAGAGATAAGCTCCTTGAAAGGTGACAATCGATGTGCTGAAATTCAGTCTTGGACAGATTGAGGTTTTAATGGGGTTTGGGCATTTAACCTTGAAGATTGGTCGAAAAATGATGGAGCTATGATTTTTCAAAGGACCTGAAGTCGTGGGATGCAGCCTGGTCGTGAATTTCGTGAACAGATGGGCCAGAGGTACTTCGAAATACTTATGATGAAAGTTGGTATGCAAGGTTTGGCGCAACAAATCAGAAGGTAATGACATCAAAATAGGATCCCTAGAGTTGGATGGGTGCCAATGATTTATGAGAAGGAAAGGCTTAGGAAAAACTACACTAGATGGTTCCTAGTAACTTTATGATCTTGTAGGCTTGAAGAGCATTCGAATACTAGCATCCTAAAGCTTCTCTTCTCGCATCTTCAACATGACCAAGAACTCTTCAAGCAAACTTGTTTGGGAATGAAGGTATTCTTGCGTCTGCTCTTTCTACGACTAAAACATAGCCGCGATAACTTGCATTAGGGTTGGGTCTAGGTACAGGCATTCCTATCTGCTGATCACTTAAACCTTCTTCATCTTCTTCGAGCATACAAACCAGTCTACTAAAATTCTAATCTCGGGGCCAACCACCTAGTATTTAGAAGCATAAAGGTTCCACAAATTTTTAGGCAATCTGTCCTAACTGCGATGGCAGTTGAAATTCAAAGCGGCTTTGCCCCAAAGTTGGCTGGGTCAAAACTTTTTCAACTTTTTAATTTAACACAAGACAGGAGATTTCTTTTTAGATGATTTGGTTATTTACAACTTTTAAATGCAAATGCTCAATATGCAACGTCCTACGGTCATCACAAAAAAAAAATTGACCAATATAGATGACCGTATGTGACCTCGATGGCAAACACGATCTCTCAAATTCTACACGAACTAAGGGTGAGCAGTTAGCACTCTGACACAACCACCTGATAAGACCAGCACTAATATAGTCCTTATTTGGGCTAAAACTAAGGGTTTTCAGTGCAGTTAGTTTTTTGAAAATAGCTTTAAAGTTGTACTGTTCTAGATATTGCTCTGATACCATCCTGTGACAGACCGTCCCACAGAAGAGACGATCCATCGACCATAGAATCTTATCGAGTGTCACTCGGCAAAGCGAGGACTAACGGTACAACTCAAGAATGATCAAATATTCGGTACAACTCAAGAATGATCAAATATTCTACAAACTATTGCTTAGGTTTATAAAACCAAGATTTTTGAAAGCACAGAAGCTATAAACTGAATTAGGATCTCTTATAGACTATGCATAAGATGCCATCAAGCCCATACGATGCATCCTCTAGTAGCACACAAACAGCAATGCGGTGAGCAAGGCTTCCAACGGACATAGCAACCCTCGAGGTTACTTCTGCCAGTTGGTCCAGAGGAGGGAGAGAGAAACCACCTGCACACAAAACAACAGAGAGCGAAGCCCTGAGCATTCAAATGCTCAGCAAGTCTTACCTGTCAACGTGGCCAACTACAACCGACTCCAAGGATATGACGAGGCTGACTCACATAGGATGGCCATTTGCAAAACCAGTGCTAATATAGTGAGTCTTTACCGTCATGTTTTTAGCGGTAAATTAAGTTCACGAAAAGTAAATTTAATTTGCGCTATAAAACTATATCAAACATGGTTGCCAAGCAATCGATATAAACTAAGTAAACAGTTCCATTATTATTATTATTATTATTATTTGTGTTTTTACTACGACATGACACAGTGAACAAGCCGTACTCGTTACTGCGAGGAGCAGTGATTATAATCGATTTATACCAGTTGGAAAAACCAGAAATACACGACATGTACGCGCTTCTCGGAAGCTGTACGTGACCACCTTTCACAACAATACCATAGGGCCGGTCCGATGCCTACTTCTTTCGAGAACATGGTCCTCCATGTGACCACCACGCAGTACGTGTCCATGGTTAGATCCAAGTCTCTCCTCCACTGACCACCTAAAGAGGAGTAGGGTTACGTCCAACCACTACAGTTTCCTGGGCCTATAATTGCAGTATATATTCGGTACGTTCAAACTTGTTCAACAGGGCCACACTTGAATCGGTCCTTAACGACACAGACGGGGCTACCACCGTGAAGGCCTAGCCTTCTCAAATCCTCCTATACGCTATCCCTGCCCGGTCTCAAGTTATTCTCGCGAGTGACTTTCCATTCACTCGACTTCTATAGCTCACGAGTGTCTAACCATTCACTCGACTTCTATAGCTCGCAAGTGATTATCTATTCACTCGACTTTATAGCTCGCGAGTGACTATCCATTCACTTGACTTCTACCGTGAACTAAAACTTAGCCTAGCTCTACATCGAGTTAACCGTACCAATAGCAGTCAAACATAGGTAATAAGGTTAAACAACTCCTAATACCTAATGTACAAGACATTACTGATATCATACACAATGATAAAAATAAAACTTAAAAGGGGTTAATGAACCGGGGCTTGCTTGGGCTTTGCTCACAGTTAGCTTCCTTTGCTAAAGGAACACCTCCAAGCTCTCCTTTGGATGGGTTGGGTCCTAACATGAATGATATGCAAAGAAAAGAATTATAATGGTGTTTAACTTTAAATAAAAACACAAGTGATGACAGCTTTTTATTTTCAAAAGACACAAATTTAGTTGCAAAACTTTTTTAAGATGGTTTTCAAAAACATAAAATATAATTTGAGTTATGCATAAAATCAGAAAGGTTATAAACAATATTTTTATACATTTTTCATGATTTTATTGGAATCAAAAGGATTTATAATGAATTAAATACTATTTAAACAAAATAAAACATTTACAAAGGTATTTTTAATGAAAATAAATATAATTTTTTTTGAAAACATAAAGTTTGACTAAAGAAACAGAAAAGTACACTTTTTAAGATTTTATAATGCCAAGGAATAATAATAATACATTAATGAAGTATTTACTAATCTGATATAATTAAATTAATTTTATGCATAAAATAAAAACTTGTTAGCTTCCGAATATTGTTCTAGTTGACAGAGGCCTAACAAAATTTATTTTATAATTTTCCGAGTTAAGATGAATTTTCTATGAATTTTACTAACTTAAAATGTTTTCTGGCAATTAAATAAATCATTGCGCAAATTAAATAAATTCCAGCCTAAATGGGCCGAATTGCGTTGGGCCACAAGGGCCTCAGCCCATCTGGGGCAGGCCACAGAGTGGGCCTCAGTGGTCCTTGGCCCAAAAAGGGTAGCCAAATCGGTGGCCACATGCGCGGCCGCACCGGATTGCGCTGGCGCAGAAGATACCGGGGAGGGGAGGCCGGTTCCCAGGCGCCATGGCGCCGACCCGCCGGACGGTGGCGGCGAGCTCGCCGAAAAAAGGCGCCGTCGGAGAGAGGCGCCGGAGCAGAGGGCGAAACTATGGCCGTGACATGGGGAAACCTCGTGAGGGGGTCCTCGGACAGGGGTGCTCACCGGAATCGGCTAGCGGCGAAAAGGCAGCGCAGCGCGATGTTCGGTGGCCTCGCGAGCTCAACACCGTCGACGAGGTTCGACGAGACCTGCACAAGGAGCTTCACCGGGGCCGGGAGATCACCGGCATGGGTGTTGTCGACGTCAAGGGAGACCGGAACAGGGGCGTCGTCGGTGAGCTCCATCGGTTCAGGCGACAATCAGCGTTGAAGCTTCAACTCCCTGCACCAAACGTCACGGAATCGACTAAAACTTGAGTGCGTCGGATGAGTCAGAAGTTGGAGGAGCTAGAACCAGAAGGAATCGAGGAACCTTCACGGGGATTTGACGGATTGGGCCGGCATTTGGCCGGCAGCTCCACAACTCAAAAATTGGGGAAATCTTCAATTTGCTTGGCTCGGTGGAGAAGGAGGTGGATTGGGGTAGGGGAGAGTGCGCGAGGGAGCGGGCGCAGATGGTGGCTCGGCCGGTGGAGCTCGGGGTCGCCCGGCAATGGCGGCTGCCCCTGTGGCGACCGAGAGAGAGTGAGGAGTGAGGGAGAGATGGAATGCGGTCAGGGTACGTGGACACGGGGCTATCGCCGAGTTTGCGCTGGCGCGCGCTCTGGTTGTGAGGCGCGCATGCAGGGGGGGGGGCGTCGCGGCGCGAGCGGCAGCTGGCCACTGCGCTGGCTGCTGAAGGTTGGAGGAGGAGCAATGAGGCTGACGGGCGGGGCCCACGAGTTTTCTTTTTCCTGATTTTCGCTGATTTTCTGCGCTGCTCTCTGTTTTAATCCGAAAGGCATCCTTCCTGAGCTCCAAAAATTTTGAAATTTGATAGCGTGGTAAAACGTTTATAAAGGAAGAACTTTTATTTTTGAGTCAAGTTGAAAATCGAAATAAATAAAAATTTATTGAATTTCGAACTCAGGCAAGCTTTTCGGTGAAACATAATTTATTTGAAACCTTTAAACCTTAAATAAAATTTTACAAAAACTTCTAAAATTCAATTTTTTGCATGAACATTCAAGTTAAAATTTTGTTTCACATCATTTTATCGAAAGTTTTGAACTCTCATTTTGAAATATAAACTAATTTTTGAAACTAGTTGGAATTGTTTAAATTCTTTTTGAGCTCGGTTTTCCGTGATTTCGGACATGAACAATTGGCTCTTTTACGTCGAAACATGAAGTGTTACATTATTCAAGGAAATGCTACTGTTAACTATCTACTAAGAGTTTGTTGGAATCTGTATTTTTTTCTAAAAATATTAAACTCAACCTTTCGGATGGGGGCAGAAGGAGGTGAAGAGGAAGGAGACGGGCTTGCAGCTGGGGATGGACTCCTGATCTGTTGCTCCAGTAATCTTTCACTTCGACCGCGTGTGGGGAAGGAGAAAATTCCTTATTTACCATTCAAAGATAGACTTTTTCTTACAAACCATTGAAAAGTTAAAATTTTCTTATCCACCATCAGATTTGAAATTGATGCCTCACATGCCATTTTGTCTACTTTTTCACCATCGCTATTTAATTTATACTGCAAAGAATATCCAGTTTCATCACCAGAATTATTTATTTATTATGATAATTTTATATTGTGCAATTATTAGCTTGTACAAATAGATTTCTTCATGTATTATATATTTTGAAATTAATGAAATCATCAAGGCTGAAATAAAATGAATAAATAGAAATTTGTTATATGGCTTCATCATGATATAGGTGGAATACATAAAATTTTATTACATGGTTTTTGTAAGTTAGTCCAATTTTAAAACATTGGGAGTCAAATTATAAAAGTGGCATGAAAGACATAGTTTTCAGATTCGATAGTAGATAAAAAAAAACTCTAACTTTTCGATGGCTTGTAAAGCATCAACCAGTTTTAGGATGGTAAAATAAGGATTTGGCTCGTGGGAAAGCCATGATCCGACCACCCATGCACATGAGCTGCCAAGCTTTTTTTTCCTTGGTGTCGGTGGGCCGGCTGGACTGTTTAGCCTTTTTTTTTTATTTGTGGCATGTAGCCAAATTAGGTGCAGATTGAGGTTCAGGTGGCCTGATATTTTGGCCTGATAACAAACCTGTTTCTCAAACTGATCTCGTGGCTACCGATTTGGGATGTTGCTGTATGTTTGATAAACTTGCGATCTAGTGGCTGCCTGATAATGCACCTATTTCCCTAAACTTTGATCATGTGGCTGTCTGAACTGTCTGAATTTGGGACAATTGATAAACTTGTGATCTGCTTATGACTGTTTGAATTCTGTTGTTTGTATACATGATGTCAAGAAATTCCAGTCTTTTGTGATGGTTCAGTGAAATGTGGATTATGTTGATTATATTCAAAATATAAGCTTCTTTTGTGCCAATAGTTTATTAGCAAGGCAAAGTTGGCTGCATTAGCATGCCAGAACAATTATTTTCCAACACTTTTCCTGTCGGCAAAACTTATAAACTGTTGCTAAATTATTAGAACTGTCGGCAAATGCAACAAGTGTTGGCAAAGGTCGACCAAATGGTGGCACGTCATGTGTCGGGGAAAAGTAAAAACTGTCGGCAAAAAATTACTGTTTACAAAGTGTCAGGTGACTTTTGCCTACAGTTTAACTGCCGGTAAAAGCGCCTTTTGCTGATTCTCGAAAGTGATGGAAAAAGGTGGAAATGTTATAGTGAACGGCTATTATGAAATTAATTTCCATTCGTAACTGTCAAAGTTCTCTAGCGCAATTCTATAAAGCTCTTCTCGCCGCCCTGAGTAGATAATTTGTTTTGTTGTTATGTTGCAGTAGTGACGATATTCTTATCTAGTATGTACCTCC
This sequence comes from Zoysia japonica, assembly GCA_001602275.1. Lineage (NCBI taxonomy): Eukaryota > Viridiplantae > Streptophyta > Magnoliopsida > Poales > Poaceae > Zoysia > Zoysia japonica. The sequence continues at coordinate 281,736 of BCLF01000052.1, read as the reverse complement.
TAAAAACAGCTTGCATAAAGGATCAGCATTTGTAACGGTAAATATTATATTGTATCGGTATCCCTAAATTTCCCAACAAAATGTAATTGCTTGTAAAGCATATTACCTTGTGTAACTCCTATCGAGGCTCTTTGCCAATTCCCGAGCATATGGGATACTAATTTGAGGCCAATATTCAATATTTGTTTCTTTGTGCTTGTATGACCTGTACTGCATACAGATAAAAAATGAACAATGAGCATATATTCTCAAATTAATAATAAGCAAGGATTTCTTTGAATATTTTCTTAACAATTATTGGTACAATTAAATAATTCTGAGTGCAAGAAGAAACCTACCCAAGAAATTCTTCACTTAGTAGTGAAATAGTGCGTGATAGGGGATTGAGTCTCAATTGATGTGACCGTGGTTTTTGATCTTTCATCAGGTCGTGGTAACTCTTAATTTGCTAGAGATGCAACACACAATCAATCTAGTCTCAAATCAAAATAATTCAAACCTCGCAATCGCAGCACCACTTCTCCTATGGTTATCAACCGTTCAACATCCCTTTGACCTCGCCAGGAAAGCTAATCCTCGCCCGTGAATCAGACAATATCATTGGCATGTTGTAGCTGATTTTTTATCTCCGTTTACTTTACAATTAAGCTTTCCCAAGTATGTTGGGGCCATTATTGACTATTTGTGTCTCCTTGCACTGTAAGATCTGAACTTCATACTGATAAGAATCAAGCAAATAGCACATATTCCCAAATTAATAACAAACAGGGACTTCCTAGCATTTTATTGACAATGGTTGGTAAATTAAATAATTTGAGGGCAAGAAGAAATAACCAAGAAATTCTTCTTTCAATTCTAGAACAGTGTATTCATGGATTGGGTCACAATAATACAGATTTGTGATCAATATCACACGTCATGTTAATCACTTGTAATCTTCTATTATATATAAAAGTTAGTCTGGCATATGCAGAGCATCTGTCAGACAAGATCGTTGGATTAATTACATGAGATCAGTCTCTCACGTCATCTTAATTGGATGTAACCTTCAATTGCTTATTACATAATTATACAGATGTTGATATAATTTACGTAAGCATCAATACGATAAGTTCATCGGCTTGTTTTTTTAGAAAGTGGAATGGAGGAATAGCTTTGTAATAGCGCATGGTCTACATTTAGGTCCCGTTTGGTAAGGATTATGATTATTTTAAAAAAATCTTGTACTTTGGATTATTTGTGAAAAACGTTTATCTAGCTTATCCGCAAAGTTCTTATGTCAAAACTGTTTGGCAAAACAACTTATCTGGTTTTCCACAGCTCATCTCATACAGTTTATAGTTCGTGGGAAGGAAAAAGTGGTAAATTACTACGATTTGCATCTTATGGATGGTAATACAAAATACAAAATACAAAAATTAATATAGATGTTTATAAATACAACAGGGTTTAAGTGTCAATTTGATAGAGATAATAACATAAGCTGCTATCACCAATTGCAAAGGCAGCTCCAGAATCTCTATTAAACATGCCCTTAGTAGATGCCAACGCATGTTGCATTAACAACTGCTGATTATCCATAACATTACAGGCAATCCATCCAAAAAAAAAATGTACTCCACGCTATCCCGCAACTGAGATTCAGTGGACGTACTCAACCACCACGCGCTCCACGCGAGGACAGCAAAAATGCAGTATAAAACAATGAAAAGATTAAAAAAGTAAAGGCAATCTTCAATTGTATACAAAAGTTAATGTAGGCTGCACAGAGCATCGATTGGACAAGATCATTGGCTTGTTTACGTGTTTTTTTTATTTCTGTTAAATTTAATCCAAGTATTGTCATTGGCGCCGTTATTAAATATTTGTATCTCTCTACAGTTGCAAGATCTCCACTGCATACTGATAAAAAAACGAACAATGGATATATATATTCCGAAATGAAGAACTAGCAGGAACTTCCACTTGCTTTTTCTTGACAGTGATGGATACATTTAAATAAAACTGAGTGCAAGATGAAACCTACCCAAGAAAATGTACGTCCAACTATAAAATAACACACTAGGGGGATTGGGTCGCAATAATGCAGATTTGAGATCAGTTACCCACGTTATCTTAAGCACTTGTTATCTTCTATTGTTTATTACATTATTATATGTATGTTACAAGAGTTGGTGTGGCTTCCTCCGAGAAAGTCCAGTGGACAAGATCATTAGCGTATCGTAACTGATTTACGATTTCTCTTCACTCGAAAAGCTTTCCCCAGCACGGTTGGGGCCATTATTGAATATGTGTCTCTGTGCATTGTAAGATCTGTATTGCATACTAATAGAAACGAACAATGACCATATAATCTGCAGTGAATAACAAGCAGGGACTCTCTATTTTTTCCTTGACAAGGGTTTGTGCTGTTAAATAGAAATATGTGCAAAAGGAAACCTACAAATGGAAATTGACATTCAATTTAAAAAACCGGCGGGGGTAAGAAGGCCCCCACGGCTTTTCATTAAGAAGAATCTCAACCGGAACCAGTCGAGAAAACTCACGAACCTCGGTCCCACCCTCAGAGAGCCGCCTCTTGTGGTTCAGGCCTTAACTTATGCTTTAGGCCTATCTTATACATAAGGGCCCGCCCACCACAGATCAGGCCAATCGAGTAAATGGGACACAGCGAGTGGGTTTTTTTATTTCACAAATTGTGCACACTAGGATTTGAATTTTGGTGGATGACCTCACAACTAGAGGTGCTAATCAACTGAGCTATTGTCAGTTTGCGACATTCAATTTAAAATAGCTCGTGTTAGGGGATTTGCTCGCAATGATGCAGATTTAAGATCAGTGTCCCATATCATCTTTATTACTTGTAATCATACGTTGTTTACATAATTATACAAAGTATGTCTTACACAGAGCGTGGATCAGACAAATATCACTAGCGTGTTATACAATATTTTCGTTTTCCTTTGACTTGAAAAGCTTTCTCAAGTATGGTTATAGCCATTATTGAATTTTCGTCTCTCTGCACTTGTGCATACTGATAAAAAAAAGAACAATGAGCATATATTCTAAAATGAACAACAATCAGGGTCTTACATAATCGATGGAGGAAAAACTCTTACACAGCCATATGGATCTTCAGTCAATAGATGCCAATGGTACTTGCATTAACCATTTCTGATCACGAATTCTACTAAACATTAGCTTTCTGTGCTCTGATTGGTCGATTATTTTATATAGCACGCGTCGATGTCCATTCGCTATGCTATACGGACTTTGGTTTTTGCCATTGACATTGAAGATAAGACAATCATGTATTCCACGCTGTCATGGATCTCACTTGTATTCAATGATGGTAGTACTATTATAGTACTCAACCACCACGCGCAGCCCGAGAGGACAGCGGGAACTCAATATAAAACATACCACTAAGTTCTAATTTGAACAAAATCAGTGGCCAGTTTAAGAGATTTGCTCAGCTCGTGTGTATATAAACCCTCGCAGGACACTAAAAGCAGCTCGTATCAAATACTCACACTGCAATATTTGCTAGTCACCTCCATGGCAACTCGTTCTCAGACCATGGTGGTTCCAACTGATGCTCAGCTGCTAAAGGCGCAAGCTGATCTGTGGCGCCACAGCCTCTACTACCTCACCTCCATGGCGCTCAAGTGCGCTGTTGAGCTTGGAATTCCAACTGCTATCCATGACCTTGGTGGTTCTGCCAGTCTACCAGACCTGGTCGCGGCATTGTCCCTTCCCACAAATAAGCTGCCGTCCCTCCGTCGCCTGATGCGTTTGCTAGTCACCTCAGGCATCTTTACTTCTGATGATAACAACTCGGAAGTCGAAACTTTCTGCCTCAATCCATTGTCTTGGCTTTTGGTGGAAGGTGTGGAGGCAGAAGACCACACTTATCAAAAATATTTTGTGCTTGGCACAATTTCCAAGCACTATGTCGATGCATCATTGACACTGGCTGATTGGTTCAAGAAGGATCTATCATCCCCATTACCATGTCCATTCGAGGAGTTACATGGTGTACCACTCCTCCATGAGAAGACGGCACAATTTGATGAAGAGCTCGACAGGATAGTCCAAGAAGGTGTGGCAGCACATGACAATTTAGCAATGGGGACGATAATACGGGAGTGCAGTCAAATTTTTAATGGAGTCCACTCACTCACTGACTGTAGTGGTGGCGATGGCACAACAGTAAGAGCTATCATGAAGGCCTACCCTCACATAAAGTGTCATGTGCTTGACCAGCCACGGGCTATTGATACTGCCCCAACTGATGGTGCTGTGCTCAACATATTCAAGTGTATCCCACCTGCTCAAGCGGTGCTGCTCAAGGTTTGAAATTATAACTCCCTTGACGTAATTTGTTGCAAAAAATAATAAAATTCAGAAAGCATAGCTGTATCATATGTTTGGTATTAGGATGGCTGCAGTTTTACATACCTTATACTCAAAATTTTACATAATCCAGTTCATTTACTGTAGCTTGTACTCCACTTCTGGAATGATGAGGATTGTGTGAAGATCCTAGAGCAATGCCGGAAGGCAATTCCTTCACGAGAAGAGGGAGGGAAGGTGATCATTATAGAAACGGTGCTGAGCCATTCTCTTGGGCCAATTATGTATGAAGCACAACTTTTGTTGGACATGCTCATGTTTGTGAATACCCGTGGTAGGCAACGTGATGAAAATGACTTCCGTGAGATCTTCACAAAAGCAGGGTTCAGTGACTATAAGATTGTGGACAAAATTGGGCCTCGAGGGATCATCGAGGTATATCCGTAAAAGAAAGGTTCATGCCAAAATATCCTTTCATTGTGGTTCGACTACAACCATGGATTTGGAACAGGAAACTAAATAAAGTCGCGGTCTCAATTCGTCAACTGAGGTGACGGGAGTATCTGAAGTGGGTTGTATCAGTTACTATGAGTTCTATATTCAAGCTTCTGGTTTAGTAGTGTTCGTGGGTTTTGTGCTGTCTCATGTTGTTTGGCTGGCTCCGTAAAAAACAATGGTTGTGTTAGCAGACGTCTATATCAGTCTGCGTTATAAAATTATGTTATATGTGAAACAATAATATGTTTTCTGTACCATTTCTATGCTGTTCTTGTAACGACCGAGATTTTTTTACCTTTCGATAAGTCTCGATCTTTCGTGACCTTGCCAATCTCAGAAGTTTGGCAAGAATGACATCACAAACGATCAATCAATAAACCATAACAAGCATTAAACAAGAAACGAGAATAGAAAATAGCGAGTCAATGCAAATTTATTAAAATAAAATCCTCCAAAGGGGTCCATCGGCACACATGCCGAAAACATCTCAAAGCAGAACGATCACTATCGAAAAATCCATAGAATACAGCAACGGAAGAAACATTATGGCAGCGGTAGCGAACCTCCTCCACGCAGACACACTTGAGCGTAGGAGCTGACTTCACGGTCCGTCGGAGACGTAGTCGAAGTCGAAACTGTGGGTATCCTCTGAAAACAACAAATTAGAAAGCCGTGAGTACGAATACTCAGCAAACCACGTACTACCTATCAACAATGTATGCATGCAAATGGTTTCAAAGGTAAAGGCTGGCTCAAGTGCTAAATACATGTTTAAAACATTTTGTTTTATTTTAAAGATGCAAAAAAGATTTATTTTAAAACTGTCAAATTTTATTATTTTGCCCCGCAGGGATCTTCGTTATCTCAAACGGGGGTTCATGTTAAATGTCAGTGTAATCTACACACCCGGCCACAGCTCAAAGGCCGGGGTCTAAAATATTTTGAAATAGAAGAGGAGAAAGAAAAACAAAACTACTCAACGAGGAGCACAACTCTGGGGCTGTCCTTCTAAAAAAGACGTGGCAATGCGCATTGACTGTAACTCTGCAGAGTTTATGCACCTGTACCCACGAGAAGTGTCGTCGAGAACTACCGTCGTAGTCCCGATGAACACACAAGACCCATCCACAAGCTTTCACTGGCGTTATCCGTCCTCCAGGATATGGATCCTAAGTGCCTACGCAATAGGGTCCTAGAGCTATGAAGAGTCTGCCACTGATCAGGTGGGGTATCTCGATCTCATGTAGGGAGTCATAGCTCTACACCACACTAACACGTCGCCGCCAACCCACGGATAAACAACCAGTCTCGGAAAGCTTCAAGATCAAGTTACTGCCCATACAGGGTAACGTGGTGTGCATGGTTGTCAACTGAGTGTACAAGGCTCGAAAGACTCGGTCTTTAGTTGCCGGGGTAGGCACTCTCTCCAACCTCAACGTCAACAACCAACAAGTCTCACGGAAAGATCCCAGCCCGGATCTTTCTGTTGTACCCGTCACATGTACGTCCACAAGGACTTTTCAAAAGTCCTCCAGCTCCTCATACTCCATCCTGCCCCCGCTAAATAGTTATGTATAGTTTTTTGCAAAACTTACACATTTGAATCACAGTTTAAAAGTATTAAACACAAATTCCATTTTTATAGTGATATGTGTGAGATAATAATAAATGCGACTAAGCATAGCTAAGCATAAAAATAAAATAATTATTCTAAACCAATACTAGGGCTCATATTTGTGGAATAATAAATAGGCACGGCTTAGGAATGTTGCTAGCATATTTTAAAACAGTTGGCATGCAAATTAGGGTTGCAAACAAAACATGTAGTTTAAAATACTGGGTACAAAAGTGATCAAGGAACGTGGCTTGCCTGGTAGCTCAGGATCGTAGTCGGGATCCAGGTCGTCGAACTGAGCGGGCTCGCGGTTCTCTTTCTCGGGATCACCAGCTAAACACAATATAAATAGGGGTGAGACTAGGTATGCGACAATTAAAATTCGATTAATTAAATCTAAATTTAAATTACTAGGCTAAACGTGCTCAAAACGTTCTGCGGAAAATTCTACACGACGTTCTCGATGAGATGAATTTAATGGAACAATTTTGGGAATCTTTTGAGACCAAACAGAGTTCCCCAAAAATCCTTGAAGGTTTAGACTACGAGAAACTAGACTAACCGCAAATCGATTAGCAACCAACTAACTACCCTCACTAGCAACCAACTCCACGATCTAAATCACGAGAGGGATTTGATTCTCACCACAGAAGAGAGCAGTGGAATCAGCGTCGGTGCACTGGAGACGGAATCGGAGCGCTGGACCCGAAACAGAAATAGGCGATGCAATCGATGGGCGACGCGGACTGGAGTCGCGGTGACCGGGTGGGCGACGCGTGGATCGGAACGAATCGAGCGGTTGACGGCGACGCGCGGCTCCAGGCGACAGGCGGACGGAGTCGGGGCAGCGGTGACAGCGACGGGAATCGGAGTGATGCGCGACGGGGATCGGCTCGGGGACGGCGCGACGGTGACAAGGTCCACGTGGGGATTGCGAGCGGTTGATGCAGATAGAAACGGAGTCGCACGGTTCAATGGAGCGACGCGGACCGGCGTGCGACGGCGGTTCCAGCGCTCTGCTTGAGACTTGGGAGTGGGGAAAGAAAAATGAGGAGAAGAGAGGGGTTGGTGGGATGGGGTAAAATGGAGGAGATATTTATAGAGGAGTTAAATGGGGGAGGTTTGGGAATTAATTTAAGATTTTGAGGATTAATTAAGGGCCGTGGAAATTAATCTCGGCCCAACAAAAGCCCGCGAACCAAAATTATTTCAACGGCAGAAAATTTAAAGGAGAATTTCAAAACCGTACGGAATGAATCTGGGATAATCTTCTCTTTAATTAATTTAAAAATTCCGAGATGTTACAGACTCCCCCCTTATAAGATCTCGTCCTCGAGATCAAGAAGCGGACTCGAACAGGTAGGGAAACTCCTTTCTCAGACTCTCTTCCTTCTCCCAGGTAGCCTCTTGCTTGGTGTGGTTGCTCCATTGGACCTTGAGAAACTTGATCTTGGACCTCCTCGTCTCTTTGAACGCCTCATCAAGAATCTTCATAGGGTACTCCAGGTACTCGAGTATGTCCTGAATATCCAAACCATCAGGAACAACTTGCTCCTCCGGCAGTCGAAGACACTTCTTCAAGTGAGAGACGTGGAACACAGGATGCACACCCTGCCAGCTCGGATGGCAACTCCATCCGATAAGAAGCTCACCGATCTTCCTCAGAATCTGGAAAGGACCAACAAACCTTGGAACCAACTTTCCTCGGACATGGAAACGACACATGTCACGGAGAGGTGACACCTTGAGATACACCCAATCATCAACCTCGAAAGAAAGGGGCCTCCTTCTCCTATCCGCATAACTCTTCTGACGGCTCTGAGCAACCCGGAGATGCTCTATAATCTTCTCAACCTTATCTTCTGCAGCTTTGATAGAATCAGGACTGAAGAATGACCTCTCACCAACCTCTGACCACATGAGCGGGGTACGGCATCTACTACCATACAACGCCTCAAAAGCTGACATCTTCAAACTAGCCTGAAAGCTGTTGTTTTAAGAGAACTCCGCAAAAGAAAGACTGTCCTCCCAGCTCTGCCCATAAGTGATCACACAAGCCCTCAACATATCCTCCAGAATTTGGTTCACACGCTTCGACTGACCATCTGTTTGAGGATGATAAGCTGAACCGTACACCAGGTGTGTACCCATAGCCTCATGCAAGCTCCTCTAGAATCTCGCGGTAAACTGAGGCTCGCGATCTGACAGAATGCTCCTCGGCGCACCATGCAACCTCATGATATGATCAATGTACAACCTGGCCAACTGATCAACTGAGTACCTCTCGCTCACAGGGATGAAATGAGCAGTCTTCGTCAAATGATCCACCACCACCAAGATAGCATTATGATGGCGAGACGTCATCGGCAAACCTGTGATGAAATCCATACTGATGTCATCCCACTCCCAAGAAGGGATCGACAACGGCTTCAGTAATCCAACCGGTCTCTGGTGCTCAGCCTTAACTCATCAACAAACATCACACAAAGCAACATACTCAGCAATATCTGCCTTCATGCCAACCCACCAGAAACGCGTCTTTAGATCCTCGAACATCTTGGTGCAGCCTGGATGGATAGAATACCTCGAATCATGAGCCTCTCTCAGAACGGCATCCCGCAACTCTAGCACTCTCGGAACACAGATACAGTCCTCAAACCACAAAGCACCTTGCTGATCCACACGGAAACTCGGTGCTTTGCCTTTCCTCATTTTCTTCAAGATCAACTGAATCTCTCGATCATGCTTCTGAGCTGACTTGATCTCTTCAATCAATAACGGCTGCAACCTGACCTCGCGCAAGAAACCCTGAGGAACAATCTCAACTCCCAAACTGGTCAGATCTGCAAGAAGCTCTGACTGGCCAGACATCAAAGAAGAACAATAAGCCTTGCGACTCAAAGCATCGGCTACCACATTGGCTTTACCTGGGTGATAGTTGATGCTAAGATCGTAATCCTTAATCAACTTGAGCCACCTCCTTTGTCTCATGTTCAGCTCTGCCTAGGTGAAGATATACGTGAGACTCTTGTGGTCGGTGTAGATCTCACATTTGTTGCCGATCAAATAGTGCCTCCAAATCTTCAAAGCATGGACAACAGCGGCCAACTCTAGATCGTACGTCAGATAGTTCAACTCATGTTTCTTCAACTGCCTCGAAGCATAGCACACCACCTTCTTGTTCTGCATCAGCACACAACCCAAACCCTGACGAGAAGCATCACAGAAGACCTAGAAATCCTGGTGAATATCCGGCCAAGTCAAAACAGGTGCAGATGTCAACCTCATCTTCAGCTTCTGAAAACTCCTCTCACAATCATCTGACCAAACAAATGGCACCCCCAACTGAGTAATCTCGGTCATAGGCTTAGGAATCCTAGAGTTCTCAATGAATCGGCGATAGTAACTTGCCAACCCAAGAAAACTCCTCACCTCAGAGACTGACCTCGAAGACTCCCACTCCACAACAGCCTTGACCTTCTCGGGATCAATGGCAACTTCCTCAGCTGTGACAACATGACCCAGAAAATCAACTTTCTCCAGCCAAAACATGCACATGCTAAACTTGGCATATAGTTGATGAGACTTTAACCTCTCAAGCACGACTCTCAGATGCTGCTCATGCTCTTCCGCCGGCTTGGAGTAGCGAGGATATCATCAATAAAAACCACCACGAACATATCCAACTCAGCAATGAACACCTTGTTCATCATGTTCATGAAGTAGGCATGTGCATTAGTGAGTACAAAAGAAACGATCAGGAACTCATAAGACCCATACCTCATCACGAACGAAGTCTTCGGAATGTCAGAAGGACGAATCTTCATCTGGTGATACCCCGATCTCAAATCAATCGAGGAACAGAACTTCGCACCCTTCAACTGATCAAACAAATCATCGATCCTCGGCAAAGAGTACTTGTTCTTTATCGTCACCTCGTTCAAAGAACGATAGTCAACGCACATACGCATTGACCTATTCTTCTTCCTCACAAAAAGCACTGGGGCTCCCCATTGAGAAGCACTTGGCCGAATGAACCCTTTACTCAAGAGCTCATCGATGTGCTCCTTAAGCAAAGCAAGCTCATCGGAAGATATCCGGTACGGCCGCTTAGCAATTGGCGCGGTACTAGGAAGCAGATCGATCACGAACTCAACATCTCGATCTGGGGGGTGTCTTGGCAACTCATCTGGAAACACCTCCGAAAACTCACGAACAACTGAAATTTGCACCAAAGACAACTCCTGCAAGCTGCAAACTGAAGGTGGAACTTTGGACACTCTAGGGGCGCACTTCACTCGAACACCATGGTGGTTAACCAACGACACAACTCTCTTAGCACAGGTGATGACTCCTTTGTGCCTTTCCAGCCAATCTATCGCCAAGATGACATCAATGTCATGCGAGAGAAGGATGATGAGATCGGTGAGGAAGACCACACCCTCAATCAAGATCCATGTCACGCGAGGGAAGGACGATGAGATCGGCTAGGAAGACCACACTCTCAATCAAGGTCCGAACACCTCTACACTCAACATGACTCTTATAGACTCCAAGAGGTGAAGTGGTAAGTGTAGGTATAGCTAAGAGTGAGGTAGGGAGACTATGTGTAGTCACAAACGCCGACGACACAAACGAGTAAGTAGCCCCTGAATCGAACAAAACCGTCGCTAAGTGAGAGTGAACCAAGAACTCACCAACAACAATGTCGGGTGCCTCCTAAGCCTCCTCCGCAGAGATGTGGTCAGGTGGCTGCGCGTGATGCTCGACTAAGCAACGCCATGGCCCGCTGAACGCAGTCCTCGACCTCTAGACTGGTGCGGTTGCCTAGCGGAAGTGGCAAACTGAACACCACCTCTCCCAGGACTGTGCTGCTGACGCCTCGGGCACTGAAACGCTTTGTGACCCTCCTGGTCACACTCGAAAAAGCGAACCGAGGGCTGACCGGCTGTCGGACAGAAAATGGACTGCTGCTGCTGCTGGAAAGCACCTCCCTAACTCTGAGAACCCTGCCGCGGAACTAAAACTGGAGCAAGGGAAGAACACCACCATCCAGGTACGGAAGCATGTCGAGACGCAAGCCCTTCTAGAACCAATACATCTTGCGGTGCTCGATCGAAACCTCCTTTGGTGGAAAGCGTCTGAGCTGGGTGAAACGGTTAGCGAACTCTGTGATAGACATACCTCCTGACGAAGGTTACGAAACTCCTCCGCCTTCGCCTCTATGGCTCCCTCAGAGATGTGGAAACCACGGAAAGCGGTGACGAAGTCGTCCCAAGTGAACTGCTCTGGATCGTTAAGAGTGGTGTAAAGCGTGTCCCACCAAGCACCAGTTGCACCTGTCAACTGGTGAGTCGCCAAGGGAACAGCTTCCTAATCGTCACACTGAATCAGATCAAGCTTCTTCACAATATCCCTGAGCTAATCGTTAGCATCCAGAGGGTCAACTGCACGGTCGAAAGTGGGTGGGCACATGCTCAGGAACATAGCCATGCGAGAACCGGCTGCCTGGTGGTACTGTTCTGCATCGGTAGCATGAGCACGTCCACGAGGCTACTGCTGTGACTGCTCGACAATCTGCTCAAGCAGAAGTGTCTGTCGAGCCATCATCTCCGCAAGGTTCGGAGCAGCTGAAAGCTCCTCACCAGATGCGGCAACACCGGCAGGCTCAACTCTAGGATCCATGGCAACTCCTCTTCCACGTCCTCCAGCCTGAGGAACTGGTGCTCCAACGCGGCCACGCCCACGTCAACGCCCTCAACCAACGCCGCCACGCCCACGTCAACGCCCTCAACCAACGCCGGGCGCGTCAGCCACAGGTGGCACCAGTACACGGCCTCCAGCACCGCGACCACGTCCTTTGGGGGGCAGCACCATGACCATGCCCAGCGGGTGACGATACCTCAGGATCCTCCAGAGCAGCCTCCTTAAAACGAGCCTGACGACGTCTAGACCTCCAGGGTGCCATTTGTTGCAGGAAAACATTTCCGATTCGAAAGATAGCATTAGCAAAAACTAGAATTACTAAAAAGACAGAAGGTCAACAGATCAGGACAAGAAAAACGAGACAAGCACAATTTTAAGCAAACAAGACTTCCATCAAGCAGACGACGAGATTTAAGAAAACAACTTTTACGAAGAAGGTTTGATAGCAGATTCGGAAATCTAGAAACACTCCTTAGTTACATCCAGTTTTACGGTTTCGCTTCTACAGTCAAATATGGCTCTGATACCACCTGTAACGACCGGATTTTTCTTACCTTTCGATAAGTCTCAATCTTCCGTGATCTTGCCAATCCCAGGAGGTTGGCAAGCACGACATCACAAGCGATCAATCAATAAACCATAACAGAAGCATTAAACAAGAAACAAGAATAGAAAATAGCAAGTCAATGGAAATTTATTAGAATGAAATCCTCCAAAGAGGTCCACCGGCACGCAGGTCAAAAACATTTCAAAGCAGAACAATCACTGTCGAGAAATCCATAGAATGCAGTAACGGAAGAAACATTATGGCAGCGGTAGCGAACCTCCACGCAGGGACGCTTGAGCGTAGGAGCTAACTTTATGGTCCGTCGGAGACGTAGTCGAAGTCAAAGCTGTGGGTATCCTCTGAAAACAACAAATTAGAAAGCCGTGAGTACGAATACTTAGCAAACCACGTACTACCTATCAACAATGTATGGATGCAAATGGTTTCAAAGATAAAGGCTGGCTCAAGTGCTAAATGCATGTTTAAAATATTTTATTTTATTTTAAAGATGCAAGAAAGATTTATTTTAAAACTGTCAAATTTTATTATCTTGCCCCGCAGGGATCTCCGTTATCTTGGACGGGGGTTCATTTTAAATGCCGGTGTAATCTCCAGACCCGGCCACAGCTCAAAGGTCGGAGTCTAAAACATTTTGAAATAGAAAGAAGGAAAACAAAGCAACTCAAAGAGGAGCGCAACTAGGGGGGTGTCCTTCCAAAAAAGACGTGATAATGCGCATTGACTGTAACTCTGTAGAGTTTATGCACCTGTACCCATGAGAATTGTCATCGAGAACTACCGTCGTAGTCCCAACGAACACACAAGACCCGTCCACAAGCTTTGACTAGCGTTATCTGTCCTCCAGGATAGGGATCGGAAGTTCCTACGCAATCGAGTCCTGCAGCTGTGAAGAGCCTACCACTGATCAGGTAGGGTATCTTGATCTCATGTGGGGAGTCATAGCTCTACACCACACTAATACGTCACCGTCAACCCACGGGTAAACAACCAGGCTCGGCAAGCTTCAAGATCAAGCCACTGCCCATACAGGGTAACGTGGTGTGTATAGTTGTCAACTGAGCGTACAAGGCTCGAAGGAGTTGGTGCTTAATTGCCGAGGCAGGCACTCTCTCCAACCTCAATGCCAACAACCAATAAGTCTCATGGAAAGATCTCGGCCCGGATCTTTTCGTTGTACCCGCCACAGGGGCTTTCCAAAAGTCCTCCAGCTCCTCATACTCCATCCTGCCCCCGCTAAATAGTTATGTATAGTTATTTACAAAACTCACACATTTGAACCACAGTTCAAAAGTATTTAACACAAATTCTATTTTTATAGTGATAGGTGTGAGATAATAATAAATGCGACTAAGCATGGCTAAACATAAAAATAAAATAATTATTCTAAAACAATCTTAGGGCTCATATTTGTGGAACAATAAATATGCACGACTTAGAAATGTTGCTAGCATATTTTAAAACAGTTGGCATGCAAATTAGGGTTGCAAACAAAACATGCAGTTTAAAATACTGGGTACAAAAGTGATGATGGAACGCGGCTTTCCTGGTAGCTCAGGATCGTAGTCGGGATCCAGGTCGTCGAACTGAGCGGGCTCGCGGTACTCCTCCTTGAGATTACCAGCTAAACACAATACGAACAGGGGTGAGACTTGTCGGGATCACGTACCCCGGGTACCCAACAGAGCGCACTCGTACACGCAAGATCGGGGGTCGGACGATCGCGGATTTCGACCCTCCCCAACGGCAATCTGCGGCAGTCACGTCTTAGCCGCGTGGGCACGCGAAGACCCCGGCCTCCGAAGGCCGACCCCCGAGGAGCGATCCCTGGGAGGTAGGTACCGCATTACGGTACATTTACTCTGACGACCAACTGCCATCCGTTCTGACGGGACGGGACGAGATTCACCACGGCGACACTCTAGCAGAAAGCTGCGACGGCTGCCGGACACGACGTGACAGCACTGTAGCCGGCACAGTGGCACCAGACGAGCATCACAGTACCCGCCGTTGCGCACGACGCGACGGGTCGCAGCCACGCTTGGACGGAACGAAATGATGGCGACAACGACGGAAGGGCCCACCTGTCGGCGAGACGGCAGGATCGTGTAGGACCCACCACTTGTAACCCCGGGCCCCCTCTTATATAAAGGGAGTCCCGGGGAGCAATAGAGACAACAACTACATCCCCGCGAACACAACAGCCTCAAACACACGAAAGACAACCACGAGCTCCAGGGTCTTTGCATCCTTCCGAGCCAACACCCCACTCGCCCACATCCCGGATCCTCCTGCGAAAAGAGGATCCCGCCTTTGTAACATTACCACCGAGATAATCCGCTCCCTGGACGTAGGGTATTACACCACTCGAGGTGGCCCGAACCAGGTTAAAATCTTCTTGAGTCTGCCTTAGACTAGGCCATATCGAATCCGAAGGCACACCACCCCTACGATCGTATATTTACTGTGCCGGTGATCAGAACGCCGACAAGACTAGGTATGCGACAATTAATATTTGATTAATTAAATCTAAATTTAAATTACTAGGCTAAACGTACTCAAAATGTGTTTAAAATTACGAGACGAATTTAACGGAACAATTTTGGGAATCTTTTGAGACCAAACGGAGTTTCTCAAAAATCCTTGAAGATTTAGACTACGAGAAACTAGGCTAACCGCAAATCGATTAGCAACAAACTAACTACCCTCACTAGCAACCAACTCCACGATCTAAATCACGAGAGGAATTTGATTCTCACCACAGAAGAGAGCAGTGGAATAGCGTCGCTGCACCAGAGATGGTATCTGAGCGTTGGACCGGAGACAGGAACCGGCGACGTGATCGAGGCGATCGACGGGCGACGCGGACTGGACTCGAGGCGTCCGGGTTGGCGACGCGTGGATCGGAATGAATCCAGGCGACGGGCGGATGGAGTCGGGGGCAGCGGTGACGGCGACGGAAATCGGAGTGACGCGTGATGGGGATCGGCTCAGGGACGGCGCGACGGGCGACGGGGTCCACGCGGGGATCGCGAGCGGTTGACGCAGAAAGAAACGGAGTCGCGCGGTTCGACAGAGCGACGCCAACCGGCGGGCGACGGAGGTTCCAGCGCTCTGCTGGAGACTTGAGAGTGGGGAAAGAAAAATGAGGAGAAGAGACGGGGTGGTGGGATGGGGTAAAATGGAGGGGATATTTATAAAGGAGTTAAATGGAGGAGGTTTGAGAATTAATTAAAAACTTTGGAGATTAATTAAGGGCTGTGGAAATTAATCTCGGCCCAACAAAATCTCGCGAACCAAAATTATTTCGACGGCAGAAAATTAAAAGGAGAATTTTGAAATCGAACAGAATGAATCTGGGATACTCTTCTCTTTAATTAATTTGAAAATTCTGGGATGTTACAGTTCTGTTTCTGTACTCCATGTGACTTATTGATCGTGCATCCACTTACAAAACACGTCATTAAGATAATTATATGAATTCGACTAAAATATATAGGGAAATTTGTCTGCAGTATATATAATTTAAAAACACGTCATTAAGATATAGACAAAACAATTATGCTTTAGGCAAGGGTTTTTAAACCCTGTGCCCTGTAGACAAATCTCCAAAATTATATAATACAATGAAGGATTTATAAATCGTGAACCAGCTAGTTTTCAACAGTGCAAAAATGAGCTGTTTATAGTTTTAGCTACATTACACAGTTCGGTTTTGACAAAAACCAGTCGTCGGGTGAAATCAAGCTAGACCCGGTTTCATGGGGTTTCACGAAAACCGAACCCTGAATAGGATAACATGATGCATATTTCAGGTAAACACGATAAGTAGCTCGTGAAGAAATTTGGCTCTATGTTCGATTAGCTAAATTGTTGCTTAGTGTTGGCTATCATTGATCGATAAAGAGTTTTAAATATTTGGTGACAGTGATTTCATTTTTTTTCGTCATGCCTGCGCTGGTTACAGTATTGCATACATGGTGGTACTAAGTAGGAAGGCTGAGGCACGTGTTGACGGTGCTTAGTAACACTTATACAGTCAATAGTTCTCAGAAGTAAATTAAAATTTATGTAATAGTGCAGGCCTAAATATGGCTCATTCCCATCACATATTGCATGAGCTACACTTACATAACAACTCGCTTACAC
This sequence comes from Zoysia japonica, assembly GCA_001602275.1. Taxonomy (NCBI): domain Eukaryota; kingdom Viridiplantae; phylum Streptophyta; class Magnoliopsida; order Poales; family Poaceae; genus Zoysia; species Zoysia japonica. The sequence goes on along the minus strand of BCLF01000052.1, from coordinate 264,847 downwards.
TTTTGTCTTCGCTTCGTATAAAAGGATAAATCCAAAATTACTATGCTTCAGGTCACTGACTAAGTTGGTTTATCCCTCTTTGAACTAGCAATGTAAGACTATTTCTTGCGGTATACCCTAACCAACAAGCCATGGAAATTGGTTTTTTTCATGGGCCTCACAACTTAGCTTCAACCATAGAAAGTGACAAAATGAACCCACATGACAAGAAGTCAACCAACTGACATACCAGAAGCGGCCATGTGGTAAGAAGTAAACCCTCGCAGATAGAAAGAATATTCTGAAGAATCTCCAAAGGAACCACGCAGAGGAACCACAGGGTGTAAGCTTCGTGACATATGAAGCCTCATAAAAGGTATAAATGAATTTTGGTAATTGAATGAGCATTATAGGTAACGGTTGTGATTGTAGGTATCACCTCGCATTTTCTATATTAGGCTTCCTCAATGGATGACAAAAACGATCTCAAGATGAGGAGTTTTGAGCATCGGTGGACCAAAGCTAAGAACTAGAAGTCATTGTTTTTTTTAACTTATAACTGGACATTAGCTTTCTGTGCTCCGATTCCCCAATTGTTTTATATAATCTGGAACATGCATTCGCGATGCCTATAGCTAAGGACAGTGATTTTTACCATTCACATTAAAGGCAAGCCATCCGAAAAAATGTACTCCACGCTATCCTGCAACTCATAGATTCAATGATACTACGTGCTGAACCACCACGGGCTCCACGCGAGGATAGCAAAAATGCAGTATAAAACACTGCAAAAAAAAAAAAAAACCAAACAAAGGCAATCTTTAATTGTATACAAAAGCTAGTATGGGTTACGCAGAGCATCGATCGACAAGATCATTGACTTGTTGTACCTGATTTTTTATTTCTGTTAAATTTAATCCAGGTATTGTCATTGTGGCCATTGCTGAATATTTATATCTCTCCACGCTTGCAAGATCCGCATACTGACAAAAAAAGAATAATGAATATACATTCTGAAATCAATAACAAGCAGGGACTTCCTCTTATTTTTCCTCGTCAGTGATAGATACAATTACATAAAATTGAGTGCATGCAAGATGGAACCTTGTAAAGAAAATCTGCATTCAATTATAAAATAACATGAAATAGGGGGATTTGGTCGCACTGATACCGATTTATAGATTATTGACCCATGTTATCTTAAGCACTTGTAATCTTCTATTATTTATTATATTACTACATTACAAGAGTTAGAATGGCTTCCTCCGAGCGTCGGATCATTAGCGTGTTGTACATAATTACGATTTCTCTTCACTCGAATAGCTTCCCCAATCATGATTGGGCCCATTATTGAATATCTATGTCTTTTTGCGCTGTAGAATCTGACTTCGTAGAGATAAAAGGCTGACAATGAGCATATATTCTGAAAGTAATAACAAAAAGGAACTTTCTCTAATTTCTCTTGACAATGGTTGTCACCAAATAAAATAAATTTTAGTGCCAGAAGAAATACCCAAGAAATTCCTCTTCCAATTATTTGGAAAATAGCTTATAATTTGGATTATTTATAAAAAGCATTTATCTAGCTTATCCACAAAGTTCTTATGTCAAAACTGTTTGGCAAAATAACTTATCCGCTATGGATTATAGTTGGTGGGAAGGGAAAAGTGATAAAACATACTATTTGTATCTTGTGGGTGCTAATACAAAATACGAAACTGATTGTAGATGATTATAAATATATAACAGGGTTTAAGTGTTAATTTGGTAGGGATTATCATATAAGCTGCTATAACCAATAGCAAAAGCAGCTCCTGTATCTCAACCAAACACGCCCTTAATTGATGCCAATGCATGTTGCTTTCATGACTGCCGATCAACTATTCGACAATAGAGATAACCTGTGTATTTTTTTTTTAATTTACTACTGGAGATTAGCTTTCTTTGCTCCAATTCACTGATTATTTTATATATTCTGGGACATGCATTCACGATGCCTACAGTTAAGGATATTGATTTTTTCCATTTATATTAAAGGCAAGCCATCCAAACAAATATACTCCACGCTATCCTGAAACTCACAGATTCAATGATACTACTTGCTCAACCACCATGCTCTCCACGCGAGGACAGCGAACATGCAGTATAGAACATTGAAAACATTAAAAAAGGCAATCTTATACAAAAGTTAGTATGGGTCACGCAGAGCGTCGATCAACAAGATCATTGGCTTGTTGTACCTGATTTTTTTAATTTATATTAAATTTAATTGTCACACCCCAAATTTTCCAATTTGGGGATGTGAACTTTTCTTCACCAAAATAAAGTAAAATTTCCAATTATTTAAATAATTTTAATTATTATTGGTTTGTTCTCAATTTTAAAAGTATTCAAAATTTCCTTGAAAATAAAGTTTTAAATGTTTTTGTCTAATATTATCTTATGTTAATAAAATGATTTTGTATTTATCTTAAAACCAATCTTAATTGATAAAAAAAAATAATAAAGAGGTGTTTTCCCTAAATTTGATTTTTGAAAATATGTCTTTAAAACATAATTTTATTGTGAACTTTGATTCTAGTTGGAAACTTTCAAATGAAGTAAAATGAATCTATCTCAAATTATTTCAATGTTTTGGAAATAATCTTGTAAAATGAGTTTTGGTATTTAGAAGCAAGTTTTATTTGATTTAAAAAAAGAGGGTGCTTTCTCACAATTTAATTTTGGAAAAGATATCTTGAAAGTATGATTTTTATTATAAAATTTTGTTTTATTTGAAAAGGTTTCAATGAACGTTTGAAATTAATTTATCTCAAATACTTTCAAATATATTCTTCTATTGTTTCAAAATAAAATAATTGGATAAAATAAATTATAATCAATGAAATAAACAAAAGGAAAGAAAAGAGGTTTTCCCGAATTTTGGATTCTAGAAACAGATGTCTTAAAATATGTTTTTATTTGAAATGGTTCAAATAAAGTGAAATGCATTTATCCCAAAATATTTCAAATTAATCCTCTCATTTTCAAATAATCTAATTATAATAATAATAAAGTATTAAAAGTGAATAAGAAAAGAAGTAGAAAGGAAATAAGAAAAAGAAAAGAATTAAAAAAATCTCCGCAGCCCAAGCCCACCCATTACCCCCTCCTCTCTCTCTCGCTCTGACCGACAGCCCGGCCTCGCTTGTCATCCTCTTCCTCCGGCCGCCTCCGCAACAGCCACGCGTGCCGCCCCAATTTTGTTTTCCCAATCTCCGCGGGATTCCTCCTCTAATCGCGTGCCATGACTTCCCCGAGTTGGCCACACCTATATCCCCTATAAATCCCTCACGAAACCGCGCCGCTCGGCCCTCTCTCTCCTCGACAAAACCCAAAACTCTTGCCGCCTGTCGCGCCGCCCCTTGGAACCGCCTCGGCCACCACCGACCTCGTGCCGGCCTTCTCTGCTCCCGCCGCCCCTGCCCGACCGATTTCCGCCCCCAGCCGGTTCTTGGACCTCGCCCTCGCCACCGCCGAAGATCGCCACCAGCACGTCGCCGTCGCGCCCCTATCTCCTGCGTCCCCCGACCTTGCTCGAGCCCGTGGTGAGAATCCCCACCTTGTCCTCTCTATTTCCCATTAAACCTTGAAATCAAAAGCCTAGATCTATGCCACGTCACCCAATTAACCTCATCCATCCGATTCAAATCCAAAGGTCAGCTAATCCACGTGTTTCTTTCAATCCAATCCATCCGATCTAGATCCGATGCCCCAAATTAATCCATGAGTTTTCAATAACAAAACAAATACTCAGCCAACTCCTAAAATATCTCTTTCTCTTTATATTCCCCACCATCCCCTCAGCTCCCCACGTCCTCCTCCAACCCCCCTCATATTTCTCTCTTCCCCGCAGATCGCGACCAGCCACCCTGATTCTGATTTTGATCGATGTTCCCAGAGATTACCCAACCAAATTGCACCAAATTTTGTCAGCAAGTGCACCTTGATGTCCTCTACAACATATCCAAAAATCATAACCATTGGAGTTCGGTAGCTTTCGGGATCTACATCGCAATGACTGCTGCTCTCTGATCTAGATCTTTTCAGCGCGTGGATCGGTAATCTCTTCCTTGTTTTCCTCAATTTCGGCCATCCCCTTGATGAAGCCCTTATACCATCTTGTGTTCCAGAAAGTCCCCTTTTCAACCCCCAAAGGATTTGCCAAGATTCCTCACGGTTCCACCAGAGACGTGATTTCCTCATCAACTACCGCTGCAGAACAAATACCAGATCCAATTCATCGATCTGCTTTTCAGGTTAAATCTAGTTCAAGCTATCATGTCTCCATCGTGTTCCACAAAATTTCACATGTTTCTGTTCAAACACTTTCTTGAATCTTGTAGTCAATCATCGGGAACGCGCATGTCTTTGCAATGCTGTTTGTGCGCAGCCAGACGTGTTGCCTCCGTTCATCACTTGTTATCATCTAATACCTTGATGTTTCCCTGTTGTAGTATAATCCTTTGTGAGTCTCTCAACCTTGTTATCACTCCATAATGACCTTTCAATATTGCATATGAATCTTAGTTTTGGTTGCTTGACTGTTTGGTTGTCGGTTGTTGCACGCTTAGACGAATACGCTTCGGATCCGCTTGCGAAGACTTCAAGAATCAGAACTCCAAGATCATTGAGCAGCAACACAATTACAAAGGCAAGTGTCCTTGACCATCTTGTGCCTATTTTATAAAATCTCTATCTTATAGATTGCATACTTGTGTCAAATTGCTTGCGCACCTACTATTAGGAATTCAACTAGTTTCCTTATTATGCCTTGTCGCCCTAGCTTACCTTTTTGTTGGGTAGATTATATGCTTAGCTTGCTGTTGTCGGAATGGGTGATATTAACTTGAACTATTGTCATACTTGCTTCACGAGGATTAATGGGAGATTAATAGCAACTTGGATAGTGATGATTTGGGCGATATGGTTGGTGTAGGGCTGTGTGCGGGGTTACCGGCACTGTCCCTTGGTATGTTATTTTTCCAAATCTAAGGACCGGTTCGTGGAGCGACCACCCATGTGTTCTCGTACAGCCACGATGCCAAGAATGGGCGCGGCTTGACGTAGTAAGTGATGAAAATCAATTCTGTGCGTGCCAAACGGTAGAGCGGGGAAAGCGGGTTACACCTAGATCCGCTGGAGAAAGATGTGTGGGGAAATGAGGGTTACTCCCGGAAACCATTTGGCACAAGAGGGGGCCTCTCGGGTTTTCGGTTAGTGCCCGACGGGTGAAATATTAGTGGGCACGTATAAGCTGGTGGAAGTCATAAAAAAGCCTTGAAGTGATCTCTTGGCCCTCACACCAAAGGAAGTGTGCGAGGGCTCGGCCAGCACAGGCGTAATGGAGATTCTTTAGTCCACCTGAAAACAGGGGATGAAATCACTTCTCGTAGGGAATTGTGTACAACCTCTGCAGAGTTAAAACTGTCATGACAATCGTGCTCACGGTCACGAGCATTGCATGGACCCTCACATGATTAGTGGGATTTTGGTATGGTTTGGTTAGTGAGCACAGTGGGAGACTGATTGGTTCTGATGTTGGTGCTGTAGCCGGGTAGGCTGTAAGCATGTTGGTTTATAGGTGCGATGTCTTTCACTTAGTAAATAGGTGCTTAATAGAAAGTGTGTCTCTATTGTGTGCGTTTATGCAAAAGAACCCTATGTTACCTTTGCTTTGTTGTTACCACATGTCATCTTTTTCCACACTTGCTGAGTACATCCCGTACTTAACCTTGCCTTTATCAATGTTGCTCAGTAGAAAGCAAAGTTTAAGAGGACGTTGAAGACACAAGAGTGGAAGTTTAGGTTTGCCATCTCTCCGGTCGACTGCCAGTGGAAGCTACGCTACGCTTGGTTTTCTTTTCCGCTGCAATTCGGTAATCGTTTTAATTCTTTTTATTCGTGACATTGTTCTGTTTTACCATTAATGAAGTTACTTTATATGTGAAACTTGATTCCTGGGCACACATAAAGGGTCACTTGGTTTTAGCCTTAAAACCGGGTATGACATTAATCCAGGTACTGTCATTGGGGCCATTACTGACTCTACGCTTGCAAGATCTGTGTACTGATAAAAAGTGAACAATGAATATACATTCTGAAATCAATAACGAGCAGGGACTTCCTCTTATATATTTTCTTGGCAGTGATTGATTCAATTAAATAAAATTGAGTGCAAGATGGAAACCTACCCTAGAAAATCTACTTTCAATTACAAAATAGCACGCATTAGGGGGATTTGGTCGCCCTTATCTTTATATATTAAACATTGTGCGTTCTTTCAACCTTCGTTGCGCCATGTCACCTTAAAAAATATTAACCGTCGGATTAAAATCTAACGATGGATATTAGAAAGGAGAAAAAATAGATATTAGAAAGGAGAAAAAAATTCTTTCCCCGGTCAACATAGTAGCGTGCTTCTACTCGACGGGAGCAGACATAAACGGCCATGCCATCGTAATATATTAAAGCGCAAGCGTTCTCGGATAGCTCGTTGCGCCACGGCACCCTAAAAAATATTAACCGTCGGATTAAAATATAACGGTGGATATTAGGAAGGAGAAAAAAATAGATATTAGGAAGGAGAAGAAAATCCTTTACCTGGTCAAAATAGGAGTGTGTTTCTACTCGACGGGGGCAGGCATGAACGGCCGTGCCGATATAAGAGAAGTTCTTATAAATTTATTCTACTTATATATCTTGCAAGTATATGCTACAATTAAAGAGCTTTATATGTTATGAAAATATATATTTAGATACCTTAAATTGTTTTATCTCTTAAAAATGCTCCTTGATTACTATGCTATAGATTTAATTGAACTATTCTAAAAGATATAATAGAAGTTATTATAAATTTATTCTACTTTTATGTCTTGCAAGTATATGCTACAATTAAAGACCTTTATATGTTATAAAAATATATATTTTGATAACTTAAATTGTTTTATGTCCTAAAAATGCTCTTTGATTACTACGAGAACTAAGATTCAATCTTTTCCCGCTTACAACTCCGATTTAAAAAAAATAGTAGCGTTGGACGCAATGTTTTAATAAAACATTGCCAATATAAATTAGAAATAATTTTAAATTTATTAAGTTACAAAATTAGAAATAATTTGTTTTAAAAATACTTTATTAAAAGTGTACCGATGCTACTTTTTATTAAATATTTTATAGATAACAAGGGTCACACTTATGCTTTAAAGACCAAGTCGACAACTTTTTTTTGAGACCGGAGTATATGTTTATTGAATTTTGTCATCCATGTCAAGGCAACTATACTTCTACTTGTTAAATAATAAATTTAAAATATGCTGCTTCAACTAGGGGTGCACAACAAAAACATTCACGAAAAGTGCGGCAATTGCCGTGCAGATTTTCTAGTACTGATTTATAGATCAGTGACCAATGTTATTATAAGCACTTGTAATAATATATTGTTTATTATATTACAACATTACAAGAGTTAGTGTGGCTTCCTCGGAGCGTTGAATGGACAAGATCATTAGCGCGTTGTACCTGATTTACGATTTCTCTTCACTCGAAAAGCATTCCCAAGCATGCTTGGGGCCATTATTGAATATATGTGTCTCTTTGCACTGTAAGATCTCAATTCGTACTGATCAAAAGTGAATGATGAGCATATATTTTCAAAGTAACAACAAACAGGAACTTCCTTTAATTTTTCTTGACAATGGTTGGTAAAATGAAATAAATTTGAGTGGAAGAAGAAATACCCAAGAAATTCCTCTTTCAATTATTTGAAAAATAGCTTATAAGTTGGATTATTTATAAAACTCATTATCAAGATTATCCACATAGTTCTTATGTCAAAACTGTTAGGCAAAACAACTTATCCTTTGCATCTTGTGGGTGGTAATACAAAATAAAAATCTGATTGTATATGCTTACAAATATATCAGGGTTTAAGTGTTAATTTGGTAGAGATTATAATATAAGCAGCTATAACCAATAGCAAAAGAACCTTTGAAATCTCAACCAAACATGCCCTTAATAGATGCCAACGCATGTTGCCTTAACTGTCGCGATCATATACACCGGGTACCTTTGGGCCCGGAGTGAGTACGAAGGCCCAGCTATGGGCTACGGCCCATGGTTCAACCTGTGGCCTACGAAGTACCACGTCACGCCAAGAACATCCTAACCCCAGGGTGTCAGAACCGTACGAACACCATAACCCGACCACCGAAGGGTCGGGGCCGCACGATGACAAGACTCAACCAACTAACTGCTAGAAGCCAACGTCTCTGCTTGACCCTCGAGGGTCAACCACCGCCTTAGCCATCAACGCCTACCAAGCATAGGGATTCCTGGCAACGTACAACAGGAGGTAAAGCAACCTTGCCGGAGGAAAAGCATTCCAGAAGGCAGTAAAGCAATCAGACGATCGGTAAAAGCATCCCTGTGAACGGTAAAGCGAAACAAAAAAGTGTCCTTTGTCCCCTAAGACTGGACCAAGGACGTACGAAGGACACTGACAATCTGCTTCGGTGCCAGCGGGCGCCAGACGACCAACTCAAGCGACGACTGAGGCCCCACCTGGCGGAGGGCCAGAATGTTCCGTAGGCGCCAAGTTGAAGACCCTGTCTGACCCCTATATAAAGGGGTACCAGAGGGCCTTAGACAAGCCAAGTTAGATTCAAGCCATTCCACTGTAACCACATCCACCCACGCACGCTAGGGATCTTGGATCGAACCAAGACCCTTCTGCCATTGTACTCGTGTTCTTGAGTTCATACGATTTGATCTCTCTCGTTCCTGGACGTAGAGTAATACGCCTCGCTGGCGGCCGAACTAGGTTAACTCTCGAGTCTTTCGTGGACTAGGCTATTTCGGATACGAAGATGGCACCGATACTCCCTCCGATTACGTAAATTTTACTATGCCTGGTGCGCCAGGTAGAGGGTTTTCATGGTGCGTTTTCACTTTGCTTTTTGATGGCTTCGATTTTCGCCTTGGTGGGAGCGACTTCGATCTCTCGCCTGCATTTTGGGAGTTTTACGGTTGCCATCGCTCGTGATGGTCAATCGTGGAACATCCCCATTTTCGCTGTCGGCCAGGCCTTCTGTTTTGGGAGCCTGAATTTCGTCACTGACAACTGCGGCGAGCTTCGTCTTCAGGCTCCACGCAAGCGGCGCTCGCCTCGCCGTCGTCTGCCTGACGATGTGCTGGGCTATGACCCGGTTCGGGAGTGTTTCATGCTCAACGCTCCCAAGGCCATGGAGAACCCTACTCCCGGCAAAGGCCTCAACAACGACCCTTCTCCACACCGTCGCGCTCTTTACATCGTCGTGGATGCCCTCCGGAGCAAATGTGCAGCCGGGGGCAATGCTCAGGGTAAGGGTGTCGCTGCGACGAGCGGTGGCGCCCGAGCCCGGGCTTGTTCCACTTATCAGCAGATAATGGACGGCGGTACGCCCGTCTTCGACACGCCATATAAGAACCTGGCGGCGGCGGCTTACGTCCTCCACGAGTCCGCCACACCGGACAATCCCATGCTCAAGGAGATCTACGATCGTATACGCGTCTACCTCGACGGAGCGCTTGAACACCCTGAACCATCGCTTCGACAGCACTCCGAGGCGCACAGTTCTCACCGGCCAAGCACCGACCGACGAAGTCTAGCCCGCGACAGCCATCATGGTCAGGCACGAGATCCCTATCCACCGGCTGGCAACGTTCGCCGGCGCCTCGGGGAGCATCGGGACGCTCGTCACACGATCGACGCACGGAAGCAAGCTAGGTGCGAGTGCTACGTCGAGTCCAGGCGGGAACGATCACCTGACTGTCGCGGTCGTCGGCGCAGCTACGACCACATCCGGAGCCTCAACCCAGACGAGGTCGGGCCCCGAGCGTTCGGGTCCCAGATCCGGAGAGCACTCTTTCCGCAGAGATTCCGCGCTCCGACCAACATCGTCAGATACACTGGTGAGACCAACCCTGCTCACTGGCTTGAGGATTATCGTCTTGCATGCAGAGCTCGGGGTGCGGATGACCTGTTTGCTATCTAGTACTTGCCACTCTTCTTGTTCGACTCGGCTAAGGGGTGGCTCGAACACCTTCCCGAGGGCAGCATCCGCGACCGGTCCGACCTCCGCCGAGCCTTCGTCGGCAACTTTCAAGGAACCTACACGCATCCGAGTAACTCTTGGGACCTAAAGAACTGCAAGCAGAATCCTTACGAATCGCTCCGTGACTACATCCAGCGTTTTTGTGAAAGCGAAACGAGCTGCCGATGTGAGCGACGCTGACGTCATCAAAGCCTTCACCTGCGGCAAGACATCCAAGGCGCTCGTTCACAAGCTGGGGTGTAAAAATCTTCGGACGGCGCGCGCTCTTCTCGACATCACCACCACGTTCGCCACTGGAGAGGAGGCCGTCCAGGCAAACTTCGACCGAGACCCAACCAAGGACAGGGACAAGTCCATGGCCGCCCGCAAGAATGACAACTGCTCCGACCGTAGGGACGACCGAGCGGGGGGGGGGGCGACTCGAGTAACAAGAAGCAGAGAAACAACCGGTATGATGAAGAGTTCGTGGGCGTCACCGAGCAACAGCCCCGACACCAAGCAAAGAAGCCGGTCGACCACAACAGCCACTTCGAAAAAATGCTCGACAAGCTCTACACCAACCACACGACCCCCGTCAGGCACACCTTGTGGGACTGTCACTGATGCGGGCGTTCTACAGAGGTCATTTGTGACCCAACTCCCGACAACCTCAAAATCTCGACCCTCCTAGGAAGGAAGCTGAGGGCAATGCCGACAATGCCTTTCCCGAGCTGGAGGACAACATGATGATCTTCGACGGGCTAGTGGCTTACGAGTCACGGCGCCACCAGAAGCAAACATGGTGAGAGGTTAATCTCACTGACCCCGCTATGCCCACCTACCTCAAGTGGTCGGAGGCCCTGATCACCTTCAACAGGTCCGATCACCCCGACTACATCGCTCAGCCGGGGCACCTGTCCCTGGTGCTCGATCTGATCATTTGTACCACGTGCCTAACCAAGGTCTTCATGGACGGCGGCAGCGCCCTCAACATCCTCTACATTGACACCTTCAAGGTTATGAAGCTCTCGGAGTCCGACCTCCGTCCGAGTCGAGTTCCTTTCCATGGCGTCATCCCCAAGGGCAGAGCAGTGCCTCTGGGTCAGATCACCTTGCCAGTGACCTTCGGCGACCGCGACAACTTCAAGACAGAGAAGCTCACCTTCGAAGTGGTCAACTTCTTCGGCACCTATCACGCCATCCTCGGCCGACCCACCTACGCCAAGTTCATGGCCGTCCCCAACTACATCTACCTCAAGCTCAAGATGCCGGGGCCTAAGGGCTTCATCACTATGACATCTCGCTTCAAGCATGCTCTCGCCTGCGAGTAGAAAAGCAATGACCTGGCCGTTGCCCTCGCGGGGTCGGCCCAACTCGAGCAGATCCGTAAGTCCAAGGTGTTGGCCGAGACCCTTGACTCCAAAACTTCAACCTCTACGTCCTTCGATCCAGCTGACGACTCCAAGGAGATCATCCTCGACAATGCGATCCGACCAAGAAAGCCAGAATCGGGACAGCGCTTTTTGACAAATAGGAAAGTGCGCTCGTCGACTTCCTCATCCAGAATCGGGATGTCTTTGCCTGGGCACCGTTCGATATGCCAGGCATCCCGAAGGAGGTCGCCGAGCACTCCCTCAACAACCTTCTCGGGTCTCGACCGGTGAAACAACGTCTCCGACGCTTCGACGACAAGAAGCGTCGCGCCATTGGAGAGGATATCACCAAGCTACTAGATGCTAAGTTCATGCAAGAGGTCTACCACCCTGAGTGGCTGGCCAAACCTTTAATGGTTAAGAAGAAGAATGAGAAATGTATAATGAGTCTCAACAAAGCATACCCAAAGGATCCATTTCCTTTGTTGCGCATAGATTAGGTGGTCGACTCCACTGTCGGCTGCGAAACGCTTAGTTTTCTTGATGCATACTCCGGGTATCATCAAATATCCATGCGCGGCTCCGACCAGCCTGCTACGTCTTTTATCACGCCATTCGACTCGTTCTGCTACGTCACCATGCCATTCGGCCTCAAGAATGCTGGCACCATGTATCAGCGCTGCATGCAAAAGTGTTTCCACGACCAACTGGGTCGAAATCTGGATGTCTACGTCGATGACATCGTCATCATGACTCGCAAGCTCTCGACCTCACTGATGATCTGGAGGAGACCTTCGCCAACCTTCGAAAGTTCCGCATCAAGCTCAACCCCGAGAAGTGTGCCTTCAGCGTCCCCTCCGTTAAGCTTCTCGAGTTCGTCATCTCCGAGCGCAGCATCGAGGCCAACCCTGAGAAGATCACTGCCATCCGCAACCTCGAGCCCATCAACAACGTCAAGGGGGTCCAGAAGCTCAACTGAAGTTTGGCGGCACTCAGCCGTTTTATCTCCCAACTGGGTGAGAAGGCCATGCCTTTTTAGCGACTCCTTCAAAAGTCCGATTGCTTCACCTGGTCCGTCGAGGCCCAAGAAACATTCGAGCAACTCAAGACCATGCTGTGTACCCCGCCGGTCCTAACCTCTCTGACCCGTGGTGAGCCACTGCTCCTTTACATCTCCGCAACTTCGAAGGTTGTCAGTACCGTCCTTGTCGTCGAGTGGTCAAAGAAAGGCCGGGCCTTGAAGGTCTAGCGGCCTGTCTATTTCATCAGTGAGGTATTGGCCGATGCCAAGACTTGCTACACTCAGATGGAGAAGCTATTCTACGTCGTCCTCATCACCAGCAGCAAGCTTTGCCACTACTTCGACAGCCACTTTATCCGAGTGGTGACGAGTTTCCCGCTTGAGGAAATCATAAACGGCAAAGATGTGATCGGGCACATCGCTACGTGGGCTATAGAGCTCATGGGCCACGACATCACCTACGTGCCTTGGCAAGCCATCAAATCGCAGAACCTCACCGACTTCATCGCGAGTGGACAGAAGCTCAAGAGCCGCCAGCCCCCATCGACTTTGAGCACTGGACCATGTTCTTCGATGGCTCCTACAGGCTGAGAGGCTCTGGGGCTGGTGTTATCCTCATCTCCCCCGAGGGAGACAAGTTTCAGTACATCTTGCAGATTCATTTCCCTGCCTCCAACAACGCTAGCGAGTACGAAGCTCTACTCCATGGCCTCCGAATGGCCATAATGCTAGGCGTCCGACGGCTCTACGTTAAGGGTGACTCCGAGCTCGTCGTGAACCAAGTCATGAAGATATCAAGCTGCCAAGACCCCAAGATGGAGGCTTACTGCTAGGAAGTTCGCAAGCTCGAAGACAAGTTCGACGGCTCCAGCTCCATCACACTCTATGTCGCGACAACGAAGCAGCCGACACCCTAGCTCGAATGGCCTCGGCGCGGGATCCGGTCCCTAATGACGTCTTCCTCGACGTCCTCTCCAAGCCAACGATCAAGCTCAAAGATGATGCCACCGACCCCCAGGTGGAGGCGACAGTCGGCGAGCAAGCTTCGACCCTTGGGGGCGGAGGTTATGGCAGTCATCCCTGACTGTCACAGGACATCTTTGCTTTTCTCCAAGACGGCACTCTTTCAGCCGACACCAAAGAGGCGCGACTGATCTCACACCGAGCCAAAGCCTACGTCATCATCGACGATGAGCTCTACAAGCAGAGTCCCCACGGTGTTATTCAGCGCTGCATCCCTCAGGCGGAGGGTCTCCATCTCCTCGACGATATTCATTCAAGCATATACGGACATCATGCCGCCGCAAGGACCTTGGTCGGAAAAGTTTTCCACCAGGGGTTCTATTGGCCCACGGCAGTCTCTGACATTGAGAAGCTCGTACACTTCTGCAGAGGCTGTCAGTTTTACGTCGGACAGGCACATCTGCCGGCCCAGGAACTCTAGACAATTCCGATCACTTGGCCTTTGCGGTCTGGAGGCTCGACATTCTCGGGCCTTTCCAACCAGCACCCGGGGGCTTCACCCACCTCTTTGTCGCCGTTGACAAGTTCACCTAGTGGATCGAGGCCAAACTAGTCCTCTGCATCAGCTCCGGCCGAGCCATCGAGTTCATCTGCGACATCATCTGCCGTTTTGGAGTCCTGCACTACATCATCACCGACAACAGTACACAATTTACCAGTCACGTCTTTCAGAAATTCTGCGAGGAGTACCACATCCGACTCGACTTCGCTTCCGTGGCCCATCCGAGGACCAATGGTCAGGTTGAGCGCGCCAATGGATGGTGCTCCAAGGATTGAAGCCTCAGATCTACAATTTCGTCGGGCAGGCGGCGGGGCGGTGGGTCATGGAACTCCTGTTCGTGTTGTGAGGACTACGAACGACCCCTAACAAAACCACGGGGTTTACCCCCTTCTTCATCACCTTCAGAGCAGAAGCTGTGCTGCCGAACGACCTCGGCTACGACTCCCCGAGGGTCCGAGCCTACAACGAAGAAAGGTCGGAAGCGGTGCGGCAAGACGCCCTGGACCAGCTGGAGGAACCACACGACGTGACGATCCTACGATCGGCCAAGTACTAGCAGAGCCTGCGAAGACTACGCGCCCGAACGTCAAGGCCTTCAACGTCGGAGACCTTGTGCTCAAGAGGGTGCAGGACAAGACCGACCATCACAAGCTGTCTCCACCTTGGGAGGGACACTATGTAATCCAATGAGTCCTAAGGCCCGCCGCCCGGAGGCTACTCTCAGTGTTCCTATCTAGGGTCGGATCATCCGACCCCTTTCAAGCTTTGTTTTCAGGCCCCACGCCTCGATTTGACGTGCTAAGGCATCGCGCCTTAGTCTTTTGCGTTAAGGCTCCGCGCCTCTCTTGGTTTCCTCGGGGCCCGACCCCCTGACCCGCGTTGAGTTTCGTGGGTGACCCTTAGATGTCCTAAGTAGCGAAAGCACTCTCATTCAAGTTTTCCTCGCGGCTAACAATCCGACCCGGCGTTGGTGACACTCTACAGCTGTATCGAGTCCGACATTCAACCCTATGAGCTATACCTGACCCAGTCGCTTGATCAACGCCCAACGAAACTCGAAAAATGCTGAGTGCAAAAATCTGAAACACAGAAGAGGATCGAAAACTTGCGTATTTACACATCATCCAAAGTGTTCATTATACAGTCAGATACGAAGTACTACTGCCAACCTCCTGCAGATAACTAAGAACGCCACTGCTGCACGTGAGGCAGGTGACCAAACCACTCCCGAAGAAGTTCTGGCCTGTTGAAGTCGGCGACGACCTCCTGCGCCGTCATCTCCTCCTCCGACAACCCGAAAGCGAACCCCTCGATGATTCGGCCGAAGTTCTCGTACGGGTAGTGGGAGCAGGTCAGCGCCAGGGTCAGTGAGGCCTCGTCCTGAAGCGCCCTCATCAACTTGGTGGCAATGATCCCCGAGAGCTGCTGCAGCATGTGCGCCACGACCTCCGTCGAGAGGGAGTTCTTGTGCATGCCGACAAAAATCTGTTGAAGCAGGCGTCGGCCTGCGGACCTCAAGGGTCGGAGCTCGTCGGCCAAGGCTGCAGCAAACACATTGTCAAACTACCGATCCCCACAACGACTTAACGAACCAAAAAGGTAAAAATACTTACCATCCCGCTCCTTCGCGACAGACTCGATGAGGCTCTTGGCCTCGCTCAACTCCACCTAGAGCCGAACGATCTTCGCCTCCTCGGCCAGACGCACCTCTTGGACCTCGCAGGCGGCCTGTTGCGTTGCCTGCAGCTCCTCCGTCAGCCGTTCGATCTCGGCCACGACGGCAACTCGCTCCGAGTTGATCAAGTCTCGCTGCTCGAAGGCTCGACAACGCTCCTCCTCGGCCCTCCTGGCGGCACTCTCGTCAACCTCGCGGGCCCCGATGGCGTGAGCCCGGAGATCCTTGAGGCGCTGCACCTCTGCATCATGATGAACAACCAGCCTCTGGAGTTCTGTACAAACAGCAAGTTCCCAGTTGGAATCCAACCCTGACCCTCAAAAGGTAAAAACTTAAAAGTTATGAATTAACTTATGCGCGATTGTCACCTACTCGGAGGCAAGATCGGCAGCAAGCCTCCGGTTCTCAGATCGCATCGACACAGCGTCCAGCCGCGCTCGGTTGGCCTCGACGAGGGAGATGTGGCTCGACTCCCGGGCGGCATTGAGCTGGTGGTGCAGCCGGATCGTGGATTCCCAGCTCCACCCGAAGAGCATCGACATCGGCTTGCAGGGCGTAGCCTCGGGGCGGCTGATCCACTGCCGTAGCAAGATTCGCCTGCGAACAACGACACTCAACACCTTGACAAACAGGTTTGACTAAAAACCTTAAGTGTTCAAAAACATACCCGACACTCCATCAAGTACGGGTCGTTGAAAAGATCTCGGCACTCCTCCGTGATGCCGAGCAGCTGGCGGAGGCCGGAAGCCATCGCAAGGTTGAAGCGACGGACCCCGGCCATCCGGTCGTCGTAGAAGTTCCACGCCTCAACCACGGCCTCGGGTGGGAGATCGCCTCTCCTCCCCGACCTTTGCGCGTCAGAGGCCGAGTCGGGTGCCACCGTGGCAGACGATGGCATCGCCAACGTCATGGCCAGCTCAGTCCCTCCTCCCTCCTGCGCCTCTCCCGCGGCTCTTCTCGTGCCGGCCTGGACCGCGCTCGTTAACGGCCCGCCGACCTCTTCTACAGTAGGCCCCTTCAAACCCTTGGTCGGGTCAGCCAAGGGAACCTCTAGCCGCTTCCCGACAGCTATCTCGCTCAACTCTCGCACGCCCTCAGAAGCGGCGGGCTAGACTTGGCTGGCTGGCTCTTCGTAAACCAAGGGCGGGGACGATTCCCTCGGGTCCTCGACCTCCATCAACTCGACCTCCCTCCCGGCATCGGGAGTCGGAGAGGAGTCCTCCCTCTCTTCTTCAGCGGCCGCCTCCTCCTGGATCTTGGCGGCTACCTCCTCCTGGGCTTTGCTGGCCGCCTCCTCTTGAGCCCCGGTGCCTGCCTCCCCCTGGGCCTTGGTAGCCACCTCCTCCTGAGCTTCAGCAACGACAGTCGGGGGAGGTGGCAACGGCAGCACGTCGCTGACCCCCAGGGTTGCGGATCTTGAGCCTCGGCCATCGGAGGCGGCGTCATTGTGTGCGCTGCGACATCGGCGCTAGTGTCAACTCCCCCGCCGGCGTCCTCGGACGCCAACGTAGCGACGATCGCGTCTGGGCGCATAGCGACGACTGACGACGGAGGCTTGTATACCTCCAAACAAGTAAAAAAAAACGAACTAATCCAAATAATACTCACAGCTAAGTTAAAGATGCAGGTACTTACACCTTCGATTGGTGCATCGGGATCCTTCGAGTCCGGGGAAGCGCCGGTTGGCCCGCGCCCAGGGGCTGGACCGCCCCAATCTCCGCCACTTGGGCCGTGGCGGCTGCCGCCACGATCCCGACAACGACCCCAGCGCCTTTCGACCCCTCGGTCCTCATCCTCTTGACCAAGGGAGGAATCACGTCCTCGGATGATGCAAAGCTCCTGATGTCGACCGCAACCACAGCCTACGGCGCAGTGGCCTCGGAGGTTGGGGTCAGAATCCCTGACCTTGCGCTCGTAGCTGAAGGGGTGCCGACCGGCGGAGGCCCGGCCAGCCTTTGAGCAGGCCGCGCAGCCGTCGGGGTAACCGCCGGACTGCCGTGGGAAACGACTTCGAGCCCCCGGTGCGCCGTCTCTTGACGGCCTTCTTTTTTTTGGTCGAGGACATGCCCGCCATGCTTGTCCTCGCGGTCCCTGACAGGCCCTACAACGACGACAACAACTAAGTCCTCGACTTCCACCTATGACCCAGCTCGAGCTACTCTACGAATTCAAACAACAGCGATAGCGGGAAAGCAACTTACCAGAGTCCGATGGTCCTTGTCCAGAGGCGGCGGCCCCTTGGTCACCTCGTCGGTGACATCTCTCTCGAGCAGCCTGCCGACCCGATGAACAAACTCCTGGTCACTTAGCTCAGTCCCGACCACTTCACGGGTGACATCGTCCTTCCCTTTGTACATACCCTTGGGGTGGAGCCGAAGACGTAACGGCTGGATCGGGCGCTGCACGAACGTGGCGATAACGGCGGCACCGGTCAGCCCCTCATCCCACAGTTGCTGGATCTTGCGCAGCACCGTGTCAATCGCCGTCCTTTCCTCGGCCATCACCTTCGCCTTCCACACGTCGGTGGCCTCAGCCGACGTGTTGTGAAAGGCTGGGAGACCGGGGTGGCGTTCTTGATGTAGAACCACCCATCGTGCCAACCCTTCAATGACTTCTTCAGCGACATCTTGATGTACTCCTTCGCCTCGGTGCTCCGGAGCATGATCACAGCGCCGCCAACCTGCCGAGCCGCGCCGGAGGACTACAGCAGCTGACTGGCTTGGAAGAGGTAGCGCCAAAGAGGAAGAGTCGTCTGAACCCCCAGTTACGCCTCGCATAGCGTGATGAAGATCGTGATCTGCAGGATGCCGTTAGGGTTGAGGTGGTGGAGACACACGCCGTAGTGGAGCATCAACGTGCAAAAGAAGAAAGTGCCTGGGAGCGCCAGCGCACGCTAGTGAAAGGCGATGAAGCTCACAATCTTCCCTTCCGGTGGCGCCGGCACCTCCTGGTTCTCCGCCGCCTCCCATTCGCCGGCTTCCTTCGACGGCAACAGGCCGGCATTGTAGTACGACTTGAGCACTACCTCCGAAATAGCAGACGGCTTCCAGGCGGCCTCCATTATGACGACGATGATGACGACGAAGACAAAGGTGACGAGCTCTAGGCGTGAAAGCAAGCGAGCACGAAGAAGCTTGGAGATGAAGATGGCGAGAGAGCCGGTGGATTTCAAACTCCACCGCGCCTCCTTTTAAAGACAACCGAGGGGGATGAACGTTTCTCACCCCCACTACCCATGACGCGACGGCGCAGGAACTGCGCCATCATGGGCATGCATTGCGACGCGCACCCGCCGCACCGGCACCCCGCTCGCAAATAGGTGGGGCCGAGCGTTGCCTCGCCACCTCCGCCATGATGGAGGTGACGTGTGCCTGTCTGACACGTCAGCCAATGGCTGACAGGCACCAGTTGTGGGACGCGCGCGCGCAAATCGTTACTCTCTCACCGCCGTCCGATCGGCATCGTCCGACCGTCCGGATCGACCGGCGGTTACAATTCCAAGACACGTTATCCGCCGTCCACGTGGAGGCAGTGGAGCCATACGATCATCAAAGCCATTACTGACATCCGTCATTAACATCGTGAGATCGAACCTCACAGCCTGGGGTGCTGATCCTGGGAAATGGTCGACCCATCCGGCCCGACCTAGGCGTGATGCTGATCATAAGATGAAGCCTATCCGACCGGCTCAATCTAGGCATCTAACCCAATGACCGACTTATGATCAAAGTCAGTTTCGATCGACCCCGATGGTCGGACATATTCATCTCGCAAATTTAACCCCCCGACCGACCCTTCTGATCACCAGGGGGCTTGGGGGCTACGCCCTATGGGCGCGCTCGTGCGCCCTCGTAGAATCAATCATCGATGATCGAAGACGAAGAGGAGACGTTCAACCCTCGACCGACCCTTCGAATCCCCCGAGGGCTCGGGGGCTACGCCCTACGGGCGCGCTAGCGTGCCCCCGTAGGATCCATGACCGAGGATCGAAGACTAAACGAAGATTCAACCCCCGACCGATCCTCCGGATCACCCGAGGGCTCGGGGGCTACGCCCAACGGGTACGCTCGCGCGCACCCGTAGGATCCAGCATCGATGATCGACAACCATGAAGTATCAGCCCCGCGCCGCCTCCACAAAGACTTGCAAACGGCACAGGACTAGGGGGCTACTGTCGAGATCATATACACCGGTTACCTTTGGGCCCAGAGTGCGTACGAAGGCCCAGCTATGGACTGCGGCCCACGGTTCAACCTGCGGCCCACGAAGTACGGCGTCACGCCAAGAACATCTTGACCCCAAGGGGTCCGAACCATATGAACACCACAACCCGACCACTGAAGGGTCGAGGCCGCACGACGACAAGACTCAACCAGCTAACTGCTAGAAGCCAACACCTCTGCTTGACCCTCGAGGGTTGGCCACCTCGTTGGCCATCGACACCTGCCAAGCACAGAGATTTCTGACAACATATAGCAGGAGGTAAAGCAACCTTGCTGGAGGAAAAGCGTTCCAGAAGGCGATAAAGCAATCAGACGATCGGTAAAGCATCCCTGCGGACAGTAAAGTGAAATGGAAAAGTGTTCTTTGCCCCCTACGACTGGACAAAGGAGGGTACGAAGGACACCGTCAATCTGCTCCGGTGCCAGCGAGCGCCCGACGACCAACTCAGGCGACGATCGAGGCCCCACCTGGCGGAGGGCCAGAAGGTTCCGTAGGTGCCAAGTTGAAAACCCTGGTCCGACCCCTATATAAAGAGATACCAGGGGGCCTTAGACAAGCCAAGTTAGATTCAAACCATTCCACTGTAACCACATCCACCCACGCGCGCTAGGGATCTTGGATCGAAGACCCTTCCGCCATTGTACTCGTGATCTTGAGTTCATACGATTTGATCACTCTCGTCCCTGGACGTAGGGTATTACGTCTTGCAGACGGCCCGAACCATGTTAACTCTCGAGTCTTTCGTAGAATAGGCCATTTCAAATATGAAGAGCGCACCGATACTCTCTCCGATTACGTAAATTTTATTGTGCCGGTGGTCAGAACACCGACATTAACCACTGCCGATAGTCCATTCGACAATAGAGATAACCTGTTTTTTTAACTTATAACTGAACATTAGCTTTATGTGCTCTGATTCACCGATTGTTTTATATAGCATTCTGGGACATGCATTCGTGATGCCTATAGCTAAGGACATCGTTTTTTGCCATTAATATTGAAGGCAAGTCAGCCAAAAAAAATGTACTCCACCCTATCATGCAACTCACAGATCCAACGATACTACGTACTCAACCACCACGTGCTCCACGCAAGGACAGTGAAACTGCAATATGTAACATTGAAAATATTTGAAAATCAAAAGCAATCTTTAATTGTATACAAAAGTTAGTATGGGTTACGCAGGCCGTCGATCGACAAGATCATTGGCTTGTTATACCTGATTTTTTTATTTCTACTAAATTTAATCCAGGTATTGTCATTGGGGCCATTATGGTATATTTGTATCTATTGGCGCCGAAACGAATCCCGAGCCAACGCACCACTCGCACGTCCGTGTGCGGGAACGTCAACGTCACCTTGACGCCGGGTTTAGGACAGCACCTAGAAAACCCACCTTGGGAGGGACCCCGTTGGAGGAGGATCTTCTTTGGGGAGATCTGGGCTTGGTCAAGCCGGCCGGATCGCCTTCAAATGTCGCCCGGACGAAGGAAGAGCAACAAATGGGGCTCAGTGAAGGATTAGGGTTTCAGAAGTGCAAAATATAAAGGCAAATGATAGGTTCAATTGGGATTACCCTCAACCGGCCATGGGCCTCTGTTTTTTAGAGGTGGGATGATCTTACCCTGTGAAGCAACAAATCCTCTTAATTAGGAAACAAATTGGAATTGATCTGCCTAAAAATTTCCTAAATCGACACCACCAGAGTGTCCGGTAAAGTTTCGGATACTACAGTGACCGGAGTCTCTGGTAACATGCCGGATAGTCCGTCGTGCAATTTTTCGGAACCCGAGAGGGCTTGCCAGATAGTCCGGCACTGTGCCGGATGGTCCGGTGTGTAAAACACCCGGCCCGAGAGGGCTTGCCGGACAGTCCGGCACTATGCCAGATGGTCCGGTGTACAAAACACTCCAAACTCGAGGGGGCTTGCCGGACAGTCTGGCACTATGCCGGACACTCAGTGGGCTAAATGCCCCAAACCCGAGAGGCTTGCCGGATACTCTGGCATTGTACTAGACACTCTGGTGGTCTACGATTTTTGGGTGTCAACATATGCCCCCCTGTTTTTTGGTGAAGTTTCTGCACCACAAACATTCTATGCACCCAAAAACCTCTACGGGCGATGGTTCTCCTGACTTATCATCCATTGTGTCATTTTTGGCGACGATACTCTTTATATCGGCCGTTTTCTTTAAACCTTCTTGCCACACACTTGGATGATACTTTTTAAAGTATCAGCCATTAAGGGCCCTAGGCAATGACTCCCCGCATATTTTCCATCATGTATGCATTTCTGGCAATGACTTTTACTATTCTATATAGCCCTTCCCAACTAGGAGACCATTTCTCAAACTTGTTGCTTCTTGAACCTACGCGCAGAATAGTTTTCCAAACCAATTCGCCCACCTGAAAAGTTTTGACCTTTACCTTCTTGTTGTAAGCTCTAGCAACTCTCGCTTTATCTTTCTCAATTGCCTTCAAAGCACTCAATCGCTTGTCTGTGACCTCATCAATATTGTCCAACATTAAGGTATGATATTCGCTAATAGACAAATCATTTTTCTTAGCTAACCTCAAGGCCCCTAGATTTACCTCGATAGGTAAAACGGCCTCTTGTCCATAGACGAGTTCATAAGGAGTTACTTTAGTGGCTACATGTCCAGATATACAATGAGCCCATAATGCCTCCGATAAGACCTCATGCCATCTTTTAGAATAGTCCTCTATCTTTTTCTTAATGAGCTTGATCAATGTTTTATTACTAGACTTAGCCTGACCATTGGCCTGAGCATAATATGGAGATGAATTGAGTAGTCCAATTCTATAAGATTCAGCAAACTCTTGAACATGACCGGATGTAAAGGACGTACCTTGGTCTGTAGTCAAAATTTGCAGGAAGCCGAATCTCTGAATGATATGCTCGGTAAGGAACTCAATTAGGTCTTTGTGAGTCATGTTCTTGAGAGCAACCGCTTCAGTCACTTGGTGAAGTGGTGTCCCTTCGAAGATAGAGGATGTATTTGCTCTATAAAATCCAATCTCCATCCTCAGAATGGCCACGGTTTTATGATGGGGTTCATCATGGCAACGGCACTAATTGAACATTGCCAAACCTTAGGCACTCTTCGCATCCTTTGTAGTACCGATAACAATGGGCAATAATAGTTGGCCAAAAGAATCCGACCCTCCTCAATAACCACAAATGCCCTTGTGGACTTCCCCCATAGCCACTTTGGCTTCTTCATCACCTAAACATTTCAAGAGCAAATCGTCTCCCGTTCGGTGGTATAATCTATCATCAATTAAAGTTTATTTGAAAGCTACATGCCGAATCTGAACTACGAATGTATGAAATTATGGGATATCTCCAAGTGATTCGGCACTGTCATGCTTCGACGTGCCAGTATCCGAATTGTCTAGTTCTAGCATCTCAAACATCAGTGTCTTAATGACTAAAAATCTACCTTTATTAACATTATAACCCGATGCTTGTTGTGCCAAATTACTGGCTTTACTATTTTCAAGCCTAGGAACACGATTTATATGAAACTCATCGATCCTTTTGATAACATCTAGGCATTTGTCTAAAATGGCATTCAACGATCCATGTAAGCATTGAAATTTCCAACAACTTGTTGTACCACCAACAACGAATTGCCGAAAGCCTCTACATGTTTTACCCCCGTGGATTCCAACATCTCCAAGCCGAACAACAATGTTTCATACTCAGCCTGGTTATTGGTGCAATCATACTCTAATCGGTTTGCGAATTCAAAGTGTGTATCACGAGGAGAAATTAATACTACACCAATACCTTGACCCTCTTTGCAAATCGATCCATCAAAATACAACTTCCAAAGGGTAGATGTCACATAACCAATGCCTAAATCATGCTCTAAAATAATACGATGTTTCACAATATTTCATGGATTTCAATGGTTTATAAGCCAAATCATACTCAATCAATGCATATGCCCATTTACCAAGCCTACCACTGAAAATCAACCTATGCAACATATGTCTAATAACATTGGTTTGACAAGCAACCACACAAGCACTAGATAACAAATAGTGTCTCAACTTGGTGCAAGCATGTTACAAGGAAAAACATAGTTTTTCAATGAGAGTTTACCTTGTTTCCGCATCAATCAACCGTCGGCTCACATATGTGATCACATACTCCTTCCCTTCGGTTTCTTGTGTCAAAACAGCACCAACCACATCATCTTCTGCCGCTATGTAAAGACAAAAAGGAACTCCACCTTTGGGCGCCATAAGAACCAGCGACGAAAACAAGTTCTCTTTGATCTTATCAAAAGTTTCTTGCTGTTTTGCCCCCTAGGTGAATTTGGTTTCATTCTTTAACCAAAGAATAGGAGTAAATGCATTGATTTTTCTCGACAAGTTGGATATGAATCTCCTCAAGTAATTTACTTTGCCTAAGAAGCTTTGCAACTCTCTCTTACATGTGGGCGCTTGTACGTTTTTAATTGCTTCTATCTTCTTAGGATCTACCTCTATGCTCTTTTTATGGATTATGATGGCTAAAAACTTCTCGGTCGATACACCAAAAGCACATTTGAGCGGATTCATTTTCAAACCAAAACGGCGCATTTGGTCCAAGGCGAGTTGCAAATCGGCCAAGTGAGGGTCTAAAGCAGCCGATTCTATCACCGCATCATCCATATAAACCTCCATGATGACACCAAGCAAATCATGAAAGATAAAGTTTATAGCTCTTTGTGTGGCACCCGCATTCTTTAACCCAAAAGTCATGACAACCCACTCAAATAATCTTACAAAACCGGGGCACCTAAAAGCAGTGTTAGACATATCATCTTCGGCCATGAAGATTTGGTTATAACCCGCATTACCATCAAGAAAACTAATAACTCTATGGCTGGAAGCATCATTAATCAACATATCGGCTATGGGCATAGGATACTCATCTTTAGAATAGGCTATATTAAAATTTCTAAAATCAATGCAAATGCTTATCTTACCGGTGTTCTTCTTCTCCACCGGCACAATGTTGGATATCCACTCTGCATACCTGCAAGGCCTTATAAATTTTGCGTCAAGTAATCGGTTAATTTCTTCTTTAATTTGATCGTGCATGTTCAGGTTAAACCTTCTCATCGGTTGTTTAAAGGGCCTAAAACCAGATTTTATTGAAAGCCGATGCTCAACTAGCTCACGGCTCAACCTGGGCATTTCTTTATAAGACCATGCAAAACAGTCCACATATTCTTTCAACAACCCAATTAACTTCTCTTTGTAATCGGCTTTCAGATTTTTGTTTATAAAAGTCAGCCTTGGATTCTCATTGCTACCAAGATTCACCTCCTCAAGAGGATCGGCCAATGTAAATCCTTGCCCTAACTTATCCATGTCTTCTATTTTTCTATAGTTTCACACATATCGTTCGTGTTGGACTAATAGTGCTCTACTCTCTTGTGCAACCAATCTAAATTGGACTCTATTGAGTCACATAATATGGTTGAGCAGATTCTCCATCGGCTTCACATTGATGGTACAAAACCATCCGTAGTTACACTAAGAAAATCGTAATCCGTCAAGTCCAACCCTGTCAAGCACTTGACGGTATCGTGTGGCAAAGAGGATAATTCGGCCATAGCAACACAAGCCGATACATCCGCATGAACAACTTCTACATCATCACCATCCATTGTATCAAGAATTGATGCAATGTAGAGGGAGCACACCTATTAGCGAGAATCCAATCACACCCTAAAATCAAGCTATAACTACCACGCACATCGGTGACAAAGAAAGCAGTAGCCATGGTCTTGCTTCCAACAGTGAGCTCCATAGAAGCGACCCCTTTTGCCTCAATAGGGTCTCCGCCCACACAATTCAAAGTCATGTTGGTCCGGATGAGCTCGTCATCGGCCTTACCTAGTTTCTTGAACAAAGAATATGGCATTAGATTAACAATAGCTCCACCATCTACAAGCATGCGAGAAATCGGTGTGCCATTAATATGCCCCCTCACATAGAGAGGTTTCAGTTCTTTGATTTCCTTAGGCTTCATGAAAATAGCACTTTTCGGCCCAAAATCGAATTGTGCCATCACCTCTTCCTCCTCTACAAGAGAATAATCGGAAAGGGATAAACAAATGGTGTTGATTTCCATACCTTCCCGAGGCGGTGTAGTCTCATAGTCCAAGAGGTCATCGTCGTCGAACTCGGACATGTCGACGTCTCCCTTGGGTGAAGGCGTTGTGTGGCTCTCCCCCAACGCAACGCCGGATGGACTCGGTGCCTCCGGAGTGGCCACCGCGTCTTTCGTCACCGGTGGAGTGGGAGCCTTGGGCTCTTTAGCTCTCCACTGCTTTCCTTGAGGGACCATTGGCTTGACTTCATTGAAGACATCCTCCCACATCTTCTCCGCCACCTTCTCTCAGATTTCTCGGAGGTGCAGCCTTTGAACCTTCCTCTTTTGCGTGTGGGTCAAACCGAGCGGACACCACCTCGGTTACATGTACTTAGTGGAGCTTTTGCTACTGCTAGCCTCATGATCATGAGAAGCCTTTTCGACCGGATCATCCAATGTGATTGGTCCCTTGAAAAACTCCCTTGATTTTAACATCAGTTGTGCCGATTTTAACGACACCTCTGGATGCACTCTCCTGATGGACCAAAGTTGAAGGGGCGGGTACATTACCTTGCTTGGCGCGCCACTCTTGCCTAGGAGTGGTGGTGGAGTGCCCTCTTCTCGCATTGACCGGTTGAGGCTCCGACCAGTTGTGAATAGTGTCAGAGAGCCTCTTGAAGACATCTCCTCTCGGCACGTTCCATCCCGGATGGAATAGTGGGTATGGCATCGGTGGAACGGGCATCAGCGGCGCAGGCATCCACGGCCCCATGTATGGGTGCCACATCGAGAACGGCAGGCAATGCATAGATGGGAACCATGGCGATGGCATCCCAACCCCGTGGGGTGGAGGAGGGGGCCCACGAACATCCGCCGCTTGTCTCTTCTCCTTCCTATGCGGGCTGCCTCCTCTCGATGGTGATCTTGGCCGCTTGATGGACTAATTGTTCAAATCGATATTTTGGTTCTTGTACTTGGCCATGAGACGGTTGAAGGTGTTTTTGGGCGCCATCTTCCCATCCACGGCCTTGCCTACGTTTACCTTCCACTTGCCCACCTCAGGATTTTTTGGCTTTATCATATTGGGCTGTGGAACTTGTCCCCCGGGTCTTGTGCCTTGGATGATAACCTTGATAGACTCCAGACCATCAGAAGACTTTTCGAGCACCACCTTTCTAGAGCAGCCCTTATCACCCAATGGAGCTGACCTTTCCTCCTGTCGGTGTTCTGACCACCGGCACAGTAGAATTTACATAATCGAAGAGGAATTAGGTGCGCTCTTCGTATTCGAAGTGGCCTAGTCTAAGAAAGACTCGAGAATTAACCTGGTTTGGGCTGCCTCGAAGGCGTAATACCCTATGTCCAGGGGTGAGGTGGATGTAACGTATAAGTTTGTAACAGGGTTACAATAGCAGATGGGCCCTTACACGGGGAGAGCCATTGCGCTCAAGGTTGGTGTGTGTGTGTAAACTAGAACTGAATGACTTGACTTCTAACATCCTTGGTGTCCCCTTATATAGGGGTCGGACCGGTTTTACATGGCTTGACGCCTACGGTAATGGGTGACTTTCTGACGGGTGGGGTCACTGTCTCGGGCGGCCTCCTGACGAGTGGGGCCGCTATCTTCTGCGAGGTTGATCGTCTGGCGCCTGCTGGCAACGAAACAGATGGTCAACGTCCATCGATCGTCCTTTCGTCCTTTGTCGAGGGACAAAGGTGGCTTTACCATTTGGCTCTATCTCCCAGCGGGCAGCTTTACCTGCCGTCGGAACGCTTTACCTCCATCTGTATTGCTTTACCGCCTTGTCAGCTTGCTTTACCATCCTCTGGGCAGCTTTACCTTCTCCCGTACGTCATCAGGAATCTCTGTGCCCGTCAGATACGGCCGTTGAAACCATGTCGTCTGGCTCAGGCGCGGTCAAACCAGCTTCTTCGAGAGAGTTCGGTTGTGGGGGAACTGTGCGGCGTCTTTGGAGAGTCCCGACGCTATGGGGTCGAACCGTCCTTTCGGCTCGCGGTATGGTGAAGCTCTTCGTGGGCCGTGAAGTTGGGCCATGGGCTGTAATCCCGCAGTTGGGCTTTCGCATCTGCGTTGGGCCCCTAGGCACCTGGGGTATATAATCTTGACAGTAGCCCCCGAGTCCTGCGCCGCCTGCAAGTCTTCATTGAGGTGACGCTGGGCTGATCCATGGCGGCCCTCGATGCCTGGTCCTACGGGTGCGCGCGAGCATGCCCGTAGGGCGTAGCCCCCGAGCCCCCGGGCGATCCAAAGGGTCGGTCGAGAGTTTAGTCCTTGTGCAGTTGTCGACCTTCGAGGGTTGATCCTACGGGCGCGAGCGAGCGCGCCCGTAGGGTGTAGCCCCTGAGCCCTCGGGCGATCCGAAGGGTCGGTCGGGGGTTTTGCTGAAACTTTGATATGGGTGCCCTTCGTTCCTGAGCGGTTTGGTCCCGTCGGGCGGGACTCAGATTTCCCGACCGTCAGAGGTCGGGGTCGGCCCTGCTTGCGACCGGTCTTTTCGTCGTGAGTGCCTGGAGTGAGCCGATCAGGTCGATGCGTCCACGAGATCAGCACTGCGCCTAGGTCCGACCACAAGGATTGGCCGGATTCCACGATCAGCGCTATGTGCCTGGGTCAGACCAAACAGTTCAGGTCGCCAACCCTTGGCATTCTGAGAGCGGGGGTTTCGTCCCCAGGTTTCCCTCGAGAGATCTTGGTAATGGCTCCGGGGACCAAGCGGTCTTGCGGTGGCCACGGGACGGCAAATATTGTGTCTCGGAAGAGTAAACGCCGGGCTGATCTAAGGATCTGGCTGCGTTGATCGAACGGTCGCCATGGTCCACCGATTTGCGCGCGTGTGTCCTGTCCAACTGCTGCTCTGGCCAGCCAGTCAATGTGCCCACAGTCGTGCGCAGGCGTACAGACGTCCCCTCAACCGGCAGAGGTGTCGAGGAAACGCTCCGGGCCCACTTGTCGGTGGGCAGTGTGCGTAAGTCGCGGGTGCGCGCAGGATCAGGCACCCATCATGACGCATCAAATGCGCCATTGCGTCATGGAGGTCGTGGGAGGCGTGGAAATCGCGCCTTCCTGATCTTTAAGAGGGGCGCGGGAGGGGTTTCGAATCCCACCCCACCCGTTGTGCCTTCCCTTTGTCTTCCCTCCATCTCCGCCTACTGCTCTTGCGCCCAAGTTCGCCATCGTCGTTGTCGCGGTCGCACCTTGCTCTCGCCATCTTTGTCTTCTCCTTCGTCGCCATGGCTTCCAAGTGGAAAATGTCTTGCACCCACTCGAATGTCCTCGAGAACCTTGTCTCATGCGGCTTGCTCCAGCCATACGATGTCGTCAAGTGGCGTCCGACGGGCGGTCTGCGGACGCCGTTGCCGAACGCCGACGAGGTGCTGGTCTTCACCGACTTCATCGAGCGCAGGCTTTCGCTGCCCTATTCGGACTTCTTCCGCAGGCTCCTCCTCTACTACAGCATCCTCGTCCACCACTTGAATCCGATGGGGTTCTGCACATCGCCGCCTTTATCACGTTGTGCGAGGCATACCTTGGCATCGCCCCCCACTTCACGCTCTGGCAGTACTTCTTCCGCGTCACCCCGTAGTAGGACGGCGACGTGATGCGAAGCATGGGTGCGCTGGGATCGCGCTCCGCGACACACGCGCCAAGGAATACATCAAGCTCCACCTCAAGTCGTCGTTGAAGGGGTGGCATGAGTATTGGTTCTTCATCGAGAATGTCGCCCCGGGACTGCCGCTGTTCCGCGACGAGCCCGTCGTGCAGTTGGACACCTGTGGTGCGGACGCTACAGATGCCGAGTAGGCGGCGCTTCTGCCGTTGCTGCAGCGCATCGAAGCGTTGCGGAGGGCGGGGCTGACCGGCGCCCAACTCGTGGCGACGTTCATCCGGCGCCACGTCCAGCCCCTCCAAGCTCGGGCCCATCACCTCTTCGACTACACCGGCGTGGATGACGCCACACGGATGGTGGCTAGGATGGAGCTGACGGCGTGGATGACGCCACACGAATCAGCTGGCACGGCTGCTGGAGGGCGAGATCGCCAGCGAGCTGGCCAATGGACCATCCCCCTCTGGACAGGGATCATCGGGAAGGAGCGCTGGTAAGTTATTCTCCATGGTTTGTTGTTGTAGTTTCGTTTCCAGTCATAGTCTTAGCAAGGTTTTGCTCGATGTCGTTGTAGGCCGGGATTGCTCCCTCCCCGGTTCCGCTGCCTCTAACCCCGCCCTAGGCCACTCCGATCTTGGCTGCTCCAGGCAGGGCCATCACGACTTGGACGGGGACGCCACCGTCGGCACCGGGAAGAAGAAGAAGACGCTTGGCACTGGACGAAGGAGGTGAGGCACAGCGGCCGCCTGGCCACTCGATCCGACGACGCGGCACGCACGGGCGGCGTTGAGGGTCTTGCCAGTGGAGCCACCGGTGGGGCCCCCGGCTGTGACCAGCGCTGGGTCGGGGACTACTCCTCCGGATCAGGCGGTCGTAGGGTTGGGGGCCGCTGCCTTGGCCGGTTCAGCATCAAGCTCCGAGTCCACGGAGGAGGCTCCATTTCGCGTGCCCCGCCATCACAGGCGGGAAGAGTCAAGCGTCGAGCCCGAGTCCCCGTCGAAGAGGGCGAGGACGGAAGGGTCCGAAGGCGCCACCGCAGCCGGGGGCCGGGGGGTTCCCCGACGCCTCCCTTGGTGCCACCGCAACAAGATCCGCCGGCCGGCGAGCCGGCATCCATCGCAGCCGCCGACTCAGGCTCCGCCTGCTGCCGAACCGGTGATCGAGACAGTAGCGCCACCGCAGGATCTGTCGGTTGTTGGGTCGCCATCGCCACAGGGTTCGCCGGCTCGCCCAGTGGTGCCCGGAGTTATTCTGTTGTTGCCACCGCCACCTCCACCCCCGAATGTTCCAGCCTCTGGTGAAGAAGAGGCCGCGGGGCTCGAGGACGGTGCTCTGATCCAGGGTGCCACCGCCGAGGATTCCGGGGCGCCAAGTTCGCCCCCTGCTGTTGGAACGCGGGAGCTTCTTTCGCCCCTCTGCGAAGCGGTGCTAGAGGAGCAGACTTCATCTCCCGTTGGTGGGGAGAGACAAGGGTCGCCGCCACCGCCTGACGCTGAGGAGATGAGGGAGCCGACCCCTCAAGGGACTGATGAAGGGCCCAGGGTGCTGGTCCTGGCCTCCGGCAGTGGAACTTTCGAGAGGCGGGAGGATGCTCCGATGGGGGAGATAGCCGCCGAGTTCTGGCAGTACTTTGAGGGCCGGGTCAACGAGGTGAAGAGGCGGGGAGCTGGATATATAGAGGCCGCCGCGCAGGGGGGATAGCCAATAGGATAGGCGGCGGTCTGGAAAGTTCAGCCGGGGAAACAGGGTTGGGAGGGAGGGAGGGAGGGGTCAATACCAGTCGGCGGCTGCGGGAAAGGGGGCGGAGGGCAGGGCGTGGGCACGTGTGGCGGGGGAGCGGGCTGAGGTGGTGGGTTCGAGGAGGTGGGCGAGGCCGGCTCATGACCGATGCCCTCGCCGACCTCGGCAGTGCGGCGGGTGCCCTGACCGAGTCTCGGGACGTCTTCTGGGATCCTCAAGCCCTGCAGAGTAGGGTAAGTCATGGTTTCTAAGTTTTATTTACGAACCTCTGTTAGTCTAGGTGTTGAGTTGTGCTTCTTGCAGGGGATCGTGTGCCAGACCGTGGGCCAGGGCCCTCCTGGCTTTGTTCCCAGGCTGAGGTCGACGCCCTTCGTGAAGAGTGGAGGAAGGCCCGGGTCGGCCGCGACGTCTCGAAGAGGGACGCCATCCAACTTCGCCAGCAGCTCAAGTCTGCACGGGATGCCGGCCGGGCTTCGTTCGAGGAGGTGCAGGAGGACCGGAAAGAGATCGCCAAGGTGTGGTCGGAGAAGAAGGAAGTCTCCATCGACCTTGCCTTGGCCGTGCACATCGCCGCACGTAAGTTTTTTACCTTTTCCCGCTTTATCGTACTCTTGCGTTGCGGGGTGTGAGCCCACGGCATACATTGTCGCAGAGCTTCGCCAGCAGCTCACCCGACAGTCCTCGGAGATTCGGCCCCTTCAGGATCAGAAGCTTGCTGCTGAGGGGGCCCTCGATGCCGCTGCAGCCGCGCGTGTGGCCGCCGAGTTGGAGGCCACAAAGGCCTCAAAGGATCTGGCGGAGCTACCGCAAGCGTCAGCCGATGCCCTCCTGAGCGCTTGGGAGAAGTCAGAGGCAGAGATCGCCCCACTTCGTCGGGAACTTGATGCCATCGAGGCTAAGGCCGAGGTTATTAAGAAGGACCGTGATGGTAAGTAGTGTTGCTTACTCTATCTTCTGTTATTGCCGTGGCCGGCTCTTATTGGTGCTTGTTGTTGGCGTGGCCGGTGAGTTCAGGGTGCTCCAGGGAGGTGTCCGTGCTCTGCTCTGTCAGGTTTTCTCTGATGTGCGCAAGGAGACGGTCACGACGGGGCACGCGAACCGGGTGCTGTGGCAAATGCCAGGGCTCATCGGCTTCGCGCTGAAGGGAGCATTGGAGGAAGGGCCCCTGCTGACCCTGGCGCGGACTCGTTCCCACTATCCCGATGCCAACCTGCCACGCATCGCTAAGGGCTTCGCCTCCGGGACCTCAGACGAGCAGATCCAGGAGCTGCTGCGGGATGTGCAGGCTAGGGCTCGGGAACTTGCTGCGGACTTTGAGAGGGACGAGTTCCTACGGGAGCATTTCGGGCCACTCCTGGCGGCACATCGTAGTTAGGACTTCGTTGTGTTTTTTGCATTCTACTCATGGTTTGTAAATAATCAAACGAAGTTTCCGACCCTCTAGTGTCTGCTTGAACCTTGCACATTTTTGTTTTAGTTCCGTTGGACGTTGTTGGATATAGCTCGTAGGGTCGAGTGTTCGAACTCAATGCAGCCGTAGACGTCAGCAACTTCGGGTCATTGATCGTTAGCCACGAGGAAAACTTAAATGAAAATGCTTTTGGTTACTTAACACATCTGGGGTCACCCGCGAAGCTTGGCGCGGGTCCCCGAGGAAACAAGAAGAGGCATCGAGCCTTAGAAAAAGAAAATGAGGCATGAGGCCTAAAGCGGCCAAGGGGTCGGCATTCCGACCCTCGGGTGGGGATACTGAGACTAGCCCCCGGGCGGTGAAGGGCAGCCGAGTCGGCTGCGCTTCACTGCCCAAAACGGTAAGAAACACGAAGAAGTGCACAAAAACTTAGCTTATTTTATTATACGTAGAATTGACATAGATTCTCGATGTTGCAGGTATGGGCTAGCTCCCTGCCGCCCTTGGTCGCCAGCTTGTAGGCGCCGGGTCTGAGGACTCATTTGATTACATATGGCCCTTCCCAAGGGGGAGACAGCTTGTGGTGGTCGGTCTTGACTTGGACTCTCTTGAGGACGAGGTCGCCGATGTTGAAGTCATGACCCTTGACTCGTCGAGCGTGCAATCATCGTAGACTTTGCTGGTACCTGGTCGACTATAGAATGGCGATGTCACATGCTTCGTCTAGTTGTCCGAGGCGTCCTGTCGGGCTGCTTTCGACCTTCCCTTGTCGTAGGCTCGGACCCTTAGAGAATCATAGTCGAGGTCGGTTGGCAGTACGGCCTCAGCTCTGAACGTCATGAAGAAGGGGGTTAACGTCGTAGTCCTGTTGTGGATCGTTCGTAAACCCCACAGCACGGACGGGAGCTCCTTGGCCCATCGCTCGGCCACTTGTTTGACGGAGTCATAGATCCGAGGTTTCAAACCTTGGAGCACCAACCCATTGGTGCGCTCGACCTAGCCGTTGATCCTCGAGTGGGCCACGGAAGCGAAGTCGAGCCGGATGTGGTACTCCTCGCAGAATTCTCAAAATACGTGCCCAGTAAACTGCGTACTGTTGTCGGTGATGATGAAGTGTGGGACCCTGAATCGGCAAATGATGTCGCGGATGAAGTCAACGGCTCGGCCAGAGTTGATGCTGGGGACCGGCTTCGCTTCGATCCATTTGATGAATTTGTCGACGTCGACAAAAAGCTAAGTGAAGCCCCCGAGCGCTTGTCGGAAAGGCCCGAGGATGTCAAGCCCCTAGACTGCAGAAGGCCATGTGATCGGGATCGTCTAGAGGTCTTGGGCCAGTAGATGTGTTTGTCGGGCGTAGAACTGGCAACCCTTGCACTAGCGAACGAGCTTCTCGGCGTTGGAAACCGCTGTGGGCCAGTAGAATCCTTGACGGAAAACTTTCCCGACCAAGATCCTCGGAGCGGCGTGGTTACCGCAGATGCCCGAGTGAATGTCGTCGAGAAGATGCAAACCCTCCGCATGAGGGACGCAACATTGGATAACGCCGCTAGGGCTGCGCTTGTAGAGCTCATCGTCGATGATGACGTAGGCTTTGGCTCGGCATGAGATCCGTCGGGCTTCATTGGCATCGGCTGGGAGAGTGCCGTCTTGGAGGAAAGCAAAAATGTTTAGGGACCAGTCGAGGACGACGGCCATGATCTCTATCTCGAGAGCCGGAGCTTGCTCGCCGACTGCCGCCTCGACCTTAGGGTCCGCGGCATCATCTTTGAGCCTGATGGTCGGCTTGGATAGGACCTCGAGGAAAACACCGTCGAGGACCGGATCTCGTCCTGAGGCCATCCGAGCTAGGGCGTCAGCTGCTTTGTTGTCACGACGTAGGACGTGATGGAGCTCGAGGCCATCGAACTTGTCTTCGAGCTTGCGAACCTCCTGACAGTAGGCTTCCATCTTTGGGTCTCGGCAACTTGACATCTTCATGACTTGATTAACGACGAGCTCAGAGTCGCCTTGGACGTAGAGTCGTCGGACGCCGAGGGCGATGGCCATCCTGAGACCATGCAGCAAGGCCTCATACTCGGCGGCATTGTTGGAGGCAGGGAAATGAATTTGCAGGACGTATTGGAACTTGTCCCCTTTTGGGAGATCAGCACAACGCCAGTCCTCGAGCCCTTCAATCGGCAGGAGCCGCCAAAGAACATCGTCCAGTGCTCAAAGTCGGAGGGGGTCAGCAGTTCCTGAGCCTCGGTCTACTCAGCGATGAAGTCGGTGAGGGTTTGGGACTGAATGGCTTGCCGAGGTACTTAGGCGATGTCGTGGCCCATGAGCTCCATGGCTCACGTGGCGATGCGCCCGACCACGTCTTTGCCGTTGACGATCTCTCCTAGCGGAAAACTCATGACCACCTGGATGGAGTGGCTGTCGAAGTAGTGGCGGAGCTTGCGGCTGGTGATGAGTACGGCATAGGGCAGCTTCTCTAATTGGGTGTACCAGGTCTTGGCCTCAGCCAACATCTTGCTAATGAAGTACATGGGCCATTGGACCTTCAAAGCCCGACCCTCCTCCGACCGCTCGACGACGAGGACAGTGCTTACGACCTTCGTAGTTGCAGAAATGTATAGAAGCAGTGGCTCACCGGGGTTCTGGGAGGTCAGGACTGGCTGGGTCGATAGCAGGGTCTTCAGTTGCTCGAACGCTTCCTGAGCCTCGGCAGTCTAGGTGAAGCGGTCGAACTTTCGCAAGTTGGTAGAAGGGCATGGCCTTCTCATCGAGTCGGGAGATGAAACGACTGAGCGCTGCTAGGCACCTAGTAAGCTTTTGGACCCCTCTGACATTGCTGATGGGCCCGAGGTTACGGATGGCGGTGATCTTCTCGAGGTTGGCCTCGATGCCGCGCTTGGAGACGACGAACCCGAGGAGTTTGCTAGAGGGAACGCCGAAGACGCACTTCTCGGGGTTAAGCTTGATGCGGTACTTCCGGAGGTTGGCGAACGTTTCTTCCAAGTCTCGGATGTGGTCGACAACTTGCCGGGTCTTGATGACGATGTCGTCGATGTAGACTTTTAGGTTTCGACCCAGTTGGTCATGAAAGCACTTCGGCATGCAACGCTGATACGTGACGCTGGCATTCTTGAGCCCGAATGGCATGGTGACGTAGCAGAACAAGCCGAATGATGTGATGAAGGACATGGCTGGCTGGTCGGAGTCACGCATAGCGATCTGATGGTACTCGCAGTACGCATCGAGAAAACTAAGGGTCTCGCGGCCTACGGTGGAGTCAACCATCAGATCTATGCGTAGCAAAGGAAATGGGTCCTTCGGACAGGCCTTGTTGAGGCTCATGTAGTCAAACACGCATCCTTCATTTCCCATTCTTCTTCTTGACCATTACAGAGTTGGCTAGTCACTCAGGGTGGTAGACATCTTGGATAAACTTAGCGTCTAGCAGTTTGGTGATCTCTTCTCCAATGGCCCGGCGCTTCTCATCGTCGAAGCGTCGGAGTCGCTGCTTCATCGGCCGAGATCTGAGAATGATGTTGAGGGAGTGCTCGGCGACTTCCTTTAGGATGCCTGGCATATCAGAGGGTGCCCAGGCGAAGACGTCTCGATTCCAGACAAGAAAGTCGACGAGCGCGCTTTTCTATTCGTTGGAGAGCGCTGTTTCGATCCTAGCCTTCTTGGCTAGGTCGGTGTTGTCGATCACGATCTCCTTGGAGTCGTTGGCTGACTCAAAAGACGCAGAGGTTGCTAGCTTAGAGTCGAGGA
Organism: Zoysia japonica; assembly: GCA_001602275.1. NCBI lineage: Eukaryota > Viridiplantae > Streptophyta > Magnoliopsida > Poales > Poaceae > Zoysia > Zoysia japonica. The sequence continues at coordinate 228,281 of BCLF01000052.1, read as the reverse complement.
TCGGGTCCGACCCCTTGGTCTTCCAGATCTCTTCAAGTAGACTAGTCCGCAGAGGGCGCAGACAGGTCTGCTAGTGGACAAGTCCGGTCAGACCGCGGTGTAATCGCTTTGGAGTCCCCCGCCCATCGAACAAGTCCGGAGAATAACGGGGTGCTCCTTCTCTGGAGTCCGCAGGCCTTAATAGATAAGTTCGGGCCCGGACTAGTCCAGAGGGGAGGACTAGTCCGGCTCTACCGAAGGGGACAACTCTTTGGAGTCCGCGGCTTGGCCCGGATATGTCCGACGCTGAACAAGTCTAGACATCCAGATAAGTCCGGGATGAGTTACGTGCTCCCTCTCTGGAATCCGGCCACTGGACGGACAAGTCTGGGGAATCGGACAAGTCAGGAGCCAGTAACCAAACTAAGACTATTAAGATAAAGATGGAATGAGAAAGTTTGAGCACCTAACCATTTTTAAGATAGAAAATGCTGAACCCCCTTGATAGTATGGTGGTCCTATGACTCAAGAAAATGTAAATACTATAAACACCGGAGCCAAGGAGCCAACAATACTCTTTTCCTTTTTGGGGTTGATAAACATCCATAAACTTTGTTACTGCACACATACTCACAAAATGCCATCAAATACTTCTATTGTTTGTCACAATTCATCCCAAAATTCACAAAGGATCCTAGATGCACTTTTAATAAACCAGGAGAACAGCAAAATAAGTTCTGATCTTCGATGGTTCTTCTCTGTTTCTGCTTCCTCTCTTTTATCCCAGTCCCAGCGTACAAGCAGGCCTTGTCTTTGCCCTGGCCCATGACCTGCAGCCCATCCTTGACGATACAACAGGCGGCATAAGTACCTGACATTTTTTAAGCCACCAGGAAGATGTGTTCTAGTATATATCAAATCAAGATAAATGTCTTTCTATTATGGACCCATCTTAATTTAGGATTTACATTTCTCATTGCAGGGATCAAATATTGTAAACTCAAGGCTATTACTGATGGTTTTCTTGTGTCTAATATAGATGATGAAAAGAAAGATACTCTCTCTGTCCAAAAATAAGTGTATTTTTAGATTTTCAAACATTCTTTGACCATTCATATTATTTAAAAAATTTGTGAAAATATTATTTATTTTATTGTGAAAGGATTCATTACTAGAAGTACTTTAACTTTGACTTGTTTATTTTTGTATTTTTATAAATTTTTTGAATAAGATGAATGGTTAAACGTTGATTTCAAAAAGTTAAAAATGACATTTATTTTAGAATGGAGGGTCTACTATGTAACAAAAGCGGAAGCTATCTGCTGCTTTTTGTATTAACGGCACATTTTGTTTACATCTGCCCTCTCACCAATGCACTATTAAAAACTGTAGCAGCGGCTGTTGGAGCTGCAACATTTTTCATACTTAATCATCGGTGGAAAAATTTTCAGTGGAGCATGTATCATGATCATAACTACATTTCTCTTTTTGTAATTATAGGTGAACGATCCTTTAGGTATAAAATGAAGGTAGCAACAGGTTGACATAATATAAATAGCAACGGACGCTAGCAGTCGCCACACAAATTTTCTTCTACTCCCACCGTCTCAAAATAAGTGACATTTTTTGATTTTTTGAAATCAGCGTTTGACCATTCGCCTTATTCAAAAAATTTATGAAAATACAAAAATAAACAATATAAGGTTAAAGTAATTCTAATAATGAATTTATTTATAATAAAATAAATAATATTTTTCCAAATTTTTTGAATAAGACAAATGGTCAAAGATAGATGTTTAAAAATTAAAAAGACACTTATTTTGAGACGGAGGGAGCAGTAAACATTAAAGGCAGGCCAACCATGTATTAATTCCACGCTATCCTGCAGCTGACAGAATCAATGATACTAAACCACCACGCGCCCCACGGGAGGACATGAATAGATTAAAACATTAAAGGTATCTTCCATTCTATACAGAAGTTTGTATGGCCTACGCAGAGCGTCGATCATACAAGATAATTGGCATGTTGTAACTGATTTCCAATTTGTGTTGTCTTGAAAATCTTTCCCAAATATCCTTGGGGAAATTATTGAATATTTAGATCGTAAGATCTGTACTGCACACTGATAAAAAACGGACAATAAGTATATATTCTTAAATGAATAACAACAAGCAAGGACTTCCTCTAATTCTTTTTCTAGAAAAGGGCTGGTAGAATTAAATAAAATTGAGTGCAAGAAAAATCCTACCCAAGGAAATCTAGATTCAATTATAAAATAGCATGCGTTAGGGTATTGGGTATCAATGGTACAGATTTGGGATCAGTGACCCACATCATTTTAATTTCTTGTAATCTTCTATTGTTTATTACAAAACTATACAAAGTATGTATGGCTTACGCACAGCGTCTATAGAAAAGGCCATGTTCTTATTGTACCTGATATTTTTATTTCTATTCACTCTAAAACCTTTTCCAGGTAGATTAGGGCCATTATTGAATATTGTCGGTCTCTGCGTATAAAGATATATCTGTACTGCATACTGATAAAAAATGGACAACGATACATATTTTGAAATGATTAACATGTAAGGACTTCCTCTAATTTTTTTTCGTGAAAAGGGTTGGTTCAATTAAATAAAATTGATTGCAAGAAATAAACCTACCCAAGAAAATCTAGATTCAATTATAAAATAGCGTGCGTTAGGATATTGGGTGTCAAAGGTACAGATTTGAGATCAGTGATCCACGTCATTTTAATTTCTGGTAATATCTTCTATTGTTTATTACATAACTATACAAAATCCAGATGTGGAATATAATCTGAAATGAAGAACAAGCAGGAGCTTACAAGATGTATGAAGGAAAGATTTTGAAATAGCCGCATGGTTCATACTATATGCTGATGTAACTTGCATCAACCTCTAGCGATCATGCATTCCACTATACAGATGAGCTGTGGGTATTGCTTTTCTAGCTAAATTATAATGTCTAACTGAACATTAGCTTTCAGCGTGCTCCGATTGGCCGATTATATTATATTGAATGCTTGGACGTGCGTTCGCGAGGCGCCGAGGGCTATAGCCAGGGACTTGATTTTTGCCGTTGACATTAAAGGCAAGACGACCATGTATTCCACGCTATCCTGGAATCCACATCATTTCAACCACCACGCGCTCCACGAGTGGCCGGACAGCGAAAACTCAATATAAAACATTATCTTCTGTTCTAATTTGGACAAAATCAGAATGGAGGGCGTAAGAGATTTGCTCAACTCAGTTGTATTTAAACCCTCGCAGAGAACTAAAATCTGTGCCTATCATCTACTCACACAACCATATTTGAGAAACATTCTGAGACAGCAAGAAGAACCAAAATGGCAGCTCCATCTCATACTATGGTGGCTCCAACTGATGCTCAGCTGCTAAAAGCCCAAGCTGATCTATGGCGCCACAGTCTATACTACCTCACCTCCATGGCGCTCAAGTGCGCTGTTGAGCTTGGAATTCCTACTGCTATTCATGACCTTGGTGGTTCTGCCAGTCTACCAGACCTGATTGCAAATTGTCCCTTCCAACAAATAAGCTGCCGTTCCTCCGTCGCCTGATGCGTTTGCTAGTCACCTCACGCATCTTTACTTCTGATGATAACAACTCGGAAGTTGAAACTTTCTGCCTCAATCCATTGTCTTGGCTTTTGGTGGAAGGTGTGGAGGCAGAAGACCACACTTATCAAAAATATTTTGTGCTTGGCACAATTTCCAAGCACTATGTCGATGCATCATTGACACTGGCTGATTGGTTCAAGAAGGATCTATCATCCCCATTACCATGTCCATTCGAGGAGTTACATGGTGTACCACTCCTCCATGAGAAGACGGCAAAATTTGATGAAGAGCTCGACAGGATAGTCCAAGAAGGTGTGGCAGCACAAGATAATTTAGCAATGGGGACGATAATACGGGAGTGCAGTCAAATTTTTAACGGAGTCCACTCACTCACTGACTGTAGTGGTGGCGATGGCACGACGGCAAGAGCTATCATGAAGGCTTACCCTCACATAAAGTGTCATGTGCTTGATCAACCACGGGCTATTGACACTGCCCCAACTGATGATGCTGTGGTTAATATGTTCAAGTGCATCCCACCTGCACAAGCGGTGCTTCTCAAGGTTTGAAATTATAACTCCCTTGACTTAATTTGTTGCAAAAAATAATAAAATTCAGAAAACATAGCTGTATCATATGTTTGGTATTAGGATGGCTGCAGTTTTACATACCTTATACTCAAAATTTTACATAATCCAGTTCATTTACTGTAGCTTGTACTCCATTTCTGGAATGATGAGGATTGTGTGAAGATCCTGGAGCAATGCCGGAAGGCAATTCCTTAACGAGAAGAGGGAGGGAAGGTGATCATTATAGAAACGGTGCTGAGCCATTCTCTTGGGCCAATTATGTATGAAGCACAACTTTTGTTGGACATGCTCATGTTTGTGAATACCCGTGGTAGGCAACGTGATGAAAATGACTTCCGTGAGATCTTCACAAAAGCAGGGTTCAGTGACTATAAGATTGTGAAGAAAATAGGGGCTCGAGGGATCATCGAGGTCTGCCCGTAAAAGAAGGACGCCAAACTTAGAGAAATAAATGAAGTCCTGGGCCTCAATTTATCAACTGAGGCAACGGGATCGGAGTATCAGAAGTGTTGTGTCTATTACTATGAGTTACATGCTTCCGGCACGGATGCATAGTGTTCGAGTGTTTTGTGCTTTCCTGTGTTGTTTGGCTGGCTCTGTAAGAAACAATGGTTGTGTTTGCAGGCGTGTATATTGTTCTGTGCTATAATAATATATTATATGTGAAACAATAATATGTTTTCTGTACCGTTTCTCTGATGTTATGTTTCCTTACTCCATGACTTATTGATCGAATGCATCAACTTACAGAACACGTCATTAAGATAATTGGATGAACTTGAACATATAGGGAAATTCATCTTTAGGACACATGATTTAAAAATCCTTGTTTGTATGGCACCCCTAGTATACTACAGACAAAAAGTAATATGCTATAGACAAAGATTTTGAATATGGTCTTGTCGGGATCATGTACCCCGGGCAGGGTTCGCAAAACCGCGGCTTACCGCGCGGTTTTCGCGAAAACCGCCCAAACCACTCCGGTTCGGTTTGGGCGGTTTAGCAGTTTTCAAATTCAATTTTTTTTTTAATTTTAAAAATTTGGTGGATTTCATAACAAAAAATATGTAAAAAAACTAGATGAAAAATGCAACTTATTGGTTGAATCAGTTTCTAAAAATATTTTGATTTTGGTGACGAAAAAATTCGAGAAAAATTGGATGGAAAATATATAACCAAACCTTATCCTCAACACCACCTCACCAGCCATTCTATCCTCTCCTCTTTCCCCGTTCGCCCGCTGCGACTGAGCGTCCGCCGCCCGCACGCCACAAACCGCGCCGGAGAAGCGGCTAGCCGCGCGCGCGTCGAGCGCTCCGCAAGCCGCCCGGTTGGAGCGGTAAGCCGCTCTCTAGAAGCGGCTAGCCGCGCGGCTTGAGAGGTTAGCCGTCGCCACCGGTAAACCGCGCGATTTTCGCGGTAAGCCGCCCGATTAGTGCGGAAAGTCGTCCGATCTACTGGGTTTCGTGGCAGCGAAGGTGAGATGGTTGTTTTTGTGTTTTTTTTTCAAATATTGATCGATTTGTTAGCAAATTTAGAATATAGTTGGTCATTTTCAGGAATTGTTGGTTGTAAGATGTCAGATCAGTCCGATTCAGTTTGGGAGCACGGGGACAACGTGTATTCTGGGTTTCGTTGCAAATATTGCAAGGCCGTGAAGAGAGGGGGTGGTGCCACATGATTCAAGCAACATTTGGCACATCGTGGAAGCAGCGTACTTGGGTGTCCTCATGTTTCCACGGACGTGCGGGACTATTTTCTCCGAGAGCTTGATAGAACCGCCGAGCGGAGGAAGGACCGAACTAAATAGACCCTTAGACAGCACCAGGTTGCAGGTGGGGGGAAATGTCAATGAGGAGGACGATGAAGAGATGCAGGCTGCCATGAGGTTATCTAGAGAGGAAGAGGAATTCCGACAGCGTCAGCGTTCGTATGGTGGTCAGTTTGAGAGTGGTGGTGCTGGTGCTGGTTCATCGCAAGGTGCTTCTGGTTCGTCGCAGGGAGGTGCTGGGTCTGGATTGTTTGGTATGATGAGGAGGTCCGCATCACAGAGGTCAGGTAATGAACAGATTCAAACTAGAATCGATACAGGTCCATGGACTGCGAAGAGCAAGCTAGCAAAGTCGTCCATTGGACGCGCATGGTCAAAAAAATTTCATACAGAAGCCATCTCTGGTAGAAAAGCTGATAGTACATACTTTGTTAGTGCTATAAAGGAGACACAGAGATGGGGTACGAGACCTTTATTTTATTGTATTACATGTTTCGTTATATGTTATCATATTTATGTCGTGTGTCATGATATTTGCAGGTGAGGACGTGCCTAGTCCAACTGGGAGAGAAATAGATGGCACGTATCTTGATGCTAACGAGCAAGACATCAAGAAAGAATTCGATAAATTCAAGATGGAGTGGCCGATGTACGGTGTCACGATTATGTGTGACTCTTGGACTGGCCCTACAGGGATGAGCTTGATAAACTTTATGATCTACTGTAATGGTGTCATGTTTTTTCACAACTCATGTGATGTTACTGGGCATAGCCAATTTGCGGACTTCATATTCAAGTTACAAGACATATGTTTATTCTATAGCACTATTTGTTTTATTTGCAGCTATGATATTTGAACAATCGTAGGATCTTGTGCACTATTTGTTTTATTTGTACCTATGGTATTTTGAACAATGAAACATTCTTGTGCAGGAAATGAATAAGGTATGCATTGATGTAGGTGCAGACAATATTGTGCAGTTTATTACAGACAATGGTTCAAATTATAAAAAGGCGTGCAAGCTGCTAATAAACAAGTATCCTCATATTCTCTGGCAACCATGTGTGGCCCATACAATCAACCTGATGCTAAAAGCTATTGGTGAGTTTCCAGAGCATAAAGCTATGATACAGTCGGCTCGCAACATTTCTCGTTGGTTGTATAATCATAATCAGTTGCACTCTATGATGACCAATGTTATTGGTGGTGAGTTGATAAGATGGAATGCAACACATTTTGGTACAAACTACATGTTTCTTGAGAGTATGCCTCGTCAGAGAGAAAAATTCATGGCATGGATGGGTTCTGAGATATTTTTAAATAGTAGATTTGCCAATACTGAGGACAGAAAGCATGCTCACTCCTGCCTAGCAAACATGTCATGGTGGGATTCAATGAAACATGTGGTAGATGCAGTGCAACCTTTGTATGCGTTTCTTCGTTTTACTGATCAAGACAAGAGCCCTACCTTGAGTGAAGTACTTCTCAGATATCATTTATGTAAAAATGAGTATGAAGCCCTTTATAGGAATGATGAGCGAGAGATACAGAGGTATATGGACATTATAAATCGTAGGATGGTGGACATTTGCAATGATACCTTTGTGAATGCAGGTAATACGTACTTAAGAAAAAAACATTGTTGTATTTTATGTTTCTACTGCAACAATATCTAACTATTGTTACATGTGTAGCTGGATCTTTGAACCCAAGAAGTCATTATTCTTACGGGATGGGTCGAAACATGATGAACGATATTCGAGAGGCATTTACACGCATAGCATCAACCGAATTGTGTGTGCATGCCCTGCAGGAGGCAGAAATTTTTAGAAGAAAACAAGGTTCATTCGGCATTGAGTTGGCCAACAGAATGGCAGTGGATAAGAATACTTCTCCTGCAGCTTGGTGGAACATGTTTGGAGGTGTGTACCTCATCTCCAGCAGCTTGCATTACGGATAGTCTCACAGTGTGCATCATCCAGTGGTTGTGAGCGCAACTGGAGTACATTTGCATTGATCCACATGAAGGTGCGTAACAGATTATCTCATGAGAAATTGCATAAGCTGGTGTATGTTAACTACAACCTTCGGATCCGTATGCGTGATGTTTCATGGACATATAAGCCACCAGAAGTGGATCCATTTGATCGTCTCATGGAGCTGTCGTTGTATGATTCTTCAAATCCTATTCGAGAATGGATGGAACATGGGAGATCCAATTCTGACCCTGTTCTTGATGAAGAGGGCACCGAGACTGACAGTCCTGTACCCAGCCGTCTTGTTACAGATGATGACACTGGTAGACAGTTGCTGCGCTTGTCTCGTGCTGCAACAATATCTGAATGGGCGGATCAAAATGTGGGTGATACTCACATAGGCAAAAGAAAGGTTCAAAGTGCAAGACCGAAAAAAGTGATAAAAAGATGAGGTTAAGAAGCAAAGGGAAAGGTAAGAATGTAGACAGTGACGACTCCACAGATTCTGGAGACGCCAGACGAAGCCTAGTCTACCAGGAATCAAATGATAGCAGCTCTCGGACTACATCTGGAGACCCACCAGGCAGTATGGTTCCTGAGTCACAGGCACCGGTCACAACTCATCGTTTCACAGGTAACAAATTTTTTGCATCATACGATCAATTTTGACTCATTTATCTTACACTTCACTTCTTTTGCAAGTGAGACAGACTATACCCATGCTACACAGGATGAGGACCATGGTGCTCCACAGTCACCAAGGACATCGATGGGGGGGAGGCAGCATTACTACGGTACATATTATTCCGCGCCAGACAGTGATTCCTCATACAGCCAAGGTAATGAGAACTACAATTATCCATACGGTGATCGTAGCACACAACCTCCCACCACATGGGTATACCAATGGCAAAATCCAGAGTTTTATAACATGTTGTACTCGCAATGGGAGACAACTACTGCTTGGACGGGACAATCTTGGAATGAATTCAAAGCGGAGTTGTTAGCTACTAGAGGAATTCAACTCCTCTCAAGTGAAGAGTGCGACAATGCATATTTTGATTGGAGTACAATTCACAAGTAAAATGTGCTTCGAAAACTATGTATGGACTTTGGATTTGTTGTGATTGAACAACATGTATATATGGATTTATTGTGTTTCGAACTTTGAATTTGTTATGAATGAATAACTGTCTTTTATTTGTGGATGAAGTATATTGTGAATATTGATATTAAAAAAAAATAGAATAAGTCATGCCCAATTTTCTAGCACTTTTTAATATAATTTCTTAATTTTCACTAATTTTTTTGTTTTCAGATAAATCAAACAGTTTACCGCAAAAATCTCACGGTTTTTAGCAAAAACTGCTCGGTTTTCGCTGTTACCGGTTTTCAGGAAAACCGAGCGGTTTACCGCCGAAACCGCGCGGTTTACCGCAAAAACCGCGCGGTTTACCGTTTTCGAACCTTCCAAACCGTCCCAAAATTTGAAAATTGAATTTTGAACGAAAAACCGAACGGTTTTAACGGTTTTCGCGGTTTTCATCAAACCGCTCCGGGGCGGTTTTTGCAGTTGAAACGATAAGTTGAACCCTGACCCCGGGTACTTGACGGTCCGCACTCGTACGTGTAAGACCCCGAGTTAGGGGTCGGACGGCAGCGTTCGGGCGTGCGGACCGACCCCCAAGGCGATCTACGAAAGCCGCATCAAGACACGGAGACGCCGACCTCCGAAGACCGACCCCCAGGGAGACCGACCCTAGGAGGTAGGTACGGCATTATGACGTATTTACTCCGGCGGCCAACCGCCAACCGCCCTGACGGGACGGGACGAATTTCACCACGACGACACTCCAGCAGAAGCCGCAACAGTCAAAGGACAAGACTCGACGGCACTGTGGCTGACACAACAGTGCCGAACAGGCGCTACAGTGCCTGCCGCTGCGTGCGACGCGACGGGCCACGCCGGCGCATGGGCAAAACGAATGATGGCGACGACAGTGGAGGACCCACCTGTCAACGAGACAGCAAGATCACGTAGGGCGCACCATCTTGTAACCCCGGACCGCCCTATATAAAGGGGGGCCGGGGACGAGAAGAAAACGAGTAGTGAGGAAAGAGCAAACACGGCCAGTTTCCTGAACTCTCGCATCCCTTCTCGCGAGCAACCCCACTCATACGTGCTCCGAGCACTCTCGATCCACACCGGATCCTCTCGCGAAGAGAGAATCCGAACCCCTTGTACTCTTATCATCGAGATAATCCACTCTCTGGACGTAGGGTATTACACCGCTCGAGGTGACCCGAACCAGGTAAAAAACCCTATTGAGTCTTCCGTAGACTAGTCTATATCAAATACGAAGGCACACCACCCCCACAATCGTATTTTTGTACTGTGTCGGTGGTCAGAACACCGACAGTTGGCACGCCAGGTAGGGGCATTCCCTTGGTGTGCTCTCGCTTCGGCTTTTCGATGGCTTCCTACTTTGCCGTCGTGGGAGACACTTCGGTCTCCCACCTTCGCTTTGGGGGCTTCACGGTCGCTGTCACCGAAGATGGCCGGTCGTGGCGAGTCCCCACTTTCGCCTCTGGGCAGGCCTTTCGCTTCGAAAGCCTGAACTTCGTCGCCATCGAAGGCGGCGAGCTGCGCCTTCAGGCTCCGCGCAGGAGGCGTCCTACTCGGCGCCGGCGGAGCCATCTTGTTCTGGGGCACGACCCGTCGAGGGAGTGCTTCACTCTCCACGTCCCTAAGAGCGCGGAACCGCGACTCCCGGCAACACGCCAGGCGCCAACCCGTCCCCGCGCCTCGCGGTGGACACCGTTGGCTAGGTCTGGCCGCCCCCGGGACGGACCGGCAGCCCCGAGCCTCGAGGCAAGGCTGCGGCCGGTCCCAGCGACGCAGCTCGAGCCTGGGGGCGGTCCACCTACCAGCAGCTCGCAGCTGGAGGACCGCCAATTTTCGATACCCCGCTCGAGAACCTCGCGGCAGCGGCGTGCGTCCTCGACAAGACCGCCGCTCCCGGGGATCCAGCGCTGAGGGAAGTGTACTACCGCGTGCGCTTCTACCTCGGCAGTGCGCTTCAACAACCAGAAGCATCTCTCCGGGCCCAACAGTCGGAGACATGAAGCAACCGCCGATCCCATGACCGGCGAAGCTCGGCACGCGACAGCCGAGTCGAGGAACGAAACCCTCGACATCACGTGGGGTCGGTCCACCCGCGGCTCGGCCCCAACCTCGACATCTCCGGGCCCAGCAGTCGGAGACACGAAGCAACCAGAAGGTGGTTTGCTATGCTTCGAGGCAGTTGAAGAAGCATGAGTTGAACTATCCGACGCATGATCTTGAGTTGGCAGCTGTTGTCCATGCTTTGAAGATTTAGAGGCACTATCTGATCGGCAATAGATGTGAGATCTTCACCGACCACAAGAGTCTCAAGTATATCTTCACCCAGTCAGAGCTGAACATGAGGCAGAGGAGGTGGCTTGAGTTGATTAAGGATTACGATCTTAGCATCAACCATCACCCAGGTAAAGCCAATGTGGTGGCCGATGCTTTGAGTCGTAAGGCTTATTGTTCTTCCTTGATGTCTGAGCAGTCAGAGATTCTTGCAGATTTGGCCAGTTTGAGAGTTGAGATTGTTCCTCAGGGTTTCTTGTGCGAGCTCAGGTTGCAGTCGTTGTTGATTGAGGAGATCAAGTCAGCTCAGAAGCTTGATAGAAAGGTTCAGTCGATCTTGAAGAAGATGAGGAGAGGCAAAGCACCGAGTTTTCGTGTGGATCAGCAAGGTGCTTTGTGGTTTGAGGACTGTATCTGTGTTCCGGGAGTGCCAGAGTTGCGAGATGCTATTCTGAGAGAGGCTCATGATTCGAGGTTTTCTATCCACCCAAGATGCACCAAGATGTTCGAGGATCTGAAGACTCGTTTCTGGTGGGTTGGCATGAAGGCAGACATTGCTGAGTATGTTGCCTTGTGTGATGTTTGTCGGCGAGTTAAGGCTGAGCACCAGAGGCCGGCTGGATTGCTGAAGCCACTGTCGATCCGTTCTTGAAAATGGGATGACATCAGTATGGACTTCATCACAGGTTTGCCGTTGACGTCTCGCCATCATAATGCTATTTTGGTGGTGGTGGATCGATTGACTAAGACCGCTCATTTCATCTCTGTGAATGAGAGGTACTCAGTTGATCAGTTGGCCAAGTTGTATGTCGATCACATTGTGAGGTTGCATGGTGCACCGAGGAGCATTCTGTCTGATCGCGGGCCTCAGTTTACCGCGAGATTCTAGAGGAGCTTGCATGAAGCTATGGGTATACACCTGGTGTACGGTTCAGCTTATCACCCTCAAACAGATGGTCAGACAGCGTGTGAATCAGATTCTGGAGGATATGTTGAGAACTTGTGTGATCACCTATGGTCAGAGCTGGGAGGATAGTCTTTCTTTTACGGAGTTCTCTTACAACAACAGTTTTCAGGCCAGTTTGGGTATGTCACCTTTTGAGGCGTTGTATGGTAGGAGATGCCGTATCCCGCTCATGTGGTCAGAGGTTGGTGAGAGGTCTTTCTTTAGTCCTAATTCTATCAGAGCTGCTGAGGAGAAGGTTGAGAAGATCAGAGAGCATCTTCGAGTTGCGCAGAGCTGTCAGAAGAGTTATGCGGATAAGAGGAGAAGGCCCCTTTCTTTCGAGGTTGATGATTGGGTGTATCTCAAGGTGTCACCTCCTCGTGGCACGCGTCGCTTCTATGTCCGAGGGAAGTTGGCTCCGAGGTTTGTTCGTCCTTTCTGGATTCTCAGGAAGATCGATGAGCTTGCTTACAGGTTGGACTTGCCATTCGAGCTTGCGGGTGTGCATCCGGTGTTCCACGTCTCTCACTTGAAGAAGTGTCTTCGAGTGCCGGAGGAGCGAGTTGTCTCTGATGCTTTGGATATTCAGGACACGCTCGAGTACCTAGAGTACCCGGTGAAGATTCTCGATGCGGCGTTCAAGGAAACGCGGAAGTCCAAGATCAAGTTTCTCAAGGTTCAGTGGAGCAACCACACTGAGCGAGAGGCTACCTGGGAGAAGGAAGATGATCTGAGTAAGGAGTTCCCCTATCTGTTTGAGTCCACTCCTTGATCTCGAGGACGATATCCTGTAAGGGGGGGAGTCTGTAACATCCTGAAATTTCGAATTAAATAAAGTGGCGATTTCCCAAATTCTGTTCCAATTAAATTGTCTGTTCTAATTTTTCGTTCCGTTCAAAATCATTCATTCCGAATTTCTTTCCGTCCAATTCGAAATCCGTTTATTTAAATTGATCCGATGCCGAAATAATTTAGTCCGCGTAATTTTTACGTTGGGACTAAAATTATTTTGGCAGAATCTCCTAATTAATTTTCAGATCTCTAAATATTTTTCCTTGATTAAGTTCTTCAGCCTTAATTGTTTCACATTTATTAATTAATTTCCAGATTAATTTCTAAACCCCATTTTTTTACCCTCCTATAAAACCCCCCTCACCCAAATCCCCTTTCCCCTCTTCATTTGTCCAGAGCAAAATCCCTAACTGCCGTCTCCATCTCAATCCTCGCGCCACGTCTGCTCCGGTCTTCCATCTGCGCGCCGCGTCGCCGCCCCGTCGCGCGACCTCGATTCCCGCGCTTCGTCGCCCGCGCTGCGTCGATCCC
>BCLF01000052.1:179367-203659 GCA_001602275.1 Zoysia japonica | reverse complement strand
GAGCCGCCCTCGGCCCTCGTGCCGCGGGACAACCCCGCTGCCGGCTTCGCGACCGAAGCCGCGGGTCCCGCACCGTTGGACAAGTAGTCCAGGAACCCGGGCTTCGCCCTCCGCTTCCTACCGGTCCTCCTCGGCCTCGGCATCGCCGCGGAGCTAGACTCAGCTCTTCGCTGCGACGCAGCGGCGGAGCTGGTCGCGGCCTCCATTGCAGCCGCGACCACCAGCGGACCCTGAAAGGTGCCAGCGGTGAACTCCACGCGACGATGACTACTACGACGCAAAAAATCCACACTTAGCAGCTGGTGGTGATCCCTATCGAGGGGACGGGGCCCCCGGTTGAGGCTGCCCTCGGGGTTCGGGCGAGGACGCCTTTGACGGAGAGAGGCCGGCCGCTCACCTCATAGGTCTCGTCGTCCGACCCCTCGTACTCCCCGATGCTATGCACTCGGCGGCGCAACGGCATGATCCGACGTCGCATGGCGACGTCGAAGACCGTCGTCCCGATCAGCCCCTGCTCCCGAAGGCGTCGGATCGCCTCCAGGTGCGGCCGAAGCGACTCGACCTCAGCCGTCGGGAGCTTCGACTTCCACGACCCCGTCACTTCAGGCACCAAGTCCTCGAAGGGCGGGAGCTGGGGGTCGGCGTTGTTGATTTAGAACCAAGACTTCCTCCAGCCCTTCAACGAGGTCTTCAAGTCGACCTCGATGTACTCCTGGGACTCCCTGGTCCGAAGCATGATACTGACGCCGCCGACGCGTTTGCCGACCCCGGTCTCCTTCGACGTCCGAAGACTGGCGAGGAAGAAATACCTCCACAACAGAAGACTGGGCCGGATGCCCAGGTACACCTCGCAGAGCGTCGCGAAGACGGAGGCGTGGAGGACCCCGTTTGGCGCAAGCTGGTGAAGCCGAGCGTCATACTAGTTGAGGACGCCCCGGAAGAAGCTCGAGACCGGCAGCCCCAGCCCACGCTCGTGGTAGGTCAGGAAGCTGACGATCTTCCCTGGCGGCGGCGCGGGCGCGACGTGGCCAAAGCCGGCCACCCAACCGGCCAACTCCATCGGCGGGATCATCCCGACAGCGCTCCACCTCGTGAGTAGGGCGTCGTCGACGGTCGAAGGCTCCCACTCGGACATCATGAGGATGACGACGATGAACGCGGGGGAGCGCGAACGGGAACGACGGCGATCGCCGAACCTAGCGACGCTAAGGCGAAGGGCGGAGCTAACGAGCTCTCGCGCGCGACAGAAGGCTCAAGACGAAGCAAGGAGGCTGGGTGAAAACGCGAAGTTACCGCACCCCTCCTTTTAAATGGCCCGCGTAGTTACTGCGCTGCCCACGACCGATCGGGGGAGTAACTGCGTGATCGTGGGCTCGCGCCCCGATGCCCACCCGAGCCGTTCGCACCCGACCCGCTAACGAGCGGGCCCGGGCCACACCTCGCCGTGTCCGCTGCGGCCAGGGCGCCAACGTTACTCCGACAAGACGGCTGCCAGAGTAGGACTGGCAGACGACATGACGCGGGCGCGCGAACCGCCGCGTCACCGATGCCGTCCATTCGAATTCAAATTAACCGACCGGATCAACCGGCGATTGAAATTCCCAAACGGTCCGATCGCCCTCCACGTGGAGGTGCGGAAGCCGTCCGATTCCCGTGACCATCACGGTGCGTCCGAATAAGTGGAAGCATGCGAATGAAGTTTCCCACGACTGGCTAATCGACAAGCCGAGGCCACGTGGCCGATTCACACGTTCGGGCGCTGATCATAGCCGCGGGCCTAGGCGCGATGATGATCATGGACAGGGACCGCATCGAACCGACCCGTCCTAGGCGTCCTACCGAACAAAAATCTGAGAACGACCTCGGCCCAACCTCGACGGTAGGAACGACGCGTGCACGCAAACAAAACCCCCTACGGTCGGCTGATCAACAATCGAGGCCGCGTGGCCGATTCACACGATCAGGCGCTGATCATGGCCTTGACCTAGGCGCGATGCTGATCATGGGCGGGGACCGCATCAAACCGGCCCGTCCTAGGCGTTTTACCGAACAAAAGACCGAGAGCGACCTCGGCCCGACCCCGACGGTCGAAACGACGCGTGGCCAGCCCCCGGATCGCCTCCGGGCTCGGGGGCTGGACCCATAGAGCATGCTCATACCTACCCGAAGGACCAACCATCGACGAATGATGGTTCGCACAGCGCTTCAGCCCACGACCGACCCTTCGGATCGCCCGGGGGCTCGGGGGCTCTGCCCTACGGGCGCGCGACCAACCATCGACGAATGATTGTTCGCACAGCGCTTCAGCCCACGACCGACCCTTCGGCTCGCTCGGGGGCTACGCCCTACGGGCGCGCTCCCGCGCCCCCGTAGGATCAGAACAGACCTCGAGAACGACCAGCCTAGCGCCGCCTCGACTAGAGGTCGCAAACGGCGTCAGGCTCGGGGGCTACTGTCGGGATCATGTACCCTGGGTACTTGACGGTCCGCACTCGTACGTGTAAGACCCCCAGTTAGGGGTCGGACGGCAGCGTTCGGGCGCGCGGACCGACCCCTAAGGCGATCTACGAAAGCCGCATCAAGACATGGAGATGCTAACCTCCGAAGACCGACCCCTGGGAGGTAGGTACGGCATTATGACGTATTTACTCCAGCGGCCAACGGCCAACCGCCCTGACGGGACGGGACGAGTTTCACCACGACGACACTCCAGCAGAAGCCGCAGCAGTCAATGGACAAGACCCGACGGCACTGTGGCTAACACAACAGTGCCGGACAGGCGCTACAGTGCCCGTCGCTGCGTGCGACGCGACGGGCCACGCCCGCGCATGGCCAAAACGAATGATGGCAACGACAGTGGAGGACCCACCTGTCAGTGAGACGACTGGATCACGTAGGGCCCACTATCTTGTAACCCCGGACCGCCCTATATAAAGGGGGGGCCCGGGGACGAGAAGAAAACGAGTAGTGAGGAAAGAGCAAACACGGCCAGTTTCCTGAGCTCTCGCATCCCTTCTCGCGAGCAACCCCACTCATACGTGCTCCGAGCACTCTCGATCCACACCGGATCCTCTCGCGAAGAGAGAATCCGAACCCCTTGTACTCTTATCATCGAGATAATCCACTCCCTAGACGTAGGGTATTACACCGCTCGATGTGGCCCGAACCAGGTAAAAAACCATCTTGAGTCTTCCGTAGGTTAGGCCATATCGAATACGAAAGCGCACCACCCTCACAATCGTATTTTCGTACTGTGCCGATAGTCAGAACACCGACAGGTCTCCTGTAGGCAAATCTCCAAAAATATAAATGCGATAAAATGCCAGATCGATATTTCAGGTAAACACGATAAGTAGCTCGTGATGAAATTTGGCTTGATGTCCGATTAGCTATAATGTTGCTCAGTGTTGGCTATCATTGATTGATTATGTTTTTAAATATTTGGCTTACAGTGCTTATTTCTCTTTCTTCTCCCTGCATGTGCTGGTTACAGCATTGCATAGATGGTGGCAAGCAATCAACATAACATAGGTCACGGTTTCAGTTTGTGAAGTGCAGTAGCACAAGCAGATGCTCGAGCGTGGTTCCGACAATAGGCGGGAACGATGTCGTCAGACTGGGCCTACATGATGTTAATGTGGGCGTGATCTGACCAACAATAATCTGTTGCACTGCTGCGTCAGGTTTGAAACCTAATCACGTGTCATGATATGGCAAAGAAATGATTTTTAGAGATTGGATTTGATAGGTCTACGCTAACTTCAATTTTGTATTTGTCTATAAGTGACATTTGTGTAATAATAAAATATAGCGATATGGGCTCTACATTTTTAAGTTACATTATTATTGAGATAAGTATTTGTACTTTTAAATTCATCATAAGAAATGTTTTTATGTATACACACACATAAATTTATAAAAATCATTGGTGGTATTCTGTGACCAATAGTCAGGAATTGTGTAGAAATCACTTGGTTTGCAACTATACCAATTACATATAATAAACTGGCGTGACGTGCACTTCCCCGTCTACACAATAGGCCTTTGAAAACTCTATCTATCAATTGGCTTACACCCGTCCTTGGAATAATTGGTAAATGTATAAATAAGATATATATCATGTATCAGCCACTTTATCTCCGCTTCTTCCCAACGAAAATCTAATACCCTGAAACCCTCTGACATAAAATAATCCAACACACTACTATAAAAAGTATTTGTAATCGCTGTCTGAAAAGCAATTTGTAGAGTTAGTACAATTTTTGATTTATATAAGTGATGTAAAAATGAATTTATATAGGCAGTTCTAATATGAAACTGCCAGTGTAAAATAATTATTAACAGGTAGAATCTTATGTCACCCACCTATATAAATGCATTGTATGCACGCATTTGACTTACACAACAGCCTTTATAAATTATTTATACAAAATTATTACTTATACAGACTTTAAAATTCAAATTCATGTGAAGATTCTATTTTGGCATGAGTGCTCACTGTTAATTTATTAATGACATTACACATATTCTACCCAGTGTTTCAGTTTCAAAAGTAGCCACGGTTTGATCGGTTTTCACAAAAACCGTGAAACTGGTCATAAACCAGTGGAAGCTTGTACAAGTGATAAAATTAAAGTTTGGATATGTCATCACCGAAATGCTACAGTAAACCAAAGGTTTTTTCAAGTTTCTCGAGCGGTTTTTCCTGTTTTGAACATTCAAAATTTGAAACAATAACCACCTTAATTGACTGGTTCAAAATGGTATGACCGGTTTTTACCCGGTTTATCAATCAGTTTGACCGGTTTTTATCTGGTTTGCTGATCAGTTTGACTTGTTTTCAGATTTTTTAAAAAAATAATTTTTTGAAAATTTTAAACTGCTCATCCGATGGAACCGTATCAAACTGTTTTCACCGAAAACTGTGAAAACCATACCGATGGTTTTGTTAACCTTAATTCTACCACGTATTCTATCAGGAACTTGACTCCGATAATAGTTCCTTTAGATCCATTTCTAGAGCGTTAGTGCCTACGGGAATGTTTTATGGGCAATAATGTTGTTGTCTCCCATATACTTAAAAAAAATTCTAACATAGTAAAATGTATTTTTGCACATATGCACACATATTTATTAAGAGCAACTCCAACCGAGTTGCTATCTGGATTGCTACCCTATTATTTACTCCCTTCGTTCACAAATATAAGTCATTCTAGCATTCAAAATTTGTTTCTCGATATATGTCATTCTCACTTCCTAATACATCTTTTTTTCTAATACACTTTCTCTCTTTCCAATAAAACTATATCTCTATCTCTTTTTTCCTCGTTTTCTGCATACTATGCTTTTTTATTTTTTTAATTTCTATGCTCAGAGACCTATAAAAATGAACGCAGAGAGCAGCAAATTGAGAGGAAAAAATATCTCCAATCGAATTGCTACTCCGGTTGCTATTTTTGTTGGTTTGCTATTCACCATCCTCGATGCTACAGATGTGGCAAAGCAACCTCGTTTGCTATGGACTAAGGTTTACAAAACCACTCGAAACCGGCCTGTTTTTACGATTTTCGATAAAATTGATTTGGTTTGGTTTTATCGAAAGATCAGTTTTCATATTAAAAATTTAAAAAAAATAAAAATTTAAAAAAATTCGAAATATCAAAAATCGATTTTAACGGTTTAAATGAAATCATAAACCCAGCTATCGACCCGCCGGTGCCACAATTTCGCTCCTCCTCGCCTCTCCCGCTCCTTCCCGCGTCTCTTGCTCCTTCGCGCGACGCCGCGAGGTATCGCTCGTTCTCCACCGGTGAGTTTCCTAATCTTCTCCATTTCGTTTTGAGGTCCATTTCGCCAGAACTGAGGGAGAGAGATGGACGAGGACGGCTCACCTGCGTCGCGAGCGGGAGCCAGAGTAGATCGACGCCGGCTGCGCGGCGCAGCCTGGGTGAGCACCTGACGTCTTCGCGGACAGGGTCAGCCCCCCCGTGGTCGGCGAACGGAAGCCGCACTGCTTGCTTGCTTGCTGCCTTTCTGGTACCCTTCTGCTTCTCTACTTGCTGCTTCGTGCTTGCGTTAATTAGTACTTGTCGATCTTCGTTGGCAATTCTATTTAAATTAATTAGTGCTTATGTTTGCTTACCTGCTTGACTGCTTTTGAATTATTTGGTTGTGTTGCTTGCTTGTCGTGCCTTCAGCTTGAGTGATTTTTATGCAAAATACTTGTCAGCTAGATTAGCATAATTGTGCTCATTATTTGTGAAATGCAGGTACGCCTTTCTTAAGCATGCACTACTTCTAGTAGTTATGTTTTTATTTGACTTAATCATCTATTAGGTATTAACAGTCATAAATATATCCTTTACAAATAATGTTGTGGTTTAAATTTCAAACAAATAGTTACAATGTATCGATAAAATGAGTGAGCTATAGGGTACCAGTTTTAGCAAATCGGTTGGAGTGTGATGTTAAATAAATTGCTAAACTAAGACAGGTCATTTGCTATTGAGAGGAATAGCAAATGAAAAATAGCAACTCGGTTGGAGTTGCTCTAACTACACCCTTTGGCGTTGCTATAAGAAACGCTGCTGAAATTGACATTTATAACGAGCTCACTACTTCAACTGAATCCCTATTCCCTAATATGAATGAATAGTACCCTACGGATCCACATCACTGTTGCCCTGTCGATCCAATCACGTGGATGTTATTGGGTGTGGGCTTGTCATGGGCCAAGCAAGAACTTACAGGGATCTAAACACGATCAGCGGGATTCGGCTTGATATAATTAAGATATCTGATTTACACGGTTTGTGTCATGAATATACTTGAAATTACGAAGACATAGCCAGCAGGTAAATACTTTGACAATGTGAACTATATGATGGACCAAATCTTACCTTGCAATAAGAATCTTGTCTCTAATCTCAGGAGGACGCCGTGTACAACCTAAACAAGTAGACACAAGGCCTCCTTTGGAACGCGGGAATTTTTTCCATTTCCAGTGTTTTTTCTGTGAAATTGAACTGATTCTTGTGAGATTCCTGTGAAATTCCTGCGTTCCAAATGAGGCCCAAAGGTCATCACAAAAATTGATAAACGTTTGATGAGATGGCAAAAACGCAGCTTTCCCATTGGTAGTTGTGGCCCACGTGTTTCGACCGAAACTGCAGGACCTTACGACCCGACACTAAAGAGTCTTTTTTCGTAGTTGTTGCAGCCACCGACATAGCCCCGCTAGATGGAGTATCCCCCAGCTTTCCCGTTGGTAGTGCATCATGAGTTTCATGGGAACCAAGTCACCTTACTGCCATTTGAACGCTACAAAAGGAGGAGCACACCCTTCCTCTCCACAGACACCCCATTTAAATTTAGAAAAAAATCTCTCTTACACTCTTAATCTCTAGTAATAGTAGACTTTAGGCAACAAGAGTCATCCCATGGTTTTCAAGTCTAGTTTTGTGAGTTGTGGACACGTCTATCCCATGTATTTTCTTTTGTATTATTTTGTCGACATTCATCCCAATACATGTGATACTGAAGAGGTGCTACTCTAGTGGCGCTGTTTGATTTTGCCATTGACATTAAAAGCAACGCGCACATTAGATCCACTCTATCTGACAACTTATCGATATTTATGATACAGATCAACCGCCACGAGAGTAGAGGGAAGCCTTTTTGGAACTGAGGATCGATGAACGATCAAAAAACATAGAAACACGGATAACTTTTTGACGACGAAAACCGCGGAGACTCTCGCTCTTGTATCTTGGCTTCTCTATTATTGTTTAGACTCGGTACACAGTGAAACACGAGGAGAGACCTCACGGGCAACATATGCCTGCCGAATGACCCACGCCGCAGCGGCGACACACATCGAAACTTTCTCTATCTCTTGGCTCACTCTAAACAATCTGATTACATCCGTTTTTATAGACGCAGGTGACGCATGACTGAGCAACGGACTGCACCGGCAACCTCGCGCATGCTAGCATCTTCTCCTTGCGATCCGGCCACCACTCAAACGTGAGCCACTCCGGTTCCTGCGCACTACCCAGCCAACTCGACATGCACCAACACCAGTTACACCACGGGCATCAGTTCGTGCATACAACCGACCACTGGTGAACGCTCCACGAACTGGAGCAACTAATCTACTAATGACGCGGCTAAGCAACGCTTGAAACATAACCAAGTCAAGCTTATTTCTAACAATCTCCTCTTAATCTTGACTTGCCTCTTCATCATCTCCGGCAACACACGTCATCTTCTTCTCCGGCAACACACGCCACATCTCCGGCGATACAAGTCATCTTCCTGCCGGCAACACATACCACATCTTCAGCGATACATGTCGTCTTCATCGTCTCTGGCGACACGCCAATCGACTGCATCATGCACGGACAATGAATCCAGGGCCGATGTCTCCTCCGCACTGAGACAAGGACCAACACACGATCCACTTGCCTCTGCATCGTGCGCCACCACGGGCACCATCGCGCAGACCGACACACGGCCGGCGACACACGTCGAGACTTAGAGTGGCATCACGGCACAGCAGGACTGACAAATGATCTACTGTCGTAGCACCTCGCACCTCCGATAGCTTCATGCACGGACCGACACACAGTTCGACAACCTTCAATACACCGTGAGGCTTCCAGTGCTCGTAGAAGATTCCACCAAAGATGGGAATCTTCCCCGAGGCTTGTCCATTCTTCAGCTCGTCGTTAGAGTAGTTCTCTTTGCTTGCGAACGAATCATCGATCTTTTCGGTAGACATCTTCAACTCTCCTAGCTATTAGCTTGTTGAAAAGAGAGTCCTTGCTTTGATACCAATTGAAAATTGCTTAGAGGGTGGTGAATAGGCAACGATCTAAAATTCAAGTCTCAAAAACAATTTGATCAATCAAAACAAAGTGCGCGGACAAGTCCAGTCCTTGCGGATAAGTCCGCCAGTCGCAGCAGAAAAATAGATCAAACACAAATCAAAAGGGAGACAAGAGACACAGCGATTTTTGACCGAAGTTCAGCTCCATACAGAAGCCTACGTCTCCGTCGAGGAGTCCACAAAGGACCGGGTTGCACTCAACCCTAAACCTCTCCGAGTGACCACAAAGATCAACTTGGTTTTCACTAAATCAAAGTGGTGTTACAAACCTCTCAAATCTCACCACAGTGGTCTTGATGGATTCTGGGCGACACCTAGCCATCTAGAAGACGAATCTCAAGAGTAATAGGTCCTGCAAGTCATGCAATGAAAAGATCAAGTGCTCAAATTGAATCGAGAATGAAATGACTCACAATCTCCTTTTCCTTCAATCAAAACCCTAGGGGATTCAACGAAGAACGAGTGGAGGAGAAGAAGTGGATCTCAGAGAGTCTCAGGGCGTGATTTGAAAAGATGTGCAAGCTTTTGGTTACTCTAAGACGAGGGAGAAAGGGGAATTATATAGATCAATCAAGGATCACCTTCCAAAAATATCAGAAGCAGATTAGTCTAGAGGTTTGGACAAGTCTGGACATCGAGCTCAACGGTAACATGATCATCTCTCTGGAGTCCGCATAGGGCATAGACAAGTCCGCGAGTGGACAAGTCCAATCGAGCGGACAAGTCCAATCGAGCGGACAAGTCCGGTCAGGCCACGGTGTAACCGCTTTGGAGTCCGCCCGCCCAGCGGACAATTCCAGGGAATAACGGGTGCTCCTTCTCTGGAGTCCGCAGATCTTAACGGATAAATCCGGGCCCGGACTAGTCCGGAGGGGAGGACTAGTCCGGCTCTGCCGACGGGGACAGCTCTTTGAAGTCCGCAGCTTGAGCTAGACAAGTCTGGACATGCGGATAAGTCCAGAGTGAGCTGCGTGCTCTCTCTCTGGAGTCTGGCCACTGGACGGACAAGTCTGTTCTCAAACAAATCTGGGGAACCAAACAAGTCCGGAGCCAGTAACCAAACTAAGATTATCAAGATAAAGATGGAATGAGAAAGTTTGAGCATCTAACCATTTTTAAGACAGAAAATGCTGAACCCTCTTGATAATACGATGGTCCTATAACTCAAAAAAATGTAAATATTATAAACACCGGAGCCAAGGAACCAACAATACTCTTTTTCTTTTTGGGTTGATAAACATCCATAAACTTTGTTACTGCACACATACTCACAAAACACCATCAAATACTTGTATTGTTTGTCACAATTCATCCCAAAATTCATAAGAGATTCTAGATGCACTTTCAGTAAACCAGGAGAACAGAAACATAAGTTCTGATCTTCGATGGTTCTTCTCATTGCAACGTACAAGCAGTTTCTTCTTCCTCTCTTTTATCCCAGTCCCAGCGTACAAGCAAGCCTTGTCTTTGCCCTGGCCCATGACCTGCAGCCCATCCTTGACGATACAACAGGCGGCATGTGTACCTGACATTTTTTATGCCATCAGGAAGATGTGTTCTAGTATATATCAAATCAAGATAAATGTCTTTCTATTATGGACTCATCTTAATTTAGGATTTACATTTCTCATTGCAGGCATCAAATATTGTAAACTCAAGGCTATTACTGATGGTTTTCTTGTGTCTAATATAGATGATGAAAAGAAAGATACTCCCTCTGTCCCAAAATAAATGTCTTTTTAGATTTTTAAATTTTTTTGACTATTCATATTATTCAAAAAATTTGTAAAAATATTTTTTATTTTATTGTGAAAGGATTCATTACTAGAAGTACTTTAAGCTTGACTTGTTTATTTTTGTATTTTTATAATTTTTTTTAATAAGATGAATGGTTAAACGTTGATTTAAAAAGTAAAAATGATATTTATTTTAGGACGGAGGGAGAACTATGTAACAAAAGCGAAAGCTATCTGCTGCTTTTTGTATTAACGGCACATTTTGTTTACATCTGCCCTCTCACCAATGCACTATTAAAAACTGTAGCAGCGGCTGTTGGAGCTGCAACATTTTTCATACTTAATCGTCGGTGGAAAAATTTTCAGTGGAGCATGTATCATGATCATAACTACATTTCTCTTTTTATAATTATAGGTGAATGATCCTTTAGGTATAAAATGAAGGTAGCAACAGGTTGACATAATATAAATAGCAATGGACGCTAGCAGCGCCACACAAATTTTCTAATACTCTCACCGTCAAAAAAATAAGTGACATTTTTTACTTTTTAAAATCAGCATTTGACCATTCGTCTTATTCAAAAAATTTACGAAAATACAAAAATAAACAATATAAAGTTAAAGTAATTTTAATAATAAATTATTTTATAATAAAATAAATAATATTTTTATAAATTTTTTAAATAAGATAAATGATGAAATATAGATGTTTGAAAATTAAAAAGACACTTATTTTGAGATGAAAGGAGTACTAAACATTAAAGGCAAACCAACCATGTATTAATTCCACGCTATCCTGCAGCTGACGGAATCAATGATACTAAACCACCGCGCGCTCCACGGGAGGACATGAATAGATTAAAACATTAAAGGTATCTTCAATACTATACAGAAGTTTGTATTGCCTACGCAAAGCGTCGATCATACAAGATAATTGGCATGTTGTAACTGATTTCCAATTTGTGTTGTCTTGAAAATCTTTCCCAAATATCCTTGGGGAAATTATTGAATATTTGGATCGTAAGATCTATACTGCACACTGATAAAAAACGGACAATGAGTATATATTCTTAAATGAATAACAACAAGCAAGGACTTCCTCTAATTCTTTTTCTTGAAAAGGGCTGGTAGAATTAAATAAAATTGAGTGCAAGAAAAATCCTACCCAAGGAAATCTAGATTCAATTATAAAATAGCATGCGTTAGGGTATTGGGTATCAATGGTACAGATTTGGGCTCAGTGACCCACATCATTTTAATTTCTTGTAATCTTCTATTGTTTATTACAAAACTATACAAAGTATGTATGGCTTACGCACAGCGTCTATAGAAAAGGCCATGTTCTTATTGTACCTGATATTTTTATTTCTATTCACTCTAAAAGCTTTTCCATGTAGATTAGGGCCATTATTGAATATTGTCGGTCTCTGCGTATAAAGATATATCTGCACTGTATACTGATAAAAAATGGAAAATGGTACATATTTTGAAATGAATAACATGTAAGGACTTCCTCTTATTTTTTTCGTGAAAAGGGTTGGTACAATTAAATAAAATTGATTGCAAGAAATAAACCTACCCAAGAAAATCTAGATTCAATTATAAAATAGCGTGCGTTAGGATATTGGGTGTCAATGGTACAGATTTGAGATCAGTGATCCACGTCATTTTAATTTCTGTTAATATCTTCTATTGTTTATTACATAACTATACAAAATCCAGATGTGGAATATAATCTGAAATGAAGAACAAGCAGGAGCATACAAGATGTATGAAGGAAAGATTTTGAAATAGCCGCATGGTTAATACTATATGCTAATGTAACTTGCATCAACCTCTAGCGATCATGCATTCCACTATACAGATGAGCTGTGGGTATTGCTTTTCTAGCTAAATTATAATGTCTAACTGAACATTAGCTTTCAGCGTGCTCCGATTGGCCGATTATATTATATAGAATGCTTGGACGTGCGTTCGCGAGGCGCCGAGGCCTATAGCCAGGGACTTGATTTTTGCCGTTGACATTAAAGGCAAGACGACCATGTATTCCACGCTATCCCGGAATCCACATCATTTCAACCACCACGAGCTCCACGAGTGGCCGGACAGCGAAAACTCAATATAAAACATTATCTTCTGTTCTAATTTGGACAAAATCAGAATGGAGGGCGTAAGAGATTTGCTCAACTCAGTTGTATTTAAACCCTCGCAGAGAACTAAAATCTGTGCCTATCATCTACTCACACAACCATATTTGAGAAACATTCTGAGACAGCAAGAAGAACCAAAATGGCGGCTCCGTCTCATACTATGGTGGCTCCAACTGATGCTCAGCTGCTAAAAGCCCAAGCTGATCTATGGCGCCACAGCCTATACTACCTCACCTCCATGGCGCTCAAGTGCGCTGTTGAGCTTGAAATTCCTACTGCTATCCATGACCTTGGTGGTTCTGCCAGTCTACCAGACCTGATTGCCAAATTGTCCCTTCCAACAAATAAGCTGCCGTTCCTCCGCCGCCTGATGCGTTTGCTGGTCACCTCGGGCATCTTTAGTTCTGAGGATAGCAACTCAGAAGTTGAAACTTTCTGCCTGAATCCGTTGTCTTGGCTTTTGTTGGAAGGTGTGGAAGCAGAAGACCACACGTATCAGAAATATTTTGTGCTTGGTGCAATTTCCAGGCACTGTGTCGATGCATCATTGACACTGGCTGATTGGTTCAAGAAGGATTTGTCACAAACATTGCCATGTCCATTCGAGGAGTTACATGGTGTGCCACTCCTTCATGAGAAGACAGAAAAATTTGATGAAGAGCTCGATATGATGGTCCAAGAAGGTGTGGCAGCGCATGACAATTTAGCAATGGGGACAATAATACGGGAGTGCAGTCAAATTTTCAGTGGACTTCAATCACTGACTGACTGTAGTGGGGGCGATGGCACGACGGCAAGAGCTATCATGAAGGCTTACCCTCACATAAAGTGTCATGTGCTTGACCAACCACGGGCTATTGACACTGCCCCAACTGATGATGCTGTGGTTAATATGTTCAAGTGCATCCCACCTGCACAAGCGGTGCTTCTCAAGGTTTGAAATTATAACTCCCTTGACTTAATTTGTTGCAAAAATAATAAAATTCAGAAAACATAGCTGTATCATATGTTTGGTATTAGGATGGCTGCAGTTTTACATACCTTATACTCAAAATTTTACATAATCCAGTTCATTTACTGTAGCTTGTACTCCATTTCTGGAACGATGAGGATTGTGTGAAGATTCTACAGCAGTGCAGGAAGGCAATTCCTTCCCGAGAAGAGGGAGGGAAGGTGATCATTATAGAAACGGTGCTGAGCCATTCTCTTGGGCCAATTATGTATGAAGCACAACTTTTGTTGGACATGCTCATGTTTGTGAATACCCGTGGTAGGCAGCGTGACGAAAATGACTTCCGTGAGATATTCACAAAAGCAGGTTTCAGTGACTATAAGATTGTGAAGAAAATAGGGGCTCGAGGGATCATCGAGGTCTGCCCGTAAAAGAAAGGTCCCTGCCAAAATATCCTTTCATTGTGGGTGGACTAAACCTTGGATTTACCACAGGGAAATAAATAAAATCCCGGCTTCAATTTCTCAACTGATGAGACGGGAGTATTTGAAGTGTTGTGTTGTCTATTACTATGAGTTATGATCAGGAGTTATATGCTTCCAGACCGGTTGCATAGTGTTCAAGCGTTTTGCGCTGTCCCGCGTTGTTTGGCTGGCTCTGTAATAAACAATGGTTGTGTTTGCAGACGTATATATCGTTCTGTGCTATAAAAATATATTATATGTGAAACAATAATATGTTTTCTGTAACATTTATAAGATGTTCTGTTCACATACTCCATGCGACTTATTGATCAGATGCATCCACTTACAAATCACATCATTAAGATAATTAGATGAAATTGACTGAAGTATATAGATAAATTCATCTTCAGGGCACAGGATTTAAAAATCCTTATCTGCAGCACACCCTCTAGTATGCTACAGACAAAAAAAAAATAATATGATATAGACAAGGATTTTAAAACCTGGTGTCCTGTACAGAAATCTCCAAAAATATAAATATGATAACAAGATCTATATTTCAAGTAAACACGATAAGTAGCTCGTGATGAAATTTGGCTTAATGTCCGATTAATTAGCTAAGTTGTTGCTCAGTGTTGGCTACTGTTGATTGATGTGTCTTTAAATATTTGACTTACAGTGCTTATTTCTCTTTTTTCTCCCTGCATGCGCTGGTTACAGCATTGCATAGATGGTGGCCAGCAATCAACATAGGTCACGGTTTCAGTTTGTGAAGTGCAGTAGCCCACGCAGATGCTCGAGGGTGGTTCCGACAATAGGCGGGAACGACGTGGTCAGACTGGCCCTACATGGTGTTAATGTGGGCTTGATCTGTATGGTAGAAGCAATAATAATCTGTTGCACTGCTGCGTCAGGTTTGAAACCTAATCACGTGTCATGATATAGCAGCGATATGGGTTTAGAGATTGGATTTGATAGGCCTACGCTAACTTCAATTCCGTATTTGTCTATAAGTGACATTTGTGTACTAATGAAATATAGCGATATGGGCTCCACATTTTTAAGTTACATTATTATTGAGATAAGTATTTGTACTTTTAAATTTATCATAAGAAATGTTTTTATATACACACACACATAAATTTATAAAAATCATTGATGGTATTCTTTGTGACCAATAGTAAGGAATTGGGTAGAAATCACTTGGTTTGCAACTATACCACTTATATATACTAGTTCCGATACCTATGCTAACGTTACGGTCTAACAGAAAATATTAACTTAAAAAATAATATATTAATATTAAAATTTGAAGTTTCTCATTCTTGCCCATAAAAGTTAAATACCAACTAATCATTTAAAGTTTACATACATCATATCTAAAACTTGATGCGGTCTAGAAATTTCTGAACAAATATAGGTATATTCTCTTTACAATCATTATTTTGGTACTTCAATAATTGCAGCAGAAATTTAATCCTACTCCCTCCGTTTCTAAATTGATGTCGCTGTTGACTTTTAACATCAACTTTGATCATTCGTCTTATTCAAAAAAATTAATAAATGTTATATATTTTATTAATCAATAGAGTTATTTGAATCACAACTTAAAATATTACAAATTTGAACTAATTTTTTGAATAAGACGAATGGTCAAAATTGATTTTAAAAGTTAATAGCGACAACAATTTAAAAATTAAGATGTATCTCCATGCGTGAGGGAGGAGTTTGTTTTGATTAATTTGTTGCATGTGTGGATGTGGCGTGCTTGAGGAGATTAGTCTGTTGGAGTCCAAAATTGGTGGATAGTTGTATTTTATTAACTAATAATAGTTTTTGTGGGCCCAAGATTTGGGAGATCCAGAAGAGCTCGTCTCATTAGATTAGATTTGTAAGAGGTGTCTGTGGAGAGATTTTATCCGTCGGATTTGTAAAAAAAGATAACTTTGGGTGCATTTTTCTGTGTGCACGTAGTGCAACCATCTCTGTTGGAGACCTTTTTTCGTGTTGTACGTATAAAAGAAAAACTGTGCTTTTTTAAAGAGTAGAGATAATAAACCGGCGTGACGTGCACTTCCCCGTCTACATAATAGCCCTTTGAAAACTCTATCAATTAGCTTACACTCATCTTTGAAATAATTGGTAAATGTATAAACAAGATATATATCATGTATCGGCCATCTTCATCTCCCCTTCTTCCCAACGAAAATCCAATACCCTGAAACCCTGACATAAAATAATCCAACACACTACTACAAACGTATTTGTAATCACTGTCTGAAAAGCAATTTGTAGCGTTAGTACAATTCATGATTTATATAAGTGATGTAAAAATGAGTTTATATAGGCAGTTCTAATATGAAACTGCCAGTATAAAATAATTATTAACAGGTGGAATCTTGTGTCACCCACCTATATAAATGCATTGTATGCACGCATTTGACTTACACCACAGTCTTTATAAATTATTTATACAAAATATATAAATTACTTATACAGACTTTAAAATTCAAATTCATGTGAAGATTTTATTTTGGCATGAGTGCTCATGGTTAATTTATTAATGACATTACACATATTCTACCCAGTGTTTCAGTCACCCAAGTAGCCACGGTTTCACCGGTTTTTCACAAAAGCCGTGAAACTTGTCAAAAACCACTGGAAGCTTGTACAAGAGATAAAATTAAAGTTTGGATATGTCATGACCGAAATGCGCGACAGTAAACCAAAGGGTTTTTCGAGTTTCTCGAGCGGTTTTTCCTGTTTTGAACATTCAAAATTTGAAACAATAACCGCCTTAATTGACTGGTTCAAAATGGTTTGAGCAGTTTTTACCCGGTTTACCAATCAGTTTGACCGGTTTTTACCCGGTTTGCCGATCAGTTTGACCTGTTTTCAGATTTTCCAAAAAAATTATTTTTTTTGAAATTTTAAACTGCTCATCTGATGAAACCGTACCCAACCGTTTTCATCAAAAACCGTGAAAACCATACCGATGGTTTTGTTAACCTTAATTCTACCACGTATTCTATCAGGAACTTGACTCCGATAATAGCTCCTTTAGATTGATTTCTAGAGCGTTAGTGCCTATGTGAATGTATTATGAGCAATAATGTTGTTGTCTCTGATATACTAAAAAAAATCTTTACATAGTAAAATGTATTTTTTGCACATATACACACATATTTATTAACTACACCCTTTGGCGTTGCTATAAGAAACGCTAAACACCAGCATCATGTCCTTTCTGAGTAAAACGGTCACAGTTCCAAATAAATGATGTCTTGGATACTACTACTGCTACTACGTGAGTCGTGAGTGGTTGAACGGACAAGATCTTAAGATAATTGGGATATCGCTGCATCCCTCCAAGATCTGACGCACCTAAGGCTGCTGCAAATTGACATTTATAACGAGCTCACCACTTCAACTGATCCCTATTCCCTAATATGAATCAATAGTACCCTACGGATCCACATCACTGTTTCCCTGTCGATCCAATCACGTGGATGTTGTTGGGTGTGGGCTTGTCATGGGCCAAGCAAGAACTTACAGGGATCTCAACACGATCGCCGGGATTCGGCTTGATATAATTAAGATACCTGATTTACACGGTTTGTGTCATCAATATACTTGAAATTACGGAGACATAGCCAGCAGGTAAATACTTTGACAATGTGAACTATATGATGGACCAAATCTTACCTTGCGATAAGAAACTTGTCTCTAATCTCAGGAGGACGGCATGTACAACCTAAACAAGTAGACACCAGGGCCTCCTTTGGAACGCGGGAATGTTTTCTGCATTTTTTTTTTATAAAATTGAACTGGTTTCTGTGAAATTCCTACGTTCCAAATGAGGCCCAAAGGTCATCATAGAAATTGATAAACGTTTGATTATATGGAAAAACAAGAAAATAAACACAATGAAATGGTACGCAGGCCGAAAACATCCAAGATACATGAACGCATGATAATAACATTAGAAAAACTAGTGGAAACATCTTCTAACATCATTTTTGACAAGTATCAATTCCTGTGATGTCACCATAGCCGACACTGCTCATTAAGTATCCAGTGTCAGCTATGTGAAATCACAATGATCGACATTGGTAATCTAGAGACCAGTATCAGTCAGTTGACGTCATTGGAAAACCGACACTAGTGTTCCAGTTACCAATGTTGGTAAACTTGATGTCATAGTGACTGACACGAATGTGTCGGAGACCAGTGTTAGCTCTGCTGATCACATCACAGTGAACGACACTAGTGTGTTAGAGACTAGTTCAGTTTACTTGATGTCATAGTGACCAATACTAGTGTGACGAACACCAATATTTGCCCCCACATGTCATACTAACCGACACTGATGTGTCATAGACCGATCCTTGTGACATCACTGTTAATGACACTGCTATATGAATCACTAATGTCAGTCGCTCTGATGCCAGCTTCCGAACACTGATGTTCTAGTCCAATGTCGGAGGCTTCTAGCCGACATGTGGCAGAACCGCCCCAAAACACTGGACGGCTCGCCTAGGATCGATATCGGGTGATATTGAGCAATAATACCCAAATAGTACAATACGAGTGATAATATAAAATAGAAAATCGATTGAGTCTTACAATAAAGTTTAAGTAGTCTTAAGAGAAATAAGTTTAAAACAGAGTTTAAAACATAGCGAAAGTGACATAGAAGAGATACGACGGTTTTCTACGATAAAACATATCTTGCCCTAAGACAGGCTTCACTCCTCGCGACCGGAGTTCGGTGAGCAGGGAATCGGTTCACAGGACCAGTTCGCAGGAGCCTCACCTTCCCACACTCCTTGGTCGCAATAGCCACACCAACTACCTGCAGGGAGAACTACACACAACAAAAAGGGAAACAACAAACCGTGAGTACTAATTACTCAGCAAGTCTTACCCGTCCAAATTGGCTAACTATAGCCGACTCTTAAGCATGAGAGGCTGACTCAGGGGATGGCTATTTGCATAAAACATGGCACTAACAGTGAATCCTTACTTTCAAGTTTTAGCAGTTAATTAAGTATAAGGAAGAATAAATTTAATTTGCACTATCGTCTACTACAATCATGGTTGCCAAACAATTACCTATAACTAAGCAAACAAATCATATTATCATTATTATTAGTCTAGTTATTACTACGACATGACACAGTGAACGAGTGGTACTCGTTACTATGAGGAGCAGCGATTATAATCGATTTACACCAGCCGAGAAAACTCGAAGTACACGACATGTACGCGCTTCCCAGAAGCCGCACGTGGCCACCTTTCGCTCCACCCATAGGGTCGGTCTGAACAGGCGCACCTCTTCCGAGCACAGGGTCCTCTATGCGATCACCGCGTAGGACATATCCATGGTTAGACACAAGGCTCTCCTCCGCCGCCGCCAAAAGAGAGGTGGGGGCCGTCCAACCACTACAGCATTTTGTTACATCAGTTTCCTGGGTCCCATATCCCCAGTTTGTATTCGATACGTTCAAACTTGCTCAACAAGGCCACACTCGAATCGATCCTTAACCGACACAGGCGAGGCTACCACCGCGAAGGCCCAGCCTTCTCAATCCCTCCTATACTCTATCCCCGCCCGGTCTCAGGTTTATTCAAGTGTGATATAAAGTCTAACCTATAATCTCGCGAGTGAGGTTTCTCATTCACTCGACTTCTACTGTTGATTAGAACTCATAGCCTAGCTCTAAATGGAGTTACCTATACCAATATATACTCAATAGGGGTAATTGGTACTATCATGCATTTTTAGGGTTCCATACAACTCCTACAACTTAATGCACAATACATTAGCTATACAATACAGAGTGATAAAACAAAAATTTAAAACAGGGTTAATGCACCGAGGCTTACCTTCGGTTTGCTGCGAGTTAGCAAAAACAAGAGGAAGGTCTTTAGCGACGGACGACTCTGGAGCGATCAGCGCAAGATCTTGGTCTTCCGCGACGTTTCCTAAATGTGTGAAGTGATATTCGAGTCCGATTAGTTATGCATCTAAAGACATCTAATATTTTACTTGTCATCGCATGTGACAAGGACGCTCACATGCGATGATAGGCTCAAGAATGCATGTGGCAAGGAGGAATATGCGATGATATGACAAGAAAAGTATGATGATGATTTAATGAAAAGGAACTTTATTGGACCAAGGTGCTGCTGGAATTTTTTTAATATGGTTCTTGAAGGCATAAATCACAAATTTAGTTGCTCCAAATACTAATAAAACTATAACTAATTTCTGGAAAAATTTTATATTTTTTTGCAATATTATAAATTTCTAATGAATTAATTCGTATCTAAGAGTAATAAATTATTTATAAATAATATATAAGTGTAAAAAATCCTAAATAACTCTAAGATGACATATATTAATTAATAGAACCTAATTATGCATTTTTCACATTTTTAATATGCAGGAAAAATGATGATATGAATGTATGTGCAAGGCACTTTATTTAATTATTAAATTAATTCTAATGCAGAAAATGCAACTTTGAAAGTTCTAAAATATTCTACATGATGAGGGGATTCCAACGGTATATTATTTGTAATTTTTGGAGTTCATATGAATTTTCTATGATTTTTGCAAATTTTAACTAATTTCTGCGCAACTAATAAACGATTTTCTGGATTTATTGTTTCGGGCGCCACGTGGCGAGCTGTGAGCTATGCCGCACGGAGGCTCGATTGAACGCGGCCGCACGTGATCAAATCCTGTGGCCCCACGGAATCCCGCGCTCGGCGCGAGCTGGCTGTTTCGGCCCGCCGGCCATGGCAGAAGGTGGCTGGCGCGCGGTAGCACCGCGCCGGAGGCAGCTGGCCGACAGTGGACGCAGCTGTTCTTCGCACCATCGTGGTCGCCGTCAACAGGGGGGTCCATTGGAGTGGTCACCGGCGTGTGGAGCTCACCGGAGAAGCGCGACGGCGACGAGCGGCTCGGACGAAACTTCGGCGGCGCGTAGAAGGCGGTGCGGTGAAGGAAATCCCAAGAGACTTGCTTCGAGAGCTTCACCGCAGGGAGAAGAAGGCCGGCACAAAGGTTGTCGGCATGGAGACGGAGCGGAGAGTGGTCATCACCGGTGAGGGTGGTGCGGCTCCAATGGCCGGCGGCGGTGAAGGTCCGAATTTTCTGCCCCAAGTTAGAGAAAGACGTCGATTAGCTACCCAAAAGATGGCCTCGGAGTTGGACCACAAGGATCGGAGAGAAATCGAAGGATTCTACACTGTTGGCGACGGAATTTGGTGAGGTTTCGGCCGGCGAGGTCAACCTTCGAACATTTGGGGAAAAACGGGATTTGCTCTCGCTCGGGGTGGGAAAGGTGGAGGCGAGCTCGGGGTGAGCTTGAGGGGTCTCTGGCGCCACTTCTCGACGAGGAAAGAGGGGCCGGGGTGACTAGCCGGCGTGTTCGGCTGCGGAAGAGTGCGCGCGAGAAAGAAGGGAGAGGTAGGGAGCGCCGGCTGGTCATGGGGTAAAGGACACGGGGGCAACGTCGTGTCCGCGCGAGAGACGCTCGACGCTCCGTGGCGCACATGCAGTGCAGAGGTGCAGGGAAAAGCCGGCACCTGGACGCGCCGTGGCAGCCGGAGGTAGGAGGAGAGGTGAACTGAGCGGCTGACAGGTGGGTCCCACAGAAGTTTTTCTTTTTCCCGAATTTCCTTGGATTTTCAGTGCTGCACTGATTTTTGCTCTGAAAACCATCCTTCCTGAGCTCGAAAATTTTTGAATTTTTGCTGTGTGGTAGATCTTTTTAAATGGAACAACTTTTATTTTTGGCATAAGTTCAAAGTCAAATAAATAAAATGATATTAAATTTTGAAGACAGGTTAGCTTTTAGAGGAAAATAAATTATTTGAGCTTATAAACATCAAATTAAAATTTTCCAAAAACTTCAAAAATTCACGTGGTTGCAAGAACATTCCAGAGAGATTTTTGTTTCACAATATTTCATTAAAAGTTTTGAGCTCAAAATTTTGAATTTCAAATTTAAATTTGGGACTAATTTGGAACTGAGTTTGAATTTCTTCGAGCCAGGATCTTTCGGAAATTTTCGAATTCAAATGAAGTGTCTCATTATTCGGATACACGAAGTGTTACACGACACTCATATGGGTAGTGTCACATGTTTCGATCGACACTGCAAGACCTTACGACCCGACACTAAAGGGTCTTTTCTTGTAGTTGTTGCGGCAACCGACATAGCCCCGCTAGATGGAGTATCCCCCAGCTTTCCCATTGGTAGTGCATCTTGAGTTTCATGGGAACCAAGTCACCTTACTGCCATTTGAACGCTACAAAAGGAGCACACCCTCCCTCTCCGCAGACACCCCATTTAAATTTAGAAAAAATCTCTCTTACACTCTCTTAATCTCTAGTAATAGTAGACTTTAGGCAACAATAGTCATCCCATAGTTTTCAAGTCTAGTTTTGTGAGTTGTAGACACGTCTATCCCATGTATTTTCTTTTGTATTATTTTGTCGACATTCATCCCTACTCTAGTGGCGCTGTTTGATTTTGCCACTGACATTAAAAGCAACGCACATTAGATCCACTCTATCCGACAACTTATCGATATTTATGATACTGATCAAACACCACGAGAGTAAAGGGAAGCCTCAGTATAAAACATAAGATTACGAAAAGATTGCACAGCTGTAGGTAAAAGAGAACCAATATTTACACCTTTGTCAGGCATACTGCCACTACAGAATCACAGGCTCACACCACTGTAGTTGAGAACATATGGTAAAAAAAAAAGCAGAAATGATGCTCAATCTCAAACCATGGTGGTTCCAACTGATACTGACCTGCTAGAGTCTGACCATTCGAGGAAATACATGTGGTGCCACTCCCATGAGAAAACGACACAGTTTGATGAAGATCTCAGCACAGTTGTCATAGAAGGTGTAGCAGCAACCACAATTTGGCAATGGGAACAATAATTCAGGAGTCATAATCTTTTTGAGGGACTTTGTTCACTCACTGTAATGCCGGAAGCAGCACGGATATATTTACAACCTCTGTCCAAATAAAAGCTTATTTCTAGAATTCGCTGACTATGAATTTGATCAATAATTTCTATAAATTTAAATAACTTTATTAAATATAAATTATATATTATAAAAATATTTGTTACGATGAATATAAAAATATAAATCTTATGTTGATCCAATTAATTAAATTAAGCGAAATCCTTGGTCGAAGACATAGTCAATAAAATAATTTAGAAATAAGATTATATTGGGACAGAGCAGATATTAGGAAGGCCTACTCCCGCATTAACTACACTGTGCTTGACCAAGGTTATTAACCGTACAATAGGTGGTGTAGCTGGTGAAAAGTTCAAAGTCTGTCCCTGTTCCTGAGCGCTACGTTTTCTATAAAATCTCAATTACTACTCTCTAATGTTCTACGAGAAAATTAATTTCCAAAAGTTATATCCTTCAGAAGTAACTAATTTCACTAGCATTAACATGGTCATAGTTTTACATACCTTGCGCAAATTTTATATAATCCACTCATGAACTGTGGCTTATTCTCCGCTACTAGAGTGAGATCAGGAGATACAAATCCAGCTTTTGCTTCAAGGAAGCTACAACCAATTATTACAGAATCCAAATGTGACACCCCAAAATTCAACCAATTTCAAATACTAAAATTTCGAAATTTAAATGCATTTCACAATTTAGATTAGAATGAAATTTTTTTTAAAATAAATTTCTAAGGTGCATCATGCATTTCATGTCATTGCATATCATTTAATTAATTGAGTGAGTAAATAAGTAATCAAGAATTTTAGAATTAAAGAAAAAGGATTAAAGGAATAGAAGAAAGAAATAAAAAGAAGAAAACTCTCCTGGGCCTCTTCCCTCTCCCCCTTTTCACCCCGCCGGCCCACCTCTCCTCTCTCGCGCGCCGCCCTGCAGCCCAGCCGGCCCAGCAGCCGCTCACCTCTCTCTCTCTTGCGCGCGGACCCCGCCTGTCGGCACTTCCTTCTTCCTCCAGCCGCGAGCGCGCCGCCTCCACCGCAACTGCCACACCGAGCTTCGCGCGCACGCCGCCAAC
>BCLF01000052.1:159731-178476 GCA_001602275.1 Zoysia japonica | reverse complement strand
CGCTCCATGCCGAGATCCAAACCCCGGTGAGCCCAGGCGATCTCACCGGAGGACGTCGGCTATGGCGCCGCCGCGACGGCCGGCCAGCCGAGCCGAGCCTCGGCCGTCCGATTCAAATCGGACAGACCGCGTTAACCCGCCCCTCGTTTTAAATTTCGACCGGCCGATCTAAATCCGAGCGCCCACAGTATGCCACGTCGCCTAATTAACCACACCCATCCGATCCAAATTCGACACCCCACATTGAGCCACGTCACCTGAATAATCAGATCCGTTCAATTTAAAATCAACGGCCTAGATTAATTCATGAATTACAAGTAAAAAAATAAATTAGATTTCTTATTGCATCAGCATGACATCAGCATGACGTCAGCATACCCGATTAATTAAAATTAATTAGATATTAGATTAATTAATTTCAGATTAACCAATAATTATATAATTAATAATATTATCAATTTAGAAAATAATTATAATTATTATCTAATAATTTATTTAATAATAATTAATTATAATAGTTAATTAATAATTAATTATATTAATTAATTAATAATTAATTATGACACTTTTACAGAAAAGCCCCAACACTTAATTTTAATTATAAATTAGTCCCTACCGAAGTGACAATTTTACATTTTAGCCCCTGAACTTTTTGGTAATTACAATTTAGTCCTCCAATAATTTTATAAATTACAGATTAGCCCCTGAACCTTATAAATACCATAACTTTTGATCCGTAACTCCAATTTCAGCAAATAATATATCGAAACGATCGTATCGAAATAATCTATGCATTCATGACATCACCATACTGATTTTGTTCTGTTTTGTTGCATTTGTTTGACTGTTTGTGTTCTCGTGCGTTAGGCGACTTAGTCCCGGAGCTGCAGTTCGTCGAAGACTTCCAGCAGCAAGAGTTCGAGACCGTCGACTTTTACTCCCAAGAGCAGCAAGGCAAGTGTCCTTGACTATCTTGTGCCTATTTTCAAGACATTTATCTTGTAGATTGCATGTTTGTGTCAAATTGACTGCGCACCTATTAATAGAAATTCCTAGCTTTCCACATTATGTCTTGTCACCTTAGTTTACTTTACTGTTGGGTAGATCACATGCTTAGATTGCTACTGTCAGGTTGGGTATATTTAAATGGATCATTATACATGCTTCACGAGGATTAATGGGAGATTAATAGCAACTTGGATAGTCATGATTTGGACGATATGGTTGGTGTAGGACTGTGTGCAGAGTTACTGGCACTGTTCTTTGGTAAGTTATCTTCCCAAATCTAAGGACCGGTTCGTGGAGTGACCACCCATGTGTTTTCGTACAGCCACAATGCCAAGAATGGTCGCGGCCTGGCGTAGTAAGTGATGAAAACCAGTTCTGTGCGTGCCAGCCGGTGGAGCGGGGAAAGCGGGTTACGTCTGGATCTGCCTGGAGAGAGATGTGTGGGGAAAGGAGAGTTACTCCCGGGAACCATTCGTCACAAGAGAGGGCCTCTCGGGTTCCGGTTAGTGCCCGACAGGGTGAAACCTCAATGGGCACGTACAAGCTGGCGAAAGTTATGGAAAAGCTTTGTAGTGATCTCTTGGCCCTCACACCAAAGGAAGTGTGCGAGTGCGACGGCACAGGCATAATGGAGATTCTTCTTAGTCACCTGGCAACAGGGGATGAAATCACTACTCGTGGAGAAATTTGTACAACCTCTGCAGAGTGTAAAACTGTCATGACAGCCGTGCTCACGGTCACGAGCATTGCATGGACCCTCACATGATTAGCGGGAATTAGTATTGGTATTGGTTTGGATTGGTGAATCACAGTGGGAGACTGTGATTTGGTTCTGTTACTTATACTACTGCTTATAAGTGCGATGTCTTTCACTTAGTAAATAGGTGCTTAATAGTAAATGTGTGTCTCTAATGTGTGGTTTTATGCAATTAAAACCTATATTGCCTGTTCCTTGTTAATTGCCATATGTCATACACTTTCTACACTTGCTGAGAACATCCTGTACTCAACCTTGCCTTTATAATTGCTGCTCAGTAGAGGGAGAACCTTGGGAGAACATTGAAGACCCTGGAGCCGACGTCTAGGCGAGCTATTCGGTCAACTGCCTGTGGAGCCCAAGAAGCTTTCGTTTCGTTTCCGCTGTTTAGTTTGTAATTTAATAAGACTCTTAGTCTATTTTTGTAATAGTTAGTTATTCGAGACATTGTTTTATTTACTATTAATAAAATCATTTTATGTATAAAACTTGTTCTTAGGCATATATAAAAGGTCATTCGGTTTTAGTCATAAAACCGGGTGTGACACCAAAGCACCGAAGTGGTACAAGACTTTTCCTTATCTTCAGATAAGATATTATATACAGTACACTAGGCTTTTAAGTAAATTTTCTGTACGTAGCTGACGATACAAGAACATCTCACTGATATACAAGTCAAACCGTGAACAGTACCTGCTACAATCTATATTATCCAGTTTTAATTAACTCCCCATTTCCTGTTAATAAATATCCCATGCCGAACACGCCGGATACCGACACTCAAAATCCCTATGGCGTGTCATGTTCAGTGTCCTCGACTTCTATCAATTGGTATTCCCTGATGCACAGTATTTAATCCCCACCTTGCAGAGCCGTCGACACGCGAAACACCAGACGCTCACAGCGAGGAGGAACGGAGAAGTCAGAACAATGGCAGCGCAGGCAAACACCTTGGCAGTTCCCACTGATGCTGAACTGCTGAAAGCGCAGGCAGACGTATGGCGCCATAGCCTCAACTACCTCACATCCATGGCACTGAAGTGCGCCGTGGAGCTCGGCATCCCCGCCGCCATCCACCGTCTTGGCGGCGCTGCAACACTTCCCGACCTGATCGCAGCACCGTCCCTCCCTGCGACTAAGCAACCGTATCTTCGTCGCCTGATGAGACTGCTGGCTACATCAGGCATCTTCACCACCGATACCACCAGCAACGAGGAGATGTACAGCCTAACCCCTGTCTCGATCCTTTTCATCGATGATATGGCAGCTCACAACCATACACCCCAGACAGCACTCTTACTCGCCGCAACGTCGAGGCACTCTGCCTTGAGGCTGCATCGGGGCTGCCCGACTGGTTCAGGAAAGATGTGAAGCCGCCACCGTCGCCGTTCGAGGAAGTGCACGGTGCCGCACTCTTCGATGAGAGTAGGGCCAGACTTGACGAGGAGTCTGACAGGCTCTTCAACCAAGGGTAATCAAAAACATACCAAAGGATAGCGCCGTTAACTACGTCGGAGGGGATATGTTCAAATCCATCCCGCCATCTCAAGCCGTGCTACTGAAGGTATGATTTTTCTTCCCTTTTTTCAAGCTTTATAGCGTGCAGGGGAGAACCATCTCGCAGACTTTAGCATATACAAGTTTGTGTTTCAAACAGATACTGATTTAGTGATCAAACGACAGCTTGTGTTGCATTAAGATCCTGCTGAATGCAAGAAGGCCATTCCTTCACAAGAAGAGGGAGGGAAAGTGATCATCATAGACATAGTCATCGATCCTTCAAGTGGGTCAGTGCTCGAAGCCCAGCTCCTGATGGATATGGCTATGATGGTGATGAAAACGACTGGCGCAACATTATCCTTGAAGCAGGATTTACCGAATGCAAGATCGTGAAGAAACT
The DNA here is from genome assembly GCA_001602275.1 of Zoysia japonica. Taxonomy (NCBI): domain Eukaryota; kingdom Viridiplantae; phylum Streptophyta; class Magnoliopsida; order Poales; family Poaceae; genus Zoysia; species Zoysia japonica. The sequence goes on along the minus strand of BCLF01000052.1, from coordinate 174,811 downwards.
GGGAGCTCGACGGGTCTTTGAGGTCTACCCATGAAACTGCTCCTACACAAACCAACTTTGCTACGACGTGCATGGTTTAATAAACCTAATCTGAATAAATAAATAAAATGCCGAGGGCCTTATTTATCATATATAACAGAAGTTTCGTGGATAAAAGATGTACCTTGAAGAAAAATAAAGATATAAGGTGTCAAGGTTCTTTACCGAACCATGTAACTTCTTTGTGTGGCTTATCTCCTTATAAATGGATACACCGAGGCGTTGTGTTTGCTGTCACGCGATCTACCGAGGCCATCATCCAGCAGCGCCCATCCCAGCGCATCCACGCAACGGGTCCCTCGACATGCCAGCAGCCTCCTCGCTCCAAGCGATAGCATGTAACGCCTCAACCCAGCTCCGATGCACCCTCCTTTTCCCAAACCATCATATCACGGTCACCCCAGCGACCCCCCTCAGCCCCGCGGAACCTGCCTCCCCACACGGTTTAGGGTGAAAACTATATACAGAGAGAGAAAAAAATTACTAAAGAAATCAAAATAAAATTAATAAAACAATCAAAACAAAATTACTTAAGGAAAATTACTAAAAGAATTAAAACAAAATAATTGACAGAATCAAAACAAATTTATTAAGGCATAGAAACTACTGAAGAACCCTAAGACCATTCATATTATTCAAAATTATTTTGCACAGGAGGGGAGATGCAAAAAAAAAATTAAGTCGTTTTGACATTATTTTGCAGTGCACAGACCGACAGGCCCATAACCATGCAAAATCATATAAAACCATGTACTAAGTTACATGCTGGCAGGAGATAAAACACTATTTCTGGCCTTTTGAAGTACCCCTCATGCATACTAGCAAGGGTTCAAATAGTCGGGCCAAATTCTAGTAAAACCAATTAGCAGTGAGCCTGAATCATGAAAGCAAATTAGAAACTACAATGCTAACAACAGAAAGCACTGCCATTTACATCATCCGAGAGCAGATGGATTTAACAGTCTTCAATGAAGGGGAAAACAAAAACCTTGTACTCTCCAATTAGCTGCTTTCGTTCTGCACCTGGAACCATGCAAGCCCTGCCAGACCGCACCGTCTTGACTCAGGGATGGGCACTATTGGCCCCAAGAATATACGCCATAGGTCCAAAATTATTGTCACGAGCATCGCTGCACCCAAAGCATCGACAACCACCCTGGACAGGTTCCACTTCTCATCTTTTTCATCAATCCTGAAAACCAGAAAAAACAAAAGAACACATTAGGTAGACAGATTGTGCTCTGATTCCTACTTGTTGATCACAATGTCAATAAATACAAGTACTATGGGTTTTATATAATCAGTTGTTAGCTTCATTACCATTGAAGCCCCTCAAAAGTATAAATGATTTTAGTGATTGAATTAGAACCATGAACTAATTCGTTGGAAACAGGTCTATCAACACTATTCTACACTTCTATGAGTTGTTCGAGTCCCTGTAATGTTTCCAAAGAGAAAGCTAGTCCAAGGCTAAAATAATCTAGAGCCGTGTGTGACTTAGTTTTTAGGCCTTGAGTCTATAGAAAATACCGGTACTATTACAAGAGATCGGGTCACTAGTCTCGATTTTACAGGAATTAGAGTGTGTGAATGCTCTAAATTCTCTGAGGTACTTGAGTGATCAGTGAAAGTTTGAAGATGTCAAGAGTTGCAACCGAAAGCTTGAAGATCTTGAATCAGTCGAGTTTCAGCAGCTGATAGGTCACCGGACATTCCGATGCGGGTCACAACCAGAAGTCCAGAGAAGATGTTTTTTGGTGGCAGTGGAGCTGAGGTCACCGAACAGTCCGATAGGTGTCACCGGACAGTCCGGTGCGTGCGAGAGCTTGAAGTCCAGAGAGAGAGGCTCTCTAGAGTCAACAAGATCAGTCCTCGAACAGTCCGGTGAGCCTCAGAGAAGGTGTCCAGAAAAAGTGTCTCTTGAAGTCTATAAGTCTATAAGATAAGTTCACCAAACAGTCCGGTGATGATATAAACCGGACAGTCTGATATCACATGGAATAGATTTCAGAGAGGTTTTCTGCCAGAGAAGAGCAGAGTCACCGGACAGTCTGGTGGTCCCAGTAACCGGAGGATAGTCCAGTGACTGCAAAAAGCAGACAGCTTTTTGACAACGGCTCTTAAATGTTGATTCAGGGCTTGGGCCTATTTAAACCGTTGAGAGAGCTGTTGTGAGGCTTGCTCAGAACAGTTAGAGATCATTTGTTGAGAGCCAAAGTTAATCAAGAGAGCATCTACTGAGATTTTGAGTGCTTGTGAAGAGTAAAAAAAGGCATCCACGCATTCTTAGAGCTTGTGAGGCTGAGTGGAGTGTCTTAGGCTTGTTACTCTTGGTCTATAGCAGCCTAAACCGGATAATCGTCGTTATCTGAGCTTTCGAAGACTTGTGAAAGACGACATCAAGTTTGTACGTGGTTCTGGGTCCTCCGTTCGAAAAGGACACCAAAAGTGAGCGCTCGAGCCTTAGAGGCTTGCTCTAGCGCTTGGATATTGTTTGCTACAGGCAAAGCGCCGATGTCTTCTCTCCGAGAGTGAAGTGTACCCTTGTAAGCATCGTTCTGAGAACGACGGAAGAAACCAAGACTTTGACGGGAGTGGTTCAACGAGAATAAGGGAAGACTCTATCCTTTCAAGACCTCGAAAAAAAAAACACTAAGCATCTCTATCACTTTTATTTTTACTTACCGCATTTACTTTCTTGTGAGTAGTGTGATAGATTGTTTAGTTACTTCTCTTGATGGCTCTCGTGCTGACTTGCTTACTAGCTTGATAGGTTGTTTTCTTGCTTGTTTTACTCTTCACTAGACCTTTCTTGCTAGGTGTTGTTAACTAGTTTTGCTAGAGACTAGGAAGAGTGAAAATTGACTAGTAGTGTAAGTGCCCGATTCAACCTCCCCCTCACCCTTTCTCGGTCAGTTGATCCTTTCATCAGTTCAAAATTTTAACGAGCTACAATGCTATTCCTGTGTGAAGGCATAAAATGCAAAGACAATGAATTAGATTGGTCAATCTCAGATGAACAGAAAATAAAAAAAAATACATTGCTATCACAGAAGATTAATGTGTCTACATAAAGAAACACAACAGTATAACAAAAACACAATAACAACAAAATGAGTAAGGAGAACTGAAATGGTTTGGAAAAACTGAAATAAAGAAAATACATAACATCTTTTTCACAGTTATTATTTTCAGAGTAGTATAGTAAAACATTTTAGCAAATAGAGAACTTTCATAATGGCACAAAGTCAACTTATTTTAATCCTACTGAAATTTACCTTGAGAACATTGGGAAGCTGACAATGAAGTATATTGCGTAAAACAATGATCCTACTTTGTACATTGCATCCCTATCAATGAATTCATAATATGGAAACTGCAGAAGTACATAAAACATTAGACATAAACTTGAGAGTTATTTGTAAAAACATAGAATGATAAAAAACAGGCATCTAGAAACAAGTAAAAGAATTCGTGTATAAAAAGAGCTGAAGAACACCACTTTCATATGTTTTAAGAAATGGAACATCCTACCAAAAAAGCATTAGAGAAACTGTGACTATTTGTTGCAAGCACATTATGATATAGTTTATTTACAGAAAACCTAACATTTTCAGCTTTCAACGAACATTTGCATAATAGTTAAAAACACGAACATTTGCATAAACTGAGTACACTACAAGACATCTTCAGTGAATAGGCTAGAATCTGTTAGATGTCTGCTCTCATTAAATCTTGATCTCATAATTAATTTAATTAATAGATCATTTTAATGCTATCATTTAATTGTAAACAGTCAAGTATATTGAGTACAGGAATGATGGTGACATATATTGCTTTCATGAAAAATATGGAACTAGCACACTGCATGTTTGAGACTGATGTTGCATATGACTGATTGGTATACTTTGTAATTAAAAGACCATAAATAAATTATTTACAACCTCTTATTCACCATTTTTTGAGAGCTTGTTTAAGTGTCCTAACCCATGTGCCAGGTTCTGTATTTAAAAAAAATTCACTTATTTGTGTATGGAAACCAAAAGTGATTAGATCCAACAGTACTCTTCCAAATAATGGTATGAATCGAATCAGCTCAAAATGTATTTATTTTCTAGATATGATGCACAACTTATTAAATCACTACATGCACAAAAAAGGGTTATAGTAGATAGAACTGAATAAGAAATATGCTTGAACCTACATTTGCAATGGCTAAGGTCTCCAAGCATGCTATGAAGTATGATAGTGCTAAAATCCATGCGGCGTCAAATAACCACCGAATGGACTGTGGCAAGTGAGCTGTAGAGTGACGTAATCTCCGGAGGGTCATATTTGATGCCATATGGTAGAATAGGAAACAAGCATGGGTCAGGAAAAACGTCGTATGAGGTACCTGAAACATCAAAACAAATTAAAAAATAAATATAAATAATTTAGCCATCAGCTATCTTTAATGGGGACAGTTTGCAGAAAGAAACTATGCAATACACGAATTTGTATTCAGAAACAGTGCAAGACAGCTAAAAGTTCCTTATTGTCCAAAATTGGAATTGGGACACAGATAGGACATGTATGGAGTGAGAAGTATATTTAACAGCAAGGCATGTGTAGTTTAATATCTTATTTAGTTTGAAAATTTCCAGGAAAATGACTCAGCAAATTTGTTACTGCATTCGGTAGAAGGGACTGGCATTTGAGCTTGAACCCAGGATGCCCTAATCCGTGAGTTATCTCCCTGAGAAACCAGTTTCAGCAAGTTTTCTGTGATTAGGGTCTTGGCCTAGTCTTCGTAGCACTCTAGGCTCTTAGCTTTGTGGTTAGAACTTGGATTAAGTTGATAAATGCCATTACAATTTTGCAAAAAATGAGATATGCCATCATGGCCCACATGTCATTGAAACAGATGGCCCCCCCTGTCATTGACACAGCGATGGCATATTTCAAAACTGGCAAAATTGTAATGGGATATTTTTCAAGCTAGGCTCCTGGGTTCAATTCCCTGAGGTTTTCAAGCTGGGGTAAACAATGTCACTCGCTGGTTTCTTGGTCATGCACACGAGCACTGGCAAAGCTAGATCGAAGCTCAGGGTGGCGTTGCACATGACCATAGATTTATAGTGCTAATCTATGTTGTTCCATAGGAACTTAAAGGTAATTAAGACTGAAGTTTTAATTTGCGCTGGTGCCGGTGCAATAGGGTTGTTATAACTAGCTTCGCCTATGCGAGATGGTTTGACATATGGGGGGTCAAATCCTTGTGTAAGGACTAGGGTAGGCTTTTCTTAATTAAAATACCATGTGTGGCCTTTCCCAACCGATCGCGTACTTTTTCAGAAGGTTTTAAGGCAAGCCACAGTTCTAGAAATCGGTACTCGTGACTGAGAAAAAGAAAAGAGCTATGGGAGCAAAGAAAGGTTTAATTCTTTATGAGATTCATTCCCACTAATAGGTTGGTGCCAACTTTTGACTAGTTTCTGAAAGGAACGTATGGGCAGCAATGATAACAAAAAACCCACGGTAAAAAGGCGCTAAGCGCTAAGCGAGCGCTAACCCAGCGCTTAGAGTTTAGGCGTGCTTCGGCACGCTTAAGCATTTCCTAAGCGTTAGTCATTAATATCATATTACCTACAAAAATAAGGCTAAAAAGAAAAAAAAGAAAAGGAAAAAAGGGCCATAGCTAGCATCTGCCATTGTTGCCCATCAAGTGATGGTTGGCCCATCAGCCCACTACGCCACCCTTTGCCCTAATGAGGCAGACCCAGCACCCAGCCCCAGCTGCCACAGCAACTGAGCACGTCATCCTCTCCTCTCTCCTTCCCCTCCATTCCCTTGCTCAGATCCGGCCACCAGAGGAGCAGCAGCCACCGCGATTCCCCTCCCCCCTCCCCCTCTTCCTCCCTTCAGATCTGGTGGTGTAGCAGCCAATATTGGCCGCGGCAGGGGCGAGCGGTAGTCGCAGTGGTACGGCCCCGTAGCGGGCAGGGGGCCGGCGGCGGCAGCAGCCTGGGAACTGCGTAGGTGACGCTCATACCCCGAGGCGGAGCGGAGCTCTTCCGCCTAGCGCTCTAGCGCGCAGAAGCGAGCGCCTAATGGCACTTTTTTTTCATGGCAAAAAACTTTCTATTGTTACACTGTAGGTACTCAAATCGGCCCTATAACTACGAATCATGGATGATGTCCACTCCCATTCCTTCCTCAATAAAACTTAGTTAATTACTTATTCATGCACTTTTTTTCCATGTCAACCATAAGGACGGCACCCAGCTATCATATTTGTACTTATCATCTATAAATTAATTTCAAAATATTCCTGTGCCCTGAACATACTTAGGGCACAATAACTCCACTTTAGCTTCTAACATGAGGAATCAAATTTCAAAACTCTCAAATATCGTACTTGACACACGAAAACAGGTTTCGGTGGTTATTACTGTGTTTCTTAGAACAGAGATAACATCCATAATGAGGTAACGTATATTACTCACATGTTCTGAAAATTAATTTTATAAAAACTTACATTGTTCATCCTCCATGATGGGAATGTATATGACGCACCAAGAACTGTGAAGAAGTAATGTGTCCAAAAGTAGTTACCGACATAACTGAAAATTATGATCCAAATATTGGCCTGCAACGAAAAGATGTCCCCTCGACTTAGCTAATAAAATTGAAGAAATAAAGTGAATCAGCATATCACACTGTCTATTAAAATGTGATCATGTTTAAGCAAATGATTTTGACTAAAATAAACAACTTAGAGGTACATATCTATTCTCTAATCTCTGGTTCTTTCTACTATTTGGGGAGTATTTACTCATTCTAGCAGTTTCAAATGATACAAATCAGTTTTGACAGTTTATCTAGATTCATTCAATAAATCCACCTTGCAAACTGTTGTGAAGACAGCTACTCCCTCCATTTCAAATTACATGACGTTTTGGACCTCTCCCGTTTTACCAGATTAGATGAAGTTCTCGAGAACCAATGCACTGTCTCCTTGTGAAAGCTATCCAGTTGGGATCTTCTACGGTTCTCCCTATTCGGTCGTCCCCTACCTCCCATTCCCAATATTTTCTCCACCCGAGCTCAGCACCGCCTCTCCGTATGTGGCTGCACGACCCTTCTTCTTCATGGATGAGCACGCATCACCGGCTCACCGCCGCTCGATGCTCAGTCTCCCCACCGCGATGCTCATATTCAGGTCGCGGCTCGCCACCGCGTGCCTCCAGATCGAGGGTGTCGCCCTCCACAGGGAACCCATCTTCGCCGTCGCTGCCGGAGGAAGAACGCTGCTGTCAGTGCGGATCCACATAGAGCCTGTCGTCGCCATCACCGCAAGCTTAGGGAAGAGGCCACCGTCGCCACCGAAGGAAGAGCGCTGCCGTCGGCACAGATCCACAGAGAGCCCGCCATCACCGTCGCTGCAAGGCCTAGGGGAGAGGCCACCATCGCTGCAGGCCTAGGGGAGAGGACGCCATCGCCGCGGGTCGAGAAACACGTTGTCGCCGCTGGAGGAAGGACGCCAAATCCATAGCCGTCGTCGCCGGAAGGAACGATGAAGATGCGTGTGGCAAGTAGGAGCACCACATCCTCAGTCAGAGGCATCTCGTGCCGTATTAATGAACCACAGGACATCTCCTTAATTTGTGTGCAAAGACCAAAACGACATGTATTTTGAAACAGAGGGAGTACTTCACTAGAGAAGAGATTATTATTTGCTACAATTTTACCATCACATTGTTGTCCTACTAAGTTATATTATTGTAATTATATCAAGTACATATTGTAAACAAAATATAGTTGTACGAATTGAGCAAGTGTGGAGAAAAATCATCTTATTAAAGAAGAAATAATTCCATCTATACCATCACTTTAACTACACTTTCCATCTATACCACCACTTTAGGTCAATGACATGTAGAACCAGATCCCACATGTCATTGACTAGATTGATGGTATAGATGAAAAGTGCATTTAAAGTGATGGTATGAATGCAAATACATTAAAGAACTGACTAGCAGATAATTACCTTGACCCAGTACCGTTCTTTCAAACTTCTAACACTATCTGCCTGCAAAAACAGCAACGGATGGGGTTAACTAATTACAGTTACCGTCTGAAATATCACAACAAACAGATCTTCACGAGATGAAGTTGAAGAGGAAATAGGAGGTTCCGACAACATACCTTGCCTACGAGGAACAACGGGATGAGGAACGCCGGCACAGTGGATACCAATCCAAGAATTAGGTACTCCACCTCCGTGAACCTCTGCACGTGGCACAACAATCCAAGAATGTATTAAAATATTTACCCACCCACTCCAACAACTTCGCATCACGATATCCTCGTGACATCCAAGATCCAATCTTTCTCCCAAAATCAGACGCGCGCATCGGTATGGAACGCTATCAAGGCGACAATTACCAAGAATACTGCTGCAGATCAGATGGATCGAGTGCGTGGCGGGGGCTGAAGTGAAGTACCTCGTAGAGTTTGAACGGGACGACGATGCCGAGGCAGAGGGTGAGCCAGAACGGCGTGTAGAGCAGGAAGAACGCTTCCCCCCACCGCTTGCTCCCGTCCGTGGCCAGCCACGCATTCTTCTTTGCGCCGCCACTCCTGGTCTTCCCCGCCGCCGGGCGCCGCGCGGCTGAAAGAAGAGGTGAGAAGGCTTCGGTGAGCCGGGGACGCCAAGTTGAGGAACGCCGTCCGGCGTGCGCGGGCGTGGGACTCACCTGCCATTACCGGGCTTCCACGGCCGCCTCTGCTCTCGATGCTTCGCACAACAGTGGAGACTGGCAGGCAGCTGGCAGGGTGTGGGCTCGGCACGGATATTCCTCTGATCGGATGCCCAGCCCTGGATTCTTTTGATAAAATATTATCAATTTTCTTATAATATTATACTTCATCCTTTTCAAAATAAGATCTTTAAAAAATTTATAAGTAAACTTAATTTGAGAGAGAGAGTATCTAACTTTTTGTTACTCCCTCCATCTTAAAATAAATGATATTTTTGACTTTTAGAAATCTAACATCGAACCATTCGTCTTATTAAAAAATATATAAAAATACAAAAGCGAACAAGTCATATTTAAAATTTTTCTAATAATAAATCATTTCACAATAAAATAAATAATATTTAAATTTTTTTAATAAGACAAATAAACAATAAGAAATGTTTGAAAATCTAGAATAACACTTATTATGAGATTAAGGAAGTATAATATTGTATCTAATTAATAATTGGAGAATAGCATCCTCTGGTGCACAATCCACGGAATGAATAAAAAGTTGTGATTGCCCAGAAAACAAAACGCAAAATGGCCATAAAAATAGCAAAACACTAGCAAGTTGAATCAGCATCCAAGATGACCCGCATTATGGTTGAAACCGGAGACGATCGGGAAAACGCCTAAACTATTTTCATTTTCATATTTACAACAATTGATGGAAATGAAAATTGAAAAGCTCGAAACAGAAACGAACGAATAAATTCGAAGTTTCGAAACCGATATTCCAGACGAAAATATATCGGAATTGGTTGATAACCGGTAAATAAGTCGGAAACATCAATAACTTACAAACCAACGACATAACATCAAATGCCTAAAAGTCTTAAAGTTCACATACCCAACAACTTAGGCTCCTCGACACTAATACATCTCATATTAGTATTGTAGTGTGTCTAAGGCCTTAACTGAACCTCTTGGACTTAGGACATGGGGAGAAGAGCCATAGGCACCTACCTGGAGGGACTGCCCTAGTGCCGCCTACCGAGTACCGAGTAGCCGAGAGGCTTGAGATTGAGATGGGCGGCTACTGAATCCTAAGATCAGTTGACGGGTTATAATAGCCTAGGTCTAAATACAGCTTATGCCCACATACACACTGCGTAAGTCATACCTACACGATAATCCGCTTACACTTTCATTCTCACTTGCATAAAAGGATTATTTCAGACTTACTATGCTTTGATCACTGGCTATTTAAATCGGTATATCTCTCTTTGAACTAAAAAGGAAGGATTATTTCTCGTGGTTTACCCACACCAAAGACAGTGGAGTTTGGCCTTTTTCCATAGGCCTCACGGCACTCCCACCCTCAAAGAACTCGATCTCCTCGTTGAGGTAACTCACCTACACAAGGGACAGACGCACAAGATCTTTATTCTTGATCACGTACATTAGTGATGTATATGTCATTCTGTGAGCACACAAGGCCCACACGCCATGCATCGTATCTGCGCTATTGATCGTATACGTTCGTAACACAGCGAAGATTGGTTTTGATACCATCTGTTATAGCCTAGACTGAGATACAGATCATGCATATGCATACGCTGTGTGGGGCACACCTGGACAGTAACCTGCTTACGCTTTCATCTTTGCTTTATCTAAAAGGATTATTGCAAGGTTACTATTCTTGCGTCACTGACTATTTAAGTTGGTCTATCTCTCTTTCAACTACAAAAGTAGGACTATTTCTCGTGGTTTATCCACACCAACAAGTCGTGGGAGTTGAACCTTTTTCCATGGGCCTCACACAGGTGGTATCAGGATCCTTAACAGATCAGCCAGTCTCAAGCTTCTTAGATAAGCAGAATGACAATAGCAAGCTCAAAACATATCACATCAACTCTCATGCGATTCAAGACCAGGAATAGGAGAACCATCGTGATCCAGAACATGGGACATAGGAGCGAACGAAGTAATCCAAGAACACGATCAAGGAGTCAGGACACAAAAATCGTAGGTGAGCCAGATATCATATCATGCAGAACTCATGAACACCATAGAAATGGGGATGGAACAGAGGAACTAATATTACTCAGATAAGTTTTCCCTGATACATAGTTATGGCTAAGAACTAATTACCAACTTAAGCTAGCAACTAAAGCATATTCTCCACCAACCGACTCCTAGGGAGCTAGAGCTAGTTTTATATGCTACTGTTACAGGCTAGCTGGCCGGATTAATCTAGAATAGTAAAACAGAGTTTAGTCAAGGAAAAAGTGTAATTAAATGAGAGCCATCTGATAAAGCGGTATCTTCTAATCTCAACCGTTGAACTTGGCACCAGATTCAAGGTTATGACAATTCCTCCCTGTCCAAAGCATCCTTGTCCCCAAGGATGTGCCGCTAGAAACCAGGTTTTGATTGTTGTAGGTTCTTATGCAAGCTGATGATTCAACATGAACATGTCCTGCATGATCCTTGATCATCCAACGAACTCAGTCACCATGCTAAATGGCAGATATGAATTCCAAAGCCTACATTGTGATAAATTACAGAACTGGACAGATGCTCCAGCATACTCGATACTTAATTGAATGTAGCGTGCCAGACCAGCAAGCGTTTCCGAGGCATTATTGTTGAACCCAAGGGGTAAATAGAGAATGTTGTAAAGTGGTGAGAGTCAGTACATAGTTGATCACTTGCAAGACAATGTTCTAGTAGACCATGAGACAATGCGATATCCCAAGCTCCATTTCAAGTGAGTGCAATCCATGTTCTAGTAGACCATGAGACAATGCGATATCCCAAGCTCCGTTTCAAGTGAGTGCAATCCCGCCTTCTCCCAAACTAAAATCCATCTGAATTGTATAGAAGCGACAAGTGGCAGCAAAAGTAGATTTTGGAAAAAGAACTCCCATATGACATATTGCAGCTATTTTCTTTTAGTATGCAAAGGGTTCATATGAACAACAGTAAAAGACAGGCTCAGGTTACAGATTTGAATATAGCCAACAAGCAAAGTTGTAATGTTGTTTTCATTACAAACCACCCTTTGCTTCAAATATTGCAGGAGCAGGAATTACCTCTTGTTGACTTGAGAAGATGGTATTGTTGATAGCTGAACCAGTTCAGTAAAAACACTATCCATGTATACCGATAACTTGGACTTTTTGTTATCTTGAGAGTAGCAAAAAGGATGGCCATGGCAGTGGCCGTAAAACAACATCCTCACGTACGTTATTTAGAGCACAGCGAGTGGCCAAGGTTGCTTCAATGTCATAGCAACATGGTAAACCACTACTTCCATTGCGTCAAAACTAAATTCGTCGATGAGTCTTGCATATCCATAACCCAACTGCTGAATCATCTTGCACCAACAAAAACAAGAAAATTGCATTTGTATCATAATATAGCTTTGACAATCTAATCTCCACTGAAAGCACCATAGAACCCCAATATGCAACACAAGAGTAGTTACATAACTCAATGATGTTGCTAAAATATCTTTCTGGGACTTCAGTTTGCCAGCTACCACATAACTAAAATTGTCATGACTTGGGTACGACCTAAGAGACTTCACTAACCAATCAAAATGGCAAGTTGTAGAGTCCCGAATATGCATAATGAAATATGGCCAGGGAAACAAAACGGATTTTAGAACCATCATGCAAAATTCCCAAAGGCATAGGTAGAGGCCAAGGTTGTTGGTCATCCCAATTGGTAGTAACTTCAATTGAAGTAGCATCAAAACCAGCAAGGTTGGCAATTAACAACATCGATTCCTTTATGCAGAATAAAGTAGGAGAAATCGTAAACAAACTAGTGACCATGAAGATGTTCAATCCATCATACATGACATTGCTGGATGTTAAGGATATGTGATGCAGGCTTTCCATAGTGCTGATGGAGAGTGGACCCTTCTTGCACGGGTCGCTACAGCCACGACAGCATCAACGGCCCCATCCTGGCATTTTATCAAATAGGTGGTAGGTGCACTGTTATTGAAACCAGTGGGCTCGATGTAAGTGTCGGAAAGTGCAGCAGCAGGCTTGAGGTCGAGGATGGTCTCCTTCTCTCTGCCCCAGACATTTTTATCCTCTTGGCCTTCCTCTTGCACATTCATGCTATCATCTCCTCTTGCAATTTGTTTCACTGCCCTCACTGTATTCCTTAATTTTACAACATATACAGAGTCACACTCTTCATAATTTGCTTCATCTACACCATCCTTTTAATCTATCATGCTATCAGATGCACCCTCAAAGTCGAAGATAGGCTGCTCCAAAGGATCGTCCTCCAACTCACTGTCAGAGACTGCTGGGTCTTCCATGGAATGTGCTACAGTCAAATGCTTCAGGTAGGAATTGTCCTTAAAACCTGAGATGTTGTGCCTAGTACTAGTATGATCAGCAGGATGAGATGGCTCTAGAGCAGTTGGTCCCTTCCCTTTTGCATCTTGAAGCTTGAAGTTAACATTCTCAATCACTTGTGGCTCTTGTGGTGTAGCAAGGTGGGGTGGAACACGTTCAGCGCTGCTAGATTTACGGCTATAATTCTATGGACCCAGTATCTTGCAAATATAGTCCAACTCGTCACCATCTTATGAAACATCGGGAACATCTGAGCCCTAGTCAGCTCTTGATGTGCCAAATGGTCTTGATTTTCTTGGAGATCCGATGTGGGAGAACACCCAGAGAAGCAAGAGAAAGGGGGATTTCACACAGAAGTGATGGATCCATAAGAACAAGCCAAGGATCTATAGAATCTGATACCACTTGCCACGATCCACAACTGATCAACCAGCCTCACGCTTTCCAGAGAAGCAGAACAACGATAAAAAGCCCAAATAAAGATCACATCCACTCTCATGTGATCCGAGACTAGGACACAGACAATCACCATGAACCAGAACGCAGGACACAAAGCGAATGAAGTAATACAAGAACACGATCACAGGGAGTCGAGACACACAAATCGCAAGTGAACCAGAGATCAGATCACGCAGAACGAACTCATGAAATTGGCAGAAATAGGGATGGAGAGAAACTAATATTGCTGGATAAGTTTCCCCTGATACATGATTATGGCTAAGAACTAATTAAGAACTAGAGCTAACTAAAGCATATTTTCCACCAACCTAGTCCCAAGGAGCCAGAGCTACTTTTTATATGCTACTGTTACAAGCCAGCTGGTCGGATTAATCTAGAATAGTAAAATAAAGTTTAGTCAAGGGAAAAGTGTAACTAAATGAGAGCCATCTGATGTAGCGGTATCTTCTAATCTCAACCGTTGAATTTGGCACCAGATTTAGGCTCATGATAGGTGGCAGCAGAATGGCAAGATCTGGCAGCGTAGCAGACAGGTGGCAGCCCGCAAGGTGTGGCGCATGCAACAGCAAGGTTGCGATTGGAGGTGGGGAGTTGGCTAGGCTAAGTGAACAGGCCACATGCGGGACGCAGGTGATGAGGACATCTCTTCATTGGATACACACAACGCTCCTCTACCTACTATAACTCGTGCACAAAAATTAAATTTAGAGGTGAGCTCGTTCCCAAACATATGTGTTTCTTTCTTTGAGAATAGATGGCTACCTAATAATTTTATTATGATTAGAAACATTGGAGAGGATCAAAGGAAGCACGGAGAAGGACTTGGAAATACTCAAGACCAGCAAGACACGTTTGACCCCCGATGAGTATCAGAGTCGAGTTGCCCCCCCCCCCCCGAGGTTCCAAGAGCAGAAGGGCATGTTTGGCATGCCTCCAGAGTTCAACTCTATTTTAGAGCCTAAAAAATGTAGCCAAACACCTCAACTCTAAAAATTTGTGAAGCAGCCCAACTCCGTGGAGTTGGTGGAGCCCAATACAATTTTCTAGAGCACCCTTTTTCCAACTCTAGGGAGATCCAAAACCAATCTAGACGTGGAGTTATAATATAATTACCCACCTTTGCCATCGGTTACACACCCTAAACAAACCTTTCTTCATCGTCGATCTCTTTTCCCCGGCTTTCCTCCCACCGGCCTCGTCGTGCGAAGTCCTCCACCGGCCGGCGGCCTCCATGCCTACAACACAACACCGGCGGCACCCCACGCACGCCCGCAGCCAGTGGCCCCCATGCGTGTCTGCAGCCGGCGGCACCCCGCGTGCTCCTGTAGCCTGTGGCCCCCGGGTGCCTCCGCACCCGACCAGGCGTCCTCAACCCGGCAGCTCCCGCGTTCGCCCGCAGCCTCGACCGGGCGCTCCCGACCCTGAGGCCCCCGCGCGTGGCTGCAGCTCTTCCTGACCGGGCGCCCTCGAC
>BCLF01000052.1:132392-159317 GCA_001602275.1 Zoysia japonica | reverse complement strand
CGCGCGTGGCTGCAGCTCTTCCTGACCGGGCGCCCTCGACCCGGCGGCTACCGCGAGCGCCCGCACCTGGCGATTCCCAGCGCGCGCCCGCAGAGCCCCGACCGGGCGCCCTCAACACCGCTGCCCTAGCACCAGACTGCTGGCGCCCTGACCGAGGACTCCCTGAAGCCGCTGTTCTCAGAGCCCGACGCCGTACGACAAGCACCAGATCATTCTAAGGTATTTTTTTCCTTCACGTAGATAGATCTTTTAGTTGATTTTTTATGGCATCAGTAATCAAAATTTACCCGAATATTGAGTAGCTCTTGTGAAATGGTTTGTAGATGCCTAAAATTGAATGGAATGCTGAGGCAACCCGAGTGTTGTGCCAGTTGTTTGCTGAAATTGAGAAAGGATTGAAAGATAGACTTGGTATTGTTGGTACAAAACAACAAATTAAAAACAAATGGGACAAACTAAAGGAAGATTTCAAAGCATGGAGAAAATTAATTACAAGGGAAACCGGAACCGGATGGTGCCCCATAAAAGGCACCATTGTTATGGATGATGAGTGGTGGAAGAAAGCTAAAGCGGTACATACACAACTTAATTTATTTAAACAATGTACTGCTTTACTTTTTTCATACTCATGTTCTTGTATTTAAATTTCAGGATATTACGGTTGTGGGAAGTTTAGAAAATTAGGGCTACAAAATTAAGAGGAGCTTCAAAAGTGTTTTGGTGATATCACCGGTGTTGGTGCTGATCATTGGTCTTCTCACATGACTAGTGCTAAGACCTAACATAGGGGCCACTGAGACACAAGAGGAACCTATATTGGATTTAACGTAACCGGATCCACAATTCAGGAGGCATGTGATGCTACTGAGACTCCGCAGGTTTCTCCTAACAATTAAAATGGGAAAGGCCACCTACATTTACCCAAGATAGTGGTAAGAATGCAAAGACAGGAACGGCAATACTTATTCAAGAGGATGTGTCTAGTATGGCTAGTTCGGCAAAATCTTATGCTTCCAACAAACAAGGAAAATATTCTATTGAAGAAGTCATGGGACATGTCATTGACTGTGGTGCCAATTATGAAACCAATGAACATTTCATTGCAACTGAACTGTTTGTTAAAACAGCACAGAGGGAGATGTTCATGACAATTCCTAGTGACAAGAGGTTCAGTTGGCTTACTAAGAAATATATGTCCAAGTATGGACAATAGATATGGTCATTACCCTTCTATGGAATGATTTGTACGCTTTTTTATTATGTCATTTTCAATGTGTGTGAGAACTATGGATTGGATTTGTATTTTATTTGAGGACATTCAATGTGTGACAGAACTATGTTATTGGTCTAATTTGTGGAAGTAATTTTTTGCCTATATTTTTGTTCATATTATCTGTTGATATAATTCCTTCTATAATTGTTTGCACAGATATCTGACACCGAGAGTGACAGTGTAGTGACGATGGTGACCAGTTTTTTGATATAATTACTAGTGGTGCTAAACTTGTACAAATATATTCAGACTTGTACCTGAACAAGGCACCACCAAGGACATCAATACAGACTAGGATGGTTGGTTAAATGAGACCATGAGTACTCTGGAGAGTGTCACAGGATGCTTCGGATGAACAAGGAAATATTTATTGATCTTCATGATGTTCTGGTTGAAAGGTTTGGACTCCGACCATCAAAACATATGCGTACCTATGAGATGCTAGCCATATTCCTCTGGATTTGTGCGGGATGTGAGTCAAATAGAAAAGGAAAAAATAGGTTCAAACACAGTGGAGAAACCATTAGCAGGAAATTTCATGAGGTACTAGAATGTGTAATTGCAATGGCACAATAATACTTGAGGCCAACACATCCTAATTTTCGTCAAGTTCATAAGAGAATTCAGAATGATAGAAGAGCTTATCCTCATTTCAAAGATTGCATTGGTGCACTTGATGGTACACATATTCGTGTCTACCTGAACCCTGATGAGCAAGTGAGATACATTGGAAAGACAGGCATTGCAACTCAAAACGTGCTAGCAGTTTGTGACTTTGATATGTGTTTCACATATGTCACTGCTGGCCAGCCGGGTTCATATCATGACACTAGTGTATTGTACCATGCTTTTCGAGTAGATGAGAAGCACTTCCCTCATCCTCCTCAAGGTACATTTTATTTTCAGTGTGTCAATTTTTATATAGTATATCAGTTCACAATGCTAACAAATTTATTTTTCTATGTGTGTAGGTAAATATTATGTTGTGGATGCGGGTTATCCTAACCGTCGCGGGTTATCTAGCACTATACAAGGGCGAACAATATCACTTACCTGAGTGGCATAGAGGTGTGGAACCTACAACGCCGAAAGAGAAGTTCAATCGGATGCACTCATCTATTCGTAATGTTATTGAGCGATCATTTGGACTTTGGAAGATGAAATGGCAAATCCTCTATAAGATGCCGAAATATTCTATGCTAACACAAAAGAAGATTGTTGCTGCCACCATTGTTCATCATAATTTCATTCGTGAGCATTCAAGTGGCGACGTGGACTTTGCAAATTGTGACAGAGATCCAGATTTTGTGCCTACAATTCTTGATAGATACAACAAGTATGCAGTGTCACAACACGCCTCGATAATTCAACATTCGAAGCAAGTTTTATTACAATGGATGCATTTCGTGATATCACCGCAACTTCGCTCTCTCTAGCATGGAATTAAACTATAGAATTATTGTAATAATTATTTATATAACTATATATTATTTATAAATTATTATTCAAAAAATTACTTAACAATTTGCTTCAGATCATTCGATATTCTAATTGATTTTTTATAAAATAACTTGTCATATAAGCTACTCGTGTGTCTGAGTGAAAAGTAAATTTTTTCCTCGTGTTTCGGTTAAGTGGTAGCAACTCATACAAAATAAATAAATTGATTTAATTATTCCTAATAAAATACTTGAGGCAACCAAGGGTATGAAGGGCAATCAACTCAATAAACTCTCTTTTTTGGAGTTACAACCATCCATCTAGCCAAACACCTCAACAGCAAACTCCAACTCCACAGAAGAGTTGCTCCACCAGGGAGTTTTGGAGTAGAGCAGCTCTACGGTGGAGTAGAGCCATGCCAAACACGCCCTAAAACGGACAACAAGGTCGCATACGGGATCTGTTTTGTGTGTCATAAATATGGATGAAAAGTTAAGAAAATAACCTTCCTAGGTCGCATACGGGATCCGTTTTGTATGTTATAAATATGGATGAAAAGTTAGAAAATAACCTTTCCAACGGTACCAGCCTCATCTCCAAATTCAACCGGAGTCATCGAAAATCGGTGAAACAATATGACGTCTAGAAACTGCCCTAGTGCTGCGACACTATATTTTGGCCTTTTGGGCCGTGTATCTTTCTAAGGTCTATTAGTGTTAGGTTTTGCCCCTAAGGTCGTCCTAAACTCTATATAATCAGTAGTCGCCGTCATTAGGGTTAGGTTTTGATTAGTTTTTATTTGTTACTAAATAGCTTCGCCGTTTGACGGTTGTTGGTTTTTCATCGTCATGATTTAATTCAGATTTGCAAGTGACTTACGTTCTTCCTTGTTCTTGTTTGTGTTCTTCGATTCGCAGCCTGGGATTAGCCTTCTTGGCAAGGTCAATCGTGTGTGCATGGTTGATAATCAGAGGAGAAGTGATACAGCAATTGCAGGGTTCAAATCGTGTTGATTTGCGGTCAGATCAATTTTGTATCGCGTCTCCACCAAATCGAGAGTTACCACGACTTGACAAAAGATCGGGAATCACATACAAATCAAGTGGTAATAAGAGCTTTAGGTATACCATCAAGTTCACATCTATTTTTGTCAATTTTGTATTCATCCTATCGTCCACAGAAAAGCTGCAACAAAAAAAATTGTAGATCGTTAGGTCTTTCCCTGTCCAAGCCATGTTTAGCCTTTGCATAATTTTATTTCAAAGTCCGTAGTGTTGAGTTTGTGTCCTTAGTTTGTGTTTTGGTTGCTGGATCCCAAAATCTTTTTGTATCCAGGTATTTTCCTTCATCATTCATCTGTTTTTGTGTTTAATCTATTATCGTGTCATATATGTTATTTGTTTCTTTTGCAGTGAAATTTTATCCCACCCACCCACCCCATATTTTGATCACAAACAAATCCACACTTCATAGATCCACCTCTCTATTATCATCTGCTGCTGAATCATCCACGAAATCGTCACCCGATCGCATCTCGACTGCGTTTCACACCCTCAAAAAAAGTATCTCGGGCACCCTTCACTAAAACGGGATAACTTTTGCATACGAACTCGAAATCGGGCGAATTTTTTTCAAATTCTCAAAACAAAAAGACACATTTGGCTCTCCCTGATGTCGTCGGAGTTCGAAAAAAATTTCGAGGCCAAATTCCCCTTAGAAGTGGACCTTCGTGAATTTACAAGATTTTGCGTGTAATTTCAGACACATTCGTGATTTTCCACAGAACACATCCTTCATTGGATTGATTTAAAACTTCTTGGTGTTCTTGTTTTTTGTGCCTCTAAAAAATAAAAAATAGTGAAAATTCAAAAGAAAAATAAAAAAGTGACATAATCAAGGTGACATCACTATCTTGTGCTATACCGTGCTGATTGCTGATCTTTGGAGTCGTGTCTATTGCTGATCTTTGTGTCTTATCATTTTTCTTAAGTTTCGACCAGCAATTAGAATTACATACTTGAAACACTTATTCGGTATTAATATCTGTTATAGAGTTGTGTTCTACTAATCATTATTTCAGCCCTCCAAGCTCCACATATCCACCTCGGATCAGTACTGCATTTGTCCCTGTAATTGTGAAGTTACAACTCTTTGGTCTCTCCTGCCACCTGTTGTACTATCATTTGCCTTGCATCGGTAAAAACTGTGTAAGAACTTGGTAAGTTGTTTCTTTTTGCTGATCTGCCACCACAGATCCTACACCACCGTAGTGTAGGGATAATATCCTGCTTTGCTACTTTGTTGTTTCTAACCATGGCAAGAATGGGTAAGTCTGAAAGTGACAAGGGTGCACCTTTTGATGCTGCAAACTCTCCGAACGACTTCGCTGAATGTGTCAGTCAAAATCAACTTGCTGACACTCTTGCTGAGTTCGATCAGAGGATGACCGAGCAATTCAATGCCATGGAGACGCACTTTCGGACAACAAACCAAAAATTACAGAGTCTCGCAACTCGTATGACAACCTTTGAGAGACATCGACCACAACAGAGAGAGGAAGCGAAAGAGAAAGTTAATAACGAGAACCACTCTGAGGATGACGTTGACAATGATAAAGAGCAACAAAACAGATTCCGCGATCGTCAACACGGTAACCGCCAAAGTATGAGAGGTAATGAACATCGTGCTCCTTACGAACCTTTTGCTAAGATTAAGTTTGCTATCCTACCCTTTTCTGTTAATTATGATGCTGAAGCTTATCTTGATTGGGAGATGGTTATAGAGCAAAAATTTACATCTCACTTAGTTCCTGAACAACATAGAGTTAGATAAGCTACTAGTGATTTTAGAGATTTCGCTTTACTATGGTGGACTGATCTTTGCAAAGCGCATTTGCAACCTGATAATTGGGATAGATTGAAAGATGCTAGAGAAAATTCCTTCTATGGCCACAAAATCTTCACCAGTTCCTTTTATGACCTTTGAGGACCAAATTTCAGAAATCCGAAATTTGGTCCTCAAAGGGAAGTTCATTTCAAAAAGGGTCATAGAAGGAACTGGTGAAAATTTTGAGGCCATAGAAGAAATTTTCTCAAGATGCTATGCGTAACAATTTTGTTCCTCCATCTTATCAAAGAGATTTGCGTAAAAAATTGCAACACTTAGAACAACATGATAAATCTGTTCAAGATTATTTTGCTAAGTTACCAAAAGGTATGATGCTTTGTGGGATAGATGAGGATACTATCTGTCGTTTTTATGCTGGGTTTCGTCGTGAAATTCAGGACATTGTTGATTATAAAAATTATAATACTCTCGAGCAATTGTTCTACCTTGCTCTGCTAGTTGAAAAAGAATTGCAGGGACGACAACTCCAGAACAGTATGATCGACATTTTCTTCTTCGACCACACGTTTGCCACCACCGTCCAACACTGCAGTTGCACCGAAATCAGCCCTTTCGGCGCAATCTTCGGATTCGGAAAAGCCTTAGGGTTTAGGGTCCTCTAACATCAAGTCCCATAAACGTCATGGCATGGGACATATTTCAGCGAGATTGCCCAAGTCAACAAGCATACATTGTTACTGAATATGTAGAATACATAAATACTTTGGATGTTGAAGACAATGAATCTGATGATAAGATTCTTGACGATGATGAGGGCCAAGTATTTAGTGCTGATAATACTTCGGCCTACAGGACCATCATTATTCAATGAGCGCTCTTCGCACAGGTACACCCTGATAAGATTTAATGACATAATCTGTTTCAGATTTACTTTGTGAGCAAGAACGGCGTGCACCGTGATCATTGATGATGGGAGCTGCAACAACTTAAGTGACCGATTTGATCATTAAGCTTGACTTGCCCACACGATCACATCCACATCCATACATATCCGATGGTTAAACGATTCCATAAGGCAAAGGTAACAAAAACTTGCCGAGTCTCTTTCTTCATTGGCACCTATGTTGATTCTGTAGATTGTGATGTTGTACCTATGCAAGCTTGTTCATTATTATTGGGACGTCTATGGGAATATGATAATGATGCTATCCACTATGATAAAAGTAATAAATATACTTTCATGCATAAAGGAAAGAAAATTACTTTACTACCTATGACTCCTGCTGAAATTGCTAACTAGAAGAAGGAACATCCTCTGATATCTGAAAATCAGTAAGCAATAAATTTGAAAAGTCCTGTAATGCTTGCAATAAAATCTGATCTTGCTGAAATTTATGATGAAAATGCTTCATATTATACTTTGACATGCAATGATGCATTGTTTTCACTTGAGGATCTTGCTTCTCATTTGGATGCTCCCGTTGCTAACCTTTTGCAGGAGTATCATGATGGTTTTCCACCCGAGGCACCTTCAGGAGTGCCACCCATTCGAGGGATTGAGCACCAGATTGACTTTCTAAGAGCGAACAAGAATTGACCCACGTCCTCAACACAATGGGGCCACATAGGAGAAGAGGATGAGCTTGAGTCGAGGACGACTCTGATTTAAGAGGGGGAGGATGATGAGGACATCGCTTCATTGGATACACATAATGCTCCTCCATCTACTATACCTCGTGCACAACAATTGAATTTAGAGATGAGCTCATTACCAAACGCATGTCTTTCTTCCTTTAAGAATAGATGGCTACCTAATGATTTTATTATGATTAAGGATATTGGAGATGATCAAAGGAAGCATAGAGATGGACTTGGAGATGCTCAAGACTAGCAAGACACATTTGACCTCGAAGGAGAGTTAATCCAACTTGGAGTCGAGTTGCCCTGAGTTTCAGAAGCAGTCCGCAATAAAAACGGATGCTTAGGTTGCATACACAATCCGTTTTGGACGTTCCAAATACGGATGAAAATATAAGAAGATAACTTTTCCAACGGTATAGGTCGACCAGAATTTTCAGGAACCGTTAAAACAAGATGATGTCTAGAAACTGTCCTAGTGTTGTGACACTATCTTTTAGCCTTTTGGGCCGTATATCTTTCTAAGGGCCATTAGTGTTAAGGTTTGCCTCTAAGGTCGTCGTAAACTCTATAGAATCAGTAGCCGCTGTCATTAGGGTTAGATTTTGATTAGTTTTTATCTGTTATCAAACAGTTTCGCCATTCGACGGTTTGTTGGTTTTTCAACTTCGTGATTTAATTGAGATTTCGCAATTGAGTTGCGTTTTTCCTTATTCTTGCTTGTGTATTCGATTCATAAGCTGGAATTAGCCTTTTTGACGAGGTCAATTGTGTGTGCACGGTTGATAACCAGAGAAGAAGTGGTGCTGTGATTGCGGGATCGAATCATGTTGATTTACGACCGGATCGATTGTATGTCACGTCTCAACTAAATCGAGAGTTACCACGACCTGACGGAAGATCGGGAATCATATACACATTAGTAGGGCTTTCACATCAGTAGGGCTTTAGAGTTTGGTGGATTATATATACATGGGCTTTAAGGAGGGGTGGGCCGCTTGGACATTGTGGGTCAAATTCTGCGTATGAAGAAAACGGTAAAAAAAAGGGTAAAATTCCAGATAAAATGGAATTCCGTTAAAACGAATGAATAACCTGTACCATGTTTGTTTTTTCTTTTTCCATTTTCATTCATTTTCATTTTTTTCCCGAAAATTCAAAAATGATACAGGAAAGATTGGAATCAGAATGCGGACAGGATGGGAAATCATTTTCACCTCTAACCAGCATCCCCTTGTTTTGAATTCTAGATCTTCCCGTCACTTACCACTTTGCTTGGCGACCATAGAAACGGGTGCATGATTTATTTACCCTATTATGTAAACATGTTGAGCACTACATCCTTAAGAAACAACCATGGTTTGTTGTATTGGAATTTCCACGCAGATGTAATGTAACATTGACAATAGTAGGTACTCCCTCCAGCTTTAAAATACTGACACAATTGACTTCTAAAATCGTCTTTATCTTTCGTCTTATTCAAATAATTTGTTTAAACGTGTAAAAAATATTATTTATGATTAAAATACCTTTATTAATAAAACATATTATAACAAATATACAATATTTATTATATTTTTTGAATAAGATGAATAGTTAAAATGACGTTATAAGTCAATGGTGTCAACATTTTAAAATCAGAATTTCATATTCAAAAAAATTCTATAGAAAATGCATGTGAAAAACTTCTTGTTTGAAAATATTTAGAAATATGAGCTCAATATGAAATTTGGATTTGAATTCAAGTTCACAAAGAGAAATTAAAAAAATTTCCAAAGAAAATTTATATGAAACAGTTCTTATTCTAAAATATTTAGAAAGATATGAATATAAAAAATTATTGTGAAATTTTATCAAAGGTTTAAACGGTCTAGATTATTTTTTACTTCTAAATTGTTATTTGTCTTTATAAATTTCTAAAATAAAACGTGATCTGCATTTGAAATTGATTCTAAAACAAAAGTTGTTCTTTATGAAATGATTTAACCTTTTATAAAGTTTTATAATTGTTTGAGCTTGTTAGGTAATTATTTTTGGATTGAAAACAAAACGACGGCACATCAGTTGTCCATGTGTGCAGGAACCGGCACGTGGAACGCCATGACAGCTGAAACCACCGTCGAAGACCGTCAAGGAGGAAAAATGAATAGTGCTGATGGTTAGGGTGTCCTTCTACTTGATTTTATAACTGAGAGCATCTTCAATAGATGTCTTAAAAATTCTCTTAAATCAAATTTTAAATAAAATATGCAAAATCTCCTCTCCAACAACCTCCCTTAAACCATCCCTTAACTTTTGGAGTCCCAAAAGTCCCTCAAAAAATCCCGATCCACCGTTTCTGCCCAGGTGCGCGCCACCCCGTCGTCCCGCGCGCCGCCCCGCTGGCCCGTCATCTTCGGCTCAGCTGCCCCAAGCGCCACCCCGTCCCAAGCGCCGCCCCGTCGTCCCGCGCGCCGCCCCGCTGGCCCGTCATCTTCGGCTCAGCTGCCCCAAGCGCCACCCCGTCCCGAGCGCCGCCCCGTCCCGAGCGCCTTCCCGCCGACCTACGCACCGTCGCGGCTCAGTCGCCTCTCGGCCCCCACCGTCAGTTTCCATGCAACGACGCCGAGCTCAGGAGCCACCCTATCCTCTTCATCCTCCTGGTTCTGCTTCCAATTGAAGGTTTCCATCTCATTTCCTCTCCTTTCTTGCAAAATAGTAGATTTTTGTGGATATATTAGGGTCCGAAATATGTTCATCTGCTGGATTCAATGTTGGATTCGCACATTCATTCAAAAAACAATATGGGTTCAATTTATATTAAGTTTATCTGTTATTTTGTTCATTCAAATAATAGTGCGGGTTCGAAATATGTTCATCTGTTCTTATGGAACATGAAGTTGATCATTATGTGATCAGTTCATGCCTTCATAGACACTGATGTGGTTTCTGTTCATTATTGTCATATGTTTATTTCTGGTGTTAGGTTCACATTAAGTGATTAGTGCAGTACAGTGTATCAATTTTACTTACATTGAGACTATATAGATGTGCATGTTCTAATGTTACCATTGTTACTTTCGTGTGTTTAGGTAAAAAACATTTCTGTCAATGGAGGGAGATGGCTATTTCATGGGATTGCTTAATGAAACCCACAACAACCATGGATTGGACTGGGATGGGGAAGGTAGCCCTCTTGAAGAGCAACAAGAATTTCAGTGAGAAGGAAGATTTATTATTCGTGAGGGCTTGGTTGAATACAAGTATCGATCCTATTCCAGGGACGAACCAAAAGTGTGCTGCATATTGGACAAGAGTGCATGAAGCCTTTATATCTGAAAAGGATATTGCATTGGATCGGACCCCAAATTCACTGTACCATCGCTGGACAATTATTCAGGAGTCTGTAAATAAGTTTTATGGTTGCTTCACTGCTATTGAGGGCAGAAATCAAAGTGGAAAGACTTTTGAAAACAAGGTATGGATTCTGTTTATCATTCTTGGAGTTAATTAATATCTGTCCAGTTACTGTTCTTCATAATTGATACCTGAAATATATGAAAATTTCTAGACTAAATCCTTATAGCTATGTTTTCAAAAGAATGCTACAGAGTATGCATCTAATCATTGGTTGTTTACCGCCTCATCTGATGGGGGTTTTGCATCAGCTGCTGCACCTGGTCCAGTAGGAAGGTAGTGCATACTCTGGTTTCATTTAAGCAAGAAATGGAGTTTACGTACAGAATTAGTCTAATGGCCATGAGCCAACTCTCTTGCCTTCATCTCTTCTTTTATCTGTAGGAGCACTTGATTCGGCTACATGGCTCTCTGTTGGAATACCCTCCTTTTTTCTCTCTTTCCATAGGTTCCAGGCTGTGTAGATTATAAGTGTGGCTAACCTTCTTTTTTCTTTTCCATTCCGGTGAGTCATGACCTCATTCCACCAGTCCGACATGCTCTGAGTTGGTCCCGGCAAGCTATATATTTGACAATGCTGCCAATCTTCAACATAATGCCAGACCTCCCTTGAGAAAACACACTGTAACACCAAGTGTTCAATAGTTTCTTTTGTTTGGTCACACAGGGAGAAGAGTGGGTTGCATTCCCAGCTTATTTTTAGGAGCTTATCCGCTGTGAGAACTCTGCTTTGTATAATCAACCACGAAAAATTTATGTTTTCCTTCTGTTGCTGAGTTCCATATAGGATCTGTATCGAAGGGGCTGTAACTTCCTTGACATTGTATCAAATAAGCTGATTTAGCACTATATTGTCCACATCACACTTCCTCGAATTTGTTATTAGGACAGAGGCAACACCAAAAACTGTCACTGTTCAAAGGTGACAGTAAAATTACAAATGATTACCCTTTTGGTTATTTACTCTTTCTTCCATGTTTCGACACCCTTCAGAAAGGCTTTGGTCATACCTGCCCCAAAGAACACATAAAAAGTCGTAGAAGAGGGTAGCACCAACTAATATCTGTTTTGAGGATGCTGAACCACTATCTGTTCCATAAACACTATCTGTTTTCTTTGACTTTTTTGTAGCTTATGGATGCACGCACTTTATACCAAGCTGTAGACAGACAAGAAATCCTTCCAGTTCTTGCATTGTTGGAATATATTATGCCTTGAACCAAAATGGCATGAGAAGATGGCTCAACTGGCAGCTGTGAAATCTTCTCAGAAAAAAAAGGCTGCTGGAGATTCAATTTTGGATTTGACTAGTAATTTGGAGAAGGAAGTGCTGAATGCTGCTATCAATGAAAATGTTGAGGCACCTAAGCGTCCAATTGGTAGGAAGAAGGCGAAACAACAGCTATGCATAGATGTAGGTGATGCATGCATCCAAGCATTTGACCACATGTGGGAGAAAAAAAAAGGTAGCTGATGATGAAAAAGAAGTAAAGAAAGAAGCAAAGAAAGATGAAAGGTTCAAATAATCTTTGGAAATTGAAAAGGAGAGGTTTCATATTGAAAAGAAGGCAGCTGATGTGAAGACAATGTTAGAAGAAGAGCGAATAATGACACTGGACATTAGCGGAATGACTGGACAGCAGCAGCTTTTTTATCAAAGCCTACACGATGAGATTCTCACTTGTCGAGGGATCCATTTGGATTGATTCGATAAGAACTTACTGGACAGCAGAATCAGATGATGTTTATCTCATTGAAGCTCGTAATATCTAGTTCATTCGATCAGAACTAACTTGTTATTATAAATGACCTGTTTCCCTTCACATTTAAATTGTTAATTGCACTATATATCCTGTAATGATCAGTGTTGTGATGCCGTTGTCATGGTGTTGACTGCTGGCCTGTATGTGCTGTGATGCCGTTGTCTCATGTTGCATGACCATTGTGTTTCTTGACGTGTGAACTCCAAAACAAATAAAGCGATTGTTTACGTGCTTGGCCAGGCAAAGATCAGGCAGCAGAGTGCAGGATCGCAGCACGCCCAGCTTGGCCGGCAACGATCAGGCAGCAGACAGCAGGATTGCAGCATGCCCAGCTTGGCCGGCAAGGATCGCAGCCAAAACGGGAGACGGAACAACGGTTAGTTATCCTGGCCCATTTAAAAATTTTAAAGGACATTTTTAAGGGAATTGTTGGAGGAGAGAAAAAAATAGACCCCTATAATTTTTAGGCTACCCCAAAAGTGTCTTTTGGGTACCATTTTATGGGGATCTATACTGAAAATAGTTAAAGGAGTAAAACCTTTTACTTTATACGAGTCTCACACCCTTGCTAATGCTATGATATAAGAAAAATTATTAACTTAAAAAATAATATATTAATATTAAAATTTAAAGTTTCTTATTCTTCACCATTAATATTAATATTAACTTGAAATGAATTTGTTTTGTTTTTCAACAATTTTTTTTGAATCTCGTATATTTGTTCCGGGTAGTTGTGTTTTCTTAGCTAACAATGGTTCTTGTGGATCTATAAGATCTGTGCAACAGTTCGAAATATTCAAATTAATCGAAGTAAAGTTTATCCCATTTTCGTTCTGTTCGATTCGAATTTCTCCTTTTGATTGTTTGACGCCGAAATAATTTTCAAAGTCTTTAATTAATCTCTTTTATAAATACTTCTTTTATCTTATCTTTTCTCACCAACTCTTCTCTCTCTTCCCCTCTTTTTTTTTTCCTTTGCCCAAGTCTTTAATTGAGGCGAGCGGGCAGTGGGCAACGTCCCAATCTCGTCGCGCGTCACGTCGTCCGGTCCCTATCGATCCGCGTCCGCACGCGCCGCCGCCTCCACTCCGATCCCCGACCGGCCTCCCGTTCAACGCGCCGTCACCCGCGACCGAGCCGCGTCGCCGTTTCCGTCTTCGTTCCACGCGCGTCGTCAACCCCGCTGCAGTTGCCGTGCTGTCCCCGTGCAAGCAGTGGTGAGCTACTCTGTTCTCCCGTTCAGCATTTTTGGTTTTCGTGCGTCAGTGGCTGTCAGATGTACTCATGGGTGCTAATCGATTAGACTCACAAGTGTTGTGCTCGAATCATTGTTAGCCAGTGCTGTTCGGTGGTGGTTCTGTTCCGATTTCGTCGTTGGCAGAGCTTTGTCGGCGTAGTCCTCGGTGCTGTTGTGGCCGTTCGTCCGTCTAGCGTCGGTGCTGTTGTCGCATGTCCAGAGAGAGAGACCGTTGCTGGATGGCTCTGCGTTCTGTCGAGGCAAAGTTTGGCTCAGTGGGACCTAGCTCTGTTGTGTGGGCGGTGAGCGTCAACGTCAGTTGATCAATCGAGATTAGCTCTCTCCTTTTTTTTTAATCTTTAAGGATTTTTGGAACTCTATTTGGTCTCAAAATTTTTTTAAAATTATTCTGTTAAATTCGTCTCATTGAGAACGTCGTGTAGAATTTTCGGGTAAATATTTTGAGCACGTTTAGTCTAGTAATTTAAATTTAGATTTTATTATTCAAATTTAAATTATCACGTACTTAGTATCATCTCTCTTGTGTTGTGTTTAGTTAGTGATCTTGAGAAGGAGTATCGCGAGCCCGCACAGTTCGTCGACCTAAATCTCGAGCTACAGACAAGCCGCGTTACTTGATCACTTTTATACCCAGTAATTTAACTGTATGGTTTGTTTACAACCTTAATTTGCATGTCAATTATTTTAAAAAATGCTAGCAACATTTCTAAACTGTGCCTATTTATTGTTTCACAAATATGATTCCAAAATTACTTTAGAATAATTATTTTATTTTATGCTTAGTCATACTTAGTCGCATTTATTTTTTTCTCACACCTATCACTATAAAAATAGAATTTGTCTTAAATGATTTTGAACTGTGATTCAAATGTGTGAGTTTTACAAATAAATATACATAACTATTTAGCAGGGCAGGATAAAGTATGAGGAGCTGGGAGACTTTTGAAAAGTTCCTGTGGACGTACCTGTGGTGGGTACAACGGGAAGATCTGGACTGGGATCTTTCCGTGAGACTAGTTGATTGTTGGCATTGAGGTTGAAGAGAGTGTCTGCCCTGACAATTAAGAAACGAGTCCTTCGAGCCTTGTACGCTCAGTTGACAACTATGTACACCATATTACCCTGTATGGACAGTGGCTTGATCTTGAAGCTAGCTAAGACTGGATGTTTACCTGTGGGTTGGCAGTGTTGTGTTAGTGTGGTGTAGAGCTATGACTCCCCACATAAGATCGAGATACCATATCTGATCAGTGGTAGGCTCTTCACAGCTTCAGGATCTGATTGCGTAGACACTTGAGATCCCTATCTTAGAGGACGGATAACGCCAGTTGAAGCTTATGCACGGGTGTTGTGTGTTCGTTGGAACTGCAATGGTAGTTCTCGACGACACTTCTCGTAGGTTCGGGTGCATATACTCTGCAGAATTACAGTCAATGCGCATTGTCACGTCTTTTTTGGAAGGACACCCCTGAGTTGTGCTCCTCGTTGAGTAGTTTTGTTTTCTTCCCTCCTCTTCTATTTCAAAATGTTTTAGACTCTGGCCTTTGAGCTGTGGCCGGATGTGGAGGTGATACCGGCATTTAAAATGAACCCCCGTCCGGGATAGCGGAGATCTCTGAGGGGCAAGATAATAAAATTTGACAGTTTTAAAATAAAATTTTTTTGCATCTTTAAAATAAAATAAAATATTTTAAACTTGCATTTAGCACTTGAGCCAGCTTTTACCCTTGAAACCATTTGTATGCATACATTGTTGATAGATAGTATACGGTTTGCTGAGTATTCGTACTCATGACTTTCTAATTTGTTGTTTTCAGAGGATACCCACAGCTTCGGCTTAGACTAAGTCTCCGACGGACCATGAAGTCAGCTCCTACGCTCAAGTGTGCCTATGTTGAAGAAGTTCACCGCTGCTGTCATGATGATGCTTCTGTTGCTGCATTCTATAGATTTCTCGATAGTGATCGTTCTGCTCTGAGATGTTTCCGGCCTACGTGCCGATGGACCCCTTTAGAGGATTTCATTCTAATAAATTTGCTTTAACTTGCTATTTTTTATTCTCGATTTTTGTTTAATGCTTCTGTTATGGTTTCTTGTTTGATCGCTTGTGATGTCGTGCTTGCCAACCTCTTGAGATTGGCAAGGTCACGGAAGATCAGGACTTACCGAAAGGTATGAAAAACCCGGTCGTTACAGGTGGTATCAGAACCATACTTGACCGTAGGAGCGAAACCATAAAACTGGACGTAACTAAGGAATATTTTTAGATTTCTGAATTTCCTATCAAACCTTCATCGTGAAAGTTATTTTTTTAAATCTCGTCGTTTGCTTGATGGAAGTTTTGTTTGTTTGGAATTGTGTTTGTCTGGTTTTTCTTGTCCTGATCTGCTAATCTTCTGTCTTTTTCAGTGATTCCAGTTTCTGCTGATGCTATCTTTCTAATCAAAAATGTTTTCCTACAACAGATGGCTCTGAGGAGATCTGGACGCCTTCAGGCTCGTTTAGAGGAGGCCGCTCTGGAGGACCCTAAGGTACCGCCACCCGCTGGGCGTGGTCGTGGTGCCGCCCCCAGAGGTCGTGGTCGCGGTGCTGGAGGCCGTGTACCGGTGCCACCTGCGGCTGACGCGCTCGGTGTTGGTCGAGAGCGTGGCCACGCTGGAGCACCAGTCCCTCAGGCTGGAGGACGTGGCAGAGGAGTCACCATGGATCTTGGAGTTGAGCCTGTCGGTGTTGCGCGCCTGGTGAGGAGCTTCCAGCTGCTCCGAACCTGGCGGAGGTGATGGCCCGACAGACGCTTCTACTTGAGCGGATTGTCGAGCAGTCACAGCAGCAGCTTCGTGGACATGCTCATGCTCCTGATGCAGTACAGTACCACCAGAAAGCCGGTTCTCGCATGGCTATGTTCCTGAGCATGCGCCCACTCACTTTCGACCGTGCAGTTGACCCTCTGGATGCTGATGATTGGCTCAGAAATATTGAGAAGAAGCTTGATCTGATTCAGTGTGACGATCAGGAAGCTGTTCGCTTGGCGACTCACCAGTTGACAGGTGCAGCTGGCGCTTGGTGGGACACTCTTTATGCCACTCTTGATGATCCAAACCAGTTCACTTGGGACGATTTCATCACCGCTTTCCGTGGTTTTCACATCTCCAAGGGAGCCATAGAGGCGAAGGCGGAGGAGTTCCGTAACCTTCGTCAGGGAGGTATGTCTATCACAGAGTTCGCCAACCGTTTCACCCAGCCTCAGCCGCTTTGCACCAGAGAAGGTTTCGACCGAGCGCCGCAAGATGTACTGGTTTCGAAAGGGTTTGCGTCTCGACATGCTTCCGTACCTCTATGGTGGTGTTCAGAGGAGTATTCACGAGCTTATTGACAGGTGTCTGGCTTTGGAGGTGTCGCTTTAGAAGCTTGATTGATCCAGAGATGCGAAGAGGAGGGCAGCTAAACGGGGAATCAGTCGTGAGGCTTCTCAGCGCCAGCGCTTCAGCGGATCGTTCCAGCAGGGATTAGGACAGCCCAACTTCGCCCGATCCACTGCACCTGCTCTAGTTCCAGTTCAACGACAGGCTTCTTAGAGTCAAGGAGGTGCTTTCTAGTAGCAGCAGCAATCCGCTTTTCGTTCGACAGCAGGTCAGCCCTCAGTTCGCTGTTTCGAGTGTGGCCAAGAGGGTCACAAGGCGTTTCAGTGCCCGAGGCATCAGCAGCAGGGTCCTGGAGGAGGTGGTGCTCAGTTTGCCACTCCCACTAGGCCACTGCACCAGTCTGGAGGTCGAGAAGTGCGTTCAGCGGGCCGTGGCGGTGCTCAGCCGAGCGTCACGCGCAGCCGCTTGAACCACATCTCTGTGGAAGAGGCTTAGGAGGCACCCGATGTCATTGTTGGTGAGTTCTTGGTTCACTCTCACTTAGCGATGGTTTTGTTCGATTTAGGGGCTAGTTACTTGTTTGTGTCGTCGGCGTTTGCGACTACACATAGTCTCTCTATCTCACTCTTAGCAATACCTACACTTACCACTTCACCTCTTGGAGTCTATAAGAGTCGTGTTGAGTGTTGAGGTGTACGGATCTTGATTAAGGATGTGGTCTTCCTAGCCGATCTCATCGTCCTTCCCTCGCATGACATTGATGTCATCTTGGGGATGAATTGGCTCGCGAGGCACAAGAGAGTTATCACATGTGCTGAGAAGGTTGTGTCGTTTGTTAACCACCACGGTGTTCGAGTGGAGTGCGCCCCTAAAGCGTCCAAAGTTCCACCTTCAGTTTGCAACTTACAGGAGTTGTCTTTGGAGCAGATTCTAGTTGTTCGTGAGTTTTCGAAGGTGTTTCCAGATGAGCTGCCAAGACATCTCTCGGATCGGGATTTTGAGTTCATGATCGATCTGCTTCGTGGTACCGCGTCGATTGCCAAGCGGCCGTACCGGATGTCTTTCGATGAGCTTGCTTTGCTTAAGGAGCACAGTCGGCCGAGTGCCTCTCTATGGGGAGCCCCAGTGCTTTTTGTGAGAAAGAAGGATGGGTCAATACGCATGTGCGTTGACTATCGTTCTTTGAACGAGGTGACGATAAAGAACAAGTACCCTTTGTCGAGGATCGATGATTTGTTTGATCAGTTAAAGGGTGCAAAGTTCTTTTCCTTGATTGATTTGAGATCGAAGTATCACCAGATGAAGATTCGTCCTTCCGACATTTCGAAGATTTCGTTCGTGACGAAATATGGGTCTTATGAATTCATGGTCCTTTTTTTTGGACTCACTAATGCCCCTGTCTACTTTATGAACATGATGAACAAGGTGTTCATGGCTGAGTTGGATAAGTTCGTGGTGGTTTCTATTGATGATATCCTCGTTTACTTCAAGTCGGCGGAAGAGCGTGAGAAGCATCTGAGAGTTGTGCTTGAGAGGTTGAAGTCTCATCAGTTGTATGCCAAGTTCAACAAGTGCAAGTTTTGGCTGGAGAAAGTTGCTTTTCTGGGTCATGTTGTCACAGCTGAGTGAGTTACCGTTGATCCCGAGAAGGTCAAGACTGTTGGAGTGGGAGCCACCGAGGTCAGTCTCTGAGGTGAAGAGTTTTCTTGATTGGCAGGTTACTATCGTCGATTCATTGAGAACTTCTCCAGGATTGCGAAGCCTATGACCGAGTTGACTTAGTTGGGGATGCTGTTTGTTTGGTCAGATGTTTGTAAGAGGAGTTTTCAAGAGCTGAAGATGAGGTTGACATCTGCACTTGTTTTGACCTTACCGGATATTTACCAAGATTTTCAGGTCTTCTGTGATGCTTCTTGTCAGGGTTTGAGTTGTGTGCTGATGCAGAACAAGAAGGTGGTGTGCTATGCTTCGAGGTAGTTGAAGAAGCATGAGTTGAACTATCCGACGCATGATCTAGAGTTGACGGCTGTTGTCCATGCTTTAAAAATTTAGAGGCACTATTTGATCGGCAACAGATGTAAGATCTACACCGACCACAAGAGTCTCAAATATATCTTCACCCAGGCAGCTGAACATGAGACAGAGGAAGTGGCTCAAGTTGATTAAGAATTACGATCTTAGCATCAACTATCACCCAGATAAAGCCAATATGGTAGCCGATGCTTTGAGTCGCAAGGCTTGTTGTACTTCTTTGATGTCTGGGCAGTCAGAGATTCTTGTAGATCTGACTAGTTTGGAAGTTGAGATTGTTCCTCAAGGTTTCTTGCACGAGCTCAGGTTGCAGCTGTTGTTGATTGAAGAGATCAAGTCAGCTCAGAAGCATGATCGAGAGATTCAGTTGATCTTGAAAAAGATGAGAAAAGGCAAAGCACCGGGTTTTCGTGTGGATCAGCAGGGTGCTTTGTGGTTTGAGGACCGTGTCTGTATTTCGAGAGTGCAGAGTTGCGAGATGCCATTCTGAGAGAAGCTCATGATTCGAGGTATTCTATCCATCCAAGCTGCACCAAAATGTTTGAGGATCTGAGAACTCGTTTCTGGTGGGTTGGCATGAAAGCGGACATTGCTGAGTATGTTGTCTTATGTGATGTTTGCCGGCGAGTTAAGGCTGAGCATCAGAGACCGGCTGAATTGTTGAAGCCATTGTCGATCCCTTCTTGGAAGTGAGATGACATCAGTATAGATTTCATCACAGGTTTGCCGATGACGTCTCGCCATTATAATGCTATCTTGGTGGTGGTGGATCGTTTGACGAAGACGGCTCATTTCATCCCTGTGAGCGAGAGGTACTCAGTTGATTAGTTGACCAAGTTGTACATTGATCACATCGTGAGGTTGCATGGTGCACCGAGGAGCATTCTGTCAGATCGCGGGCCTCAGTTTACCGCGAGATTCTAAAGGAGCTTGCATGAGGCTATGGGTACACACCTGGTGTACCGCTTATCATCCTCAGACAGATGGTCAGACGGAGCGTATGAACCAGATTCTGAAGGATATGTTGAAGGCTTGTGTGATCACCTATGGGCAGAGCTGGGAGGACATTCTTTCTTTTGCGAAGTTCTCTTACAACAACAGCTTTCAGACCAGTTTGAGGATATTTTCTTTTGAGGCGTTGTATGGTAGAAGATGCCGTACCCCGCTCATGTAGTCAGAAGTTGATGAGGTCTTTCTTCGGTCCTGACTCTATCAAAGCTGTAGAAGAGAAGGTTGAGAAGATCAGAGAGCATCTCCGAGTTGCTCAGAGCCGTCAAAAGAGTTATGTGGATAAGAGAAGGAGGCCCCTTTCTTTCGAGATTGATAATTGGGTGTATCTCAAGGTGTCACCTCTCGTGGCACGCGTCGCTTTCATGTCCGAGAGAAGTTGGCTCTGAGGTTTGTTAGTCCTTTTCAGGTTCTGAGGAAGATCGGTGAGCTTGCTTACAGGTTAGAGTTGCCATCCGAGCTAGCGGGTGTGCATCCTGTGTTTCATGTTTGTCACTTGAAGAAGTGCCTTTTGAGTGCCGGAAGAGCAAGTTGTCTCGGATGCTTTGGATATTCAGGACACGTTCGAGTACCTAGAGTACACTGTGAAGATTTTTGATGAGGCATTTAAAGAGACGAGGAGGTCCAAGATCAAGTTTCTCAAGGTTTAGTGGAGCCATCACACCGAGCGAAAAGCTACCTGGGAGAAGGAAGAGAGTCTGAGGAAGGAATTTCCCTATCTGTTTGAGTATGTTTCTTGATCTCGAGTACAAGATCATGTAAGGGGGAGTCTGTAACAGTCCGGAATTTTTAAATTAATCGAAGTGAAGTTTATCCCAATTTCGTTCTGTTCAATTTCGAATTTCTCCTTTTGATTTTCTGGAGCCGAAATAATTTTGGTCCGCGAACTTTTGTTGGGCCGAGATTAACTCCTTAATTAATTCCTAAAGTCCTTAATTAATTCTCAAACCTCTCTAATTAATCTCTCCTATAAATACCCCTCCATCTTATCCCTTCCCACCAACCCCTCTCTCTTCCCCTCATTTTCTTTCCCCCTTCCAAGTCTCCAGCAGAGGCGAGCGAGCAGGTGGGCAACGCCAATCTCATCGCGCGTCGCGTCGTTCGGTCCCTATCGATTCGCGTCCGCGCGTTTGAGCCTTATACGCTCAGTTGACAACCATACACACCACGTTACCCTATATAGGCAGTGGTTTGGTCTTGAAGCTTGCTGAGATTAGATGTTTACCCTTAGATTGGCTATATTGTGTTAGTGTGGTGTAGAGCTATGACTTCCCACATGAGATCGATATACCCCACCTGATCAATGGTAGGCTCTTCACAGCTCCAGAACCCGATTGCGTAGGCACTTAGGATCCTTATCCTGGGGGACGAATAACACCAGTTGAAACTTATGGACGGGTTTTGTGTGTTCGTTGGGACTACGACGGTAGTTCTCGACGACACTTTTCATGGGTTTAGGTGCATATACTCTGTAGAGTTACAGTCAATGCGCATTGCCACGTCCTTTTTGGAAGGACACCCCTGAGTTGTGCTCTTTGTTGAGTAATTTTGTTTTTTTCTCTCCTCTTCTATTTCAAAATTATTTGGACTCTGGCATTTGAGCTATGGCCGGGTGTGAAGGTGACACCAGCATTTAAAATAAACCTCCGTCCGAGATAACGAAGATCCCTGCGGGGCAAGATAATAAAATTTGACAGTTTTAAAATAATTTTTTTTTGCATCTTTAAAATAAAATAAAATGTTTTAAACTTGCATTTCGCACTTGAGCCAGTCTTTACCTTTGAAACTATTTGCATGCATACATTGTTGATAGGTAGCACGCGGTTTGCTGAGTATTCATACTCACGGCTTCCTAATTTGTTGTTTTTAGAGGATACCCACAGCTTCAACTACGTCTCCGATAGACCGTGAAGTCAGCTCTTACGCTCAAGTGTGCCTATGTTGAAGAGGTTTGCCGCCGTTGTCATGATAATGCTTTCGTTATTGCATTCTATGAATTTGTCGATAGTGATTGTTCTGTTCTGAGATGTTTCCGGTCTGCGTGTCGATGGACCCCTTTAGAGGATTTTATTCTAATAAATTTGCTTTGACTTGCTATTTTCTATTATCGGTTCTTGTTTAGTGATTCTGTCGTGGTTTCTTAATTGATCGTTTGTGACATCGTGCTTGTCAACCTCCTAGGATTGGCAAGGTCACGGAAGATCGAGATTTATCGAAAGGTAAAAAAAACTCGGTCATTACAATCTGAGAGATCTGGAAGAGCTCATCCGTAATATTTGTAAAGTGTGTATGTAGAGAGATTTCATCTATCAAATTTATAAAAAAGGTAACTCTGTATGCATTTTTTCGTATCCACGTAGTCTGTTAGAGATGTTTTACCAGATGTATATAGAAAAAAAAAACTGTGCTTGGTTAACGACAGAGATTTATGAAATGGTGGTAGAAAAGCCAGCCGATTGATGGTGCACGTTTGCAAAAATAGCCTTTTGCACTAAGGCCTTTTTTGAAACAAAGAAATTTTTCTTGATTTCTATGAAATTTTTACGAAAATCCTAGATTTCAAAGGAGGCTTAAATGTTTCCCCCAGTTTATGGATCCAGATTGTCTGCCGCACGCCTATGAGTAGTGCGCTCATCGATTTCAAATTGAACGATCGTTCACATGTTTTCAGCCAGCAGTGTGGCATGCCACACACGTCCGCAGGTAGTGTCCCTTTAATTGTTGTCATCTTAACTTTTAACTTCAACTTTGACTATTTATCTTATTTAAAAAATTGATAAATATTATATATTTTGTTATAATTTATTTTATTATTAAAAATATTTTAATCACACCTTATAATTTTGTACATTTAAATTTATTTTCTAAATAAGACGAATGATCAAAATTAATGTTAGAAGTTAACTTCGACAACAAATGGAGAGAGTAATATTTTGATTAAAAATAATAAAATAATGCTCACCGCCATGTGGCAGATGATCTAGATTCCAGTTTATAAAGTGCCACCGAGGCGGACACCCACACAAAACTATAATTTTCTACATTAAGTCCCCCGAATGGGAAGAAATCCAAAAGCAAAACACAACAATAATTCTGATTCAAGTTGAATCGTTTCTTTCCGGAGAAACTGAAAACATTTCTATTTCTTGCTCAATCTGAAACCGTACCAAACGCACCCATAGTGTTAAAATATATCACAAAACTACATATTTAATTAATACTATCTTAAAACTATATATTTAGTGCATAAATGTATCATAAAACTAGATGCTTAGGAAGTTAAACCGTGTAAACTTTTTTAGTTTTGTGATATTCATACGTATTGAATCAATAGTATTACGATACTCACTCATAAAATTTGTAGCTTTGTGATACCAGTTTTTTAACATGTAGTTTTGTGATAAACATAATACTCACTCATAAAATCTATCACTTCTCTTTCTTAGACATGCATGCAGTTTTGATATACTAAAATATTAAATCTATAGTATTGCAGTACAACATCTTAAATCTGTAAGTTTTATTATAGTTTTATAAAGTATGTGTAGTTTTATAAAACTTACTCAAAATACAGTAAGGTATTTTTTGTGATATTGTAAACGTTCAAAGGTGCTTCATGCAAACATGCATTTATGCAATGGTGGTAGAAAAGTGCTCCGATTGATGTTGCACATTTGCAGAAAATAGGCCTTTTGCACTAAGGAAGTGTTTGGTTTAGAAATAGTATCGCAAATGTTACTAATAATTAGAGGACACTGGTACCGTAATCAAAGTGATAGATTACTAATTTTATTTGGTTTACTCACTGTAACGGAGTGGAAAACTCGCTTGGAGAATGAGCATTCGAGCTGCAACTATCCACGGAGGACTGGTCATGGATTGGTCGCCCTAGCAACTGCTCCGCCCGACGTCTCCGGCCACTGCATCGCTTGGATGCCGCTCCGCCCATCGTCTCCCAGCCATCGCAACGTCCTGGAAGCCACTCTGTCTTCTATCTCCTATCCAAGCCGCTCCGCCCATCATCTCCTAGGCAGCGCTCACCCTGCTATCTCCCAGCCAAGTTGCTTTGCCATCTCCTAGCCACCACCTCAGGAGGCAGCACTAGGCCGCCGGGAGCCCGCCAGCATACCAGGACACTAGCTCCGCGCCGTGGCCGGAGGAGATTGCGGCGACGCTGAAGGTGCCGGGAAAGGGGCGGAGAGAGAGAGAGAGAGGCCGAGCAGACAGAGCACGACGGCCCTCATCCACGCATTCTATTCTGTTTTCGCATTTATTTTATCGAACGAAAATAAAAATGAAAAAAACGATAACGAAAATAATTAGAAAAATATCGAGAACCTGAAAAATGATATAATTCAGAGAGTAATATATTGTTAACGTCGAAAACCGGTAGATATGTCAAAACATCATAATCATAAAAACCAATATCCATATCGATTGACAAAAACATATTAGTATATAGTACCGTACACAATAAATCTCGTATCATAAATAAACAAATTATGATATAATGATAGTTTAAAGAATATTAAACATACACATTACGAAAGTTTAAGGGCTCATAAACATAAGACATGATAATAAGATAGTTCAAATTATATCAACATACACATGTATAAATTGAAACCGGCATAGTTCATATCTCCACAGCCTTATCCATTCCTCTGGCTGACGAGAGAGGAGCTTCAGATCTGTTGGCTGCTGGCCGCCGGTCGGCAAGCAGAGCGGCCGGCGGGCGCATCGGCGGCATGTGGCGACAACCTGTGGGCAGACGCGTGGCGTCGGGCAGGCCGCGAGCGCGTGGTGTCTGGCGTGCACGAGGCAGCGCCTCAGGGGTGTGGGCGCGTGTGGACAGGCGGTGGCGGCGTGTCAGCAGGCAGCTGCGGCGGGCAGGGAGAGCCGTCTCGGCTTGGGCGAGCGCGACGCGCGTAGTGGCCTGCCAGTCCGTAGGGTCTCACTTTCCAGGCTTCGACTCTAGTTTTTATATGTTGCGTGAGCTGGGCTTTTTGGGCCGCGCGTGAGGTGGCCCGAGCTTTGCTTGGCTTGATTCCAGTATAAAGCTAAACGAAATAAAAAACGGGATTCGACTAAACGGACAGGAAAATGGTGCACTCATTTTTAATCCTGTATCGTTTATTTTTTCTTGTTTTCATTCCGTTTCTGTTTAATAGCTTAAAAACAAAAATAAACGAGAAAATTTTACTAATACCATATACGAGAACCGATCGAGACGAGATTTTCCACTCCTATTTTCATCTCTATCCACGCCTGGGTCAGCGAGCCACTGGCAGCAGTGCCCCACACGCGCTTCCACTTCACGTCAACAGCAGCGCCTATCTGGCGTCGTGCCCATGTAGGAGGGCGCCTTGTCGGCGGTGGTGGCTACGCCGCAAGGGGCGAGAGGGAGGGGGAAGAGGGTGGTGGAGAGTAGCCACTCGGGACACCGAGGGAGAGGGGGGAGGGGTGAGCTGCCATGCTGGACAGTTTGAATCGATGGGGATG
This sequence comes from Zoysia japonica, assembly GCA_001602275.1. Lineage (NCBI taxonomy): Eukaryota > Viridiplantae > Streptophyta > Magnoliopsida > Poales > Poaceae > Zoysia > Zoysia japonica. The sequence goes on along the minus strand of BCLF01000052.1, from coordinate 133,799 downwards.
AAGCCTTGGCGTAGATGCTGGGATGTGATTACAAGGTGAGGTGTTGTTTCGTGTTTTGTGCTAGATCATATCCGATTATGATGTATGTGATTACGTTGTGAGATTAAACAAACAGATTTTAAAGAAATCATATTACGATGTAATCAAAATATGATATCGTTGACATGGAAATCGTGTTCGAACCAATACACCGCTCACACAGTCGTGTGTGAGAACGCTGATGTTTCTGACCTAAAATCTTACCTCAGGAAGGGACTCTGTCGAAGAAGGATCATCTTAGAGATGATCGAGCTCAGTCAGACCAGCTAAATCGTCTTTAAACATCGCTGAGATAAAGGAAAAATATCACGAGAATCGAGTAAAGAAATTAAAGTTTAAAAAAAAACGAAATGTAAAGGTAAATTGTTTTGATTGATTAGAATGATCTTCAAACAGCCATGGCCTTTTATTTTATAGAGGATGATGGTTTTATTTCGCAGGGCAACTAATCTCACGAGTTAGAAAACAAATTAGAATTAATCAGCTGAAAACTTTTCTAAATCAATATTACCGAAATCTCCGGTAAAGTGTCAGACACTCCGATGACCGAAGTCTCCGATAAAACGTCGGAGGTTCTATCGTGTAATTCTGAGAACTCGAGAGGGCTCACCGAATGCTCTGCCAACGTATCGAACACTTCGATAGACTAAATACCTGAATCCTAGAGGGCTAATCAGACACTCCACTAATATATCGGACACTCTGATAACTAAGTGTTAGAAGTTGAGAGGACTTACGATGACTTGTGATTTTTAGGTGTCAAACTAAACACTACCTAAATGTTTCCCTCGGTTTTTGAAGTGCCAGTGAGGCAGATACCCACACCAAACTAGTATATTTTTTTACACTATGTCCGCCAAATAGGAAGAAAACAAAACACTACAATAATACAGGCATAATTGCGGGTAAAAATTTTAAAATTACAGGCATAATTGCAGGTAAAAAAAAGTTAAAATCCGGCACCTCTCACGGCTTCACGCCCCGATTTTATCAAGGCTTTCGGACACTGCTTTCATCCGCGACCGGCGATCCGGGTCCGCCTCCACGCAGCCGAGCGCGACGTGGAACGCGGCCACCACCTCCTTCCTCGCGCCGGCGTCGCGAAGCACGGCGGCGTCAACGAGCTCCGACAGCGGCCGCGCGTCCTCGAACCCCTGCCGCACCCACCTCACGATCTCCGGCTCCTGCTGCTGCAGCTCGTCGGGTCCCGGGAGCGACGACGACGACGCCGCGGACTGCGAACCGTGCTCCGGCGACCTCCCCGTGAGCAGCTCCAGCAGCACGACGCCGAACGAGTACACGTCGGACTTCTGGCTGGGCCGCGCCCCCGGCGCGCGGGCCTCGGGCGCGCGGTACGCGCTGGGGCGG
>BCLF01000052.1:110942-132052 GCA_001602275.1 Zoysia japonica | reverse complement strand
CGGCCTCGCGTAGGGGAGCGCGCCGCCGCCCAGGACGCCGCCGGCGCCGGCGACGGAGTAGACGTCCGTGCAGCCGGCGACGGCGAGGAGGCGCGCGAGGCCGAAGTCGGCGACGAGCGCGTTGTAGTCGGCGTCGAGCAGGATGTTGGACGGCTTGACCTCGCCGAGGACGAACCGGCGCGGGCTGCACTCGTGTAGGTGCGCCAGCCCGCGCGCCGCGCCCTTGGCGATCCGCAGCCGCAGCGCCCACGACAGGCTCGGCTGCCCCCACCGACCTGCACAGAGGGTAGGTCCAGTGAGTATAGGAGTAGGAGTAAGTAATTATTGGCAGCTCATTGGGATCCTCCCTAGTTGCACCGCAGACGAAGGGTAGGAAGCTGTCGTTTGATGCAGAGCCTGGACGTAAGCTAGGTAGGACCCCCTGTCCCTGTGTTCTCAAAAAGACGAAAAAGGGCCCTGGAGCTTGTGCTGACCGTGACGATCATTGCTCTGACTTGGTTTCGCGCTTGGACATCCACTGCCTTTTTCCTCTACAACTTTCTGGTTCCATCGGCGCTTTTTTCAGGCTCGAGACCTGCAGGATGATTGCTGCCACTCCACGGCCCTACAAAACGCACGGTCCATGGTCGTCGTCGCCGGCCAGCCTTTTCCGGCCTTCCCTGTTTCTTGGCCATAGACTCGTACAAGGGAGGACAAAGCTATCTTTACTCCTTTCCGGCCATGGATGGAGCCCTCGTTGACCTGCCCAAACCGGTTCCATGCACGACCGAGGCAAGAGCTGGAACTGGAAGATGGCAGCGCAGCGACACTAACCGACGAGGCAAGCTACGCAGAGAGGAGAGGGCCTTATCACGGAGTGGACCATCCACGGAAAGATGGCAGTCGACAGAACCGAGAGAGAGGTCGCCGTGGTCCATGGAGCGGCGGGCGGCGAGGTACTCCTGGCTGGCCGGTTTGGAAGCTTTCGACGCTGCTCCCCTGTGGTATTAAGTTGGACCGACCTGCGGGGTTAATTTCTACGACACCTGGTACCTAAAAGGTACCATGCTTGGACAGTATTTTAGGTACGTCCTCATCCTCAATTAATTTCAACTATTAATTTTTAAAATTGATACAGGGTCGATCATATTTATTATGGGTTCACCAATTTAGTACTTTGATTACATACATTTATATTTTTAACCATAAAATCTAATCAATAGATGGCTATGGTTAACTCTAAGCTTTGTAATATCTCTCTAATTATCAGTTGAAAAAGCATCTTCTAGTCTCTAGTCGTTTTCTATTACTGTTAGATTGGCAGTTATTTCTAGAAAAAATTATACCTTCTATCCCAAATTACTTACTCCCTCCATCCCATTATAATTGGCGTTTTTGACTTTTCCAAATCAACATTTGATCATTCGTCTTATTCAAAAAATTTACAAAAATATAAAAATAAATAAGTCAAAATTAAAGTACTTTTAATAATAAATCATTTCACAATAAAATAAATAATATTTTTATATAATTTTTGAATAAGACGAATAGTCAAATGTTGATTTCAAAAAGTCAAGTCACTTATAATGAAACGGAGAGAGTAGTGTATTATACTCACTTCCCAGTATACTTTTGTATTCCCGATACAATCTTTATTTCTATCTTTCTTCTGCTCATTTTCAATGTATCCCATTCTTTTAACTTTTCTACATTTCTGTGTCCAAATTTAAAATGATAATCTCTCTGTCCTAAATAATAAGTTATTCTGGACTTCTCAAGTTTTTTCAAAGAGTAAATTTCACAAAACTACAGCTAGTTTGTTAAAACTATCACAAAGATACAAATTTAAAAAAGTATTTCACAAAACTACAGATTTAGTGTATCCTTGTATCACAAAACTACATATTTAAAGAATTGCATCACAAAACTACATATTTTGTGAGTGGTGTATCACAAAACTACAGATTAAAGAAGTCACAAAATCTTTAGTTTTGTGATACATAGAAGAACTAAATCTGTAGTTTTATGAAATTATGTGTTAAACCTGTAGTTTTGTGATAGTTTTGACAAACTAGTTGTAGTTTTATAAAAATTACTTTTTTTTTCAAATTATACGTCGCTCTCACTTTTCGAGATATTTTTTCTTTTTTCAATATATCTTCATTTTATTCTTTCTCATTTTCAAAACATCTTACTTTTTTAATTTTCTTAATTTTCGTATCAGCTCTAAAAACAACTTATAAAACGGGACAGACTGTAGGAGTACTCCACCTAAATAGGGACCGAGATCCCTGAGGGAGTGCCCCTCTAGCACCGGATCACCGATGCCATACAATTTTTTCCTTTCTTGCGCGCCTCAGCTCTCCATTTCTTCGGCCATGCATCCAACGGTACTAATACTCTTGATATTTAACATCAACTTTGATTATTCATCTTATTAAAAAAATTAATAAGAATGTAATATTTTTTTGTTATAATTTGTTTTATCATCAGTGATATTTGAAATATAATTAATAATTTATAAATTTTAACAATTTTTTAAATAAGATGTCTAAGTTAAAGTTGATGTTAAAAATCAACGGTGTCAATAATTTAAATTGGTGGGAGTACTAATCAGTTTAGTGCCTAAGTCCCTCTGTCACAAAATAAGTGACGTATTTAACTTTTTGAAATCAACGTTTGACCATTCGTTTTATTTAAAAAATTTACAAAAATGCAAAAATAAACAAGTTAAGCTTAAAGTACTTCTAGTAACGAATCATTTCACAATAAAACAACTAATATTTTCACAAATTTTTTAAATAAGATGAATAGTTAAAGGTAGATGTTTAAAAATTAAAAAACACTTATTTTAGAACGGAGGAGTAATTTTTTAGTTTCAATTAATGCGGTGGCAAGAAACGATACAGTGGAGGATTTTTTTTCCCCCTATTTCTTTCTCCTGTGAAATTGTACTCATTGCTCTGAAAATCCTACCTTCCAAATGAGTCCTAAATCATCTACTAGAGCGAAAGCTTTTGCATTGATGCCATACGCACGCTCCCTCATGTACACTGCTAATTAAAGGCGGCACAAATTGAACACTCTAAACCAGCACCTCACTGATTACTGAGACTGACAGAAGATTATTGTCAGTTCATCCCGCACTACGGATTGTCTCAGTTGCAGTGAAGCCGCCACGATACAAAAGAACACAGCTTTCGTCGATTTGGTCACTTCTACACGAGCTAACCCAGACATCCCTCTCTGGCATGGTGCAATTCACCTCAACCAGGAGTCCACTAAAATCCGATTAGGCCACCAGTAACGAACGAAATCTACAGCCAGTTCTTGTCGCACTGACATGTGCTCCCGAGGTTATAACGAACTGAAGCAGAGAAGCAGATTCTCGTCACCGAGAGATGCTACCGGAAAACAGAGCATTCGAAAGCAGAGCAAGCTCCGGGGGCAGGGCACTCACCGCGAAGCGCGGTGGCGAGGTTGCCGTTGTTGACGAAGTCGGTGACAACGAGCTTCTCGTCGGCAGACCAGTAGTAGGCGCGCAGGCGCACCACGTTGGGGTGGCGCACGCGCCCGATGGCGCCGGCCTCCGCCGCGAACTCCTTGTACCGCTCCGGCTCCGCCGCGCCGCCGCCTAGCCGGCGCACCGCCACGGGCGTCGTGCCGTTGCCCACCACCACCTTGTACACGATGCCCTTCCCGCCCTTGCCGAGCACGTACGCCGACGACCTCAGCAGCTCGTCCAGTTCCATCTTGAACCCCTTGTCGATCGCCACCAGCTCGCCTTCCGCGCCGCCGTTGGGATTGCCGTCGTCGGAGCGCATGCACGGGCAGCACGGGAACAGCCCGCGCCCTTCCTCCGCCTCGTCGCCCTCGCATTTGGACGGGGCCCCGCGCCGGCGTTCACGGAGCTTCCAGTACATGCACACCGCGATGGTGCCGATGAGAGCGACGCCGGCCGCATCGGCGACGGAGATGAGCAGGACGAGGCTGGTCTTGATCGGCGGTCGGGGGCTTCCTTGTCCACCGCCGCGGACAGCGGCCGAGGAATAAGGCGGTGGTAGTGACGCGGACGACGGCGGCGCGGCGCGGCAGGGGACCTGGAGCGGGAAGCCGCAGAGACCCGGGTTGTTTAGGAACGCGGTGGGGCCCTGGCTAGCGAGTGACCCCGACTGCGGGATCTCGCCGAAAAGGTTGTTGAAGCGGAGGTCGAGCGTGACGGTAGCCGGGAGCCGGCCGAGCTCGGGCGGCAGCGCGCCCGATAGGTGGTTCCGCGAGAGGTTCAGCGTGCCGGCGAGCGCGGGTAGCTTCCCAAGCTCCGGCGGGATGCCGCCGCTGAGGTTGTTCGACGACAGGTCCAGCATCTGCAGGCTCGTCATCTCCGGCCACACGCCCCGCGGCATCGTGCCGGAGATCGCGTTCTCGGACAGGAGCAGCCGCTGCAGCTGCTTGCATTTCGCGAGGTCCGCCGGCAGCGCGCCGGCGAGCGCGTTCCGGGACAGGTCGAGGTTCTGCAGCCTGGGCAACCCGCACAGCTCCGCCGGGAACGGACCCACAAGGTTGTTGTCGTAGAGGAAGAGCGAGTGGAGCGCGGTGGCGTTCGCCAGCGCCGGTGGGACGGCCCCGGACAGCCGGTTCCCGTGGAGGTTGAGCCGGCGGAGGAAGGCCAGCGAGCCCAGCTCGGCTGGTAGGCTCCCGGAGATGTTCTTTGCCGCGACGGCCACTCCGACCACGCGCGGGTCGCCGGACGAGGTGTTCACGCAGGTGACCCCCGGCCAGCGGCACGGGTCGGCGTCGGAGTCCGACCACGCGGACAGCGCTGACGTCGGGTCGTCGGTAACTGCCGACTTGAAGGCCAGCAGCGCCTGGCCGTCGGCCGAAAGCGCCGCTGCCGCCGCCGCGATGGCGAGGAGCATAGGGACGAGGATGCCGAGTGAGGCGCGGAGTAGGCTCCTCATTAATGCCGCGTGCTCTGCAATGGGGTGTTTGGCTCTGATTGAGCTCCCTGCAAGATAGTAGTGTCGAGCGAGAGTGTGGAGAGAGGAGGATGGACAACAAACTGCAACAATAATGGTGTCAGTATGTTTAGTGAGACGCGAGGCAGCGGAAGCGTATTTAAGCGGACTTGTGGGGTTTGTTAATAATCAAGCAGACCATTGAGCGTAAGTAACCCCTCTCACTTGACCATGGAACCTTTGTCACTGTTCTCATTTCTTAGTATTCCTTTTTGTGGTGGTATATTTCCTCTGTTTCTAAAATTTTCTAAAATTTTATAGGTACCAAGAAATCTAGTCTAAAGACAAACTAATTATTGTCCTAAAAGCAATAATTAAAAATAAAGCCCAAAATAAGTTTACGTTTGAATTTCGTACTATCTAGCTTTGATCAATAATTTTTATAAATTTAGTTAATTTTAAAAATATAGTATTTAAACTTTTAGATTCATCGTAAGAAATATTTTCATAATATATATAACTTGTATCATTAAAATTAATTAAAAGTATAAAAATATTGGTCAAAATAAGTTTGACAAAGCCTGGCTACTCCCTCCCGTCTTCGCGCCCCTACCCACCTTTGGCGCCCTCGCTCGCCCTGCCCTAGCCACCCCCGCTCGTCGCCACCGCCCCCGCCGCCTCGCCCATCACCGCCGCCCTCCCTGTTGTGCGTGTCCATTGCCAACCCTCGCATACGGACCATGGTGACGGCGCTGGAGCGCATGGCCATGCCTGTCGCGCGCGGCACGGAGCTGGAGAAGAAGCTCCAGCAGGTGGCCCGGCGTAGCCCTTTTCTTCCCCTCCCTCGTAGATAGGCTCCGGAGAGATGCACCGGCCCGCCCGCTCGGTTAACGGCAAGCTTGAAAGCCAGAGGAAGTGGCCGCGTGAGATGGCACATCAGCATGGGCGGCAACCAGCTTGCAGAGGTGCGGATGGGATCTGTGCAGATGGCCGAGGCTTGGGGTGCGGCAGAAGGGTGGGAGATGAAGAGTATTTTGGTCTTTATACATCTGGTTTAATTTATCACGAGAATGTAAAAATCCTCCTAAAGATGGATGGAGAGAGTATAAGCTTATTTTGGCCGGAGTTAAAAGTACACAGTTTGAATCTCAAAATTATATAGTACCTGCCCGCACGGCCGAGGTTGCACCGGTAGTGAGGAGGTTGTTACGGCGGGGCCCGACGGAGTTAGTTACCGGTACGGGGTGGCGACAAGCATGCATGCATGGCATGGAGAAGCCGAAAAGGGAAGAGCCAACAAGAGGCGGAGGGGCGTACAAGGGAAGCAAAGCACCGGAGGAGCGCGTTCGATCGAGCAGGTACCGGAAATGATGACACGGTATAACGCGAGGGTCCCATGGAGCACACTCCGGCTTGCATTCGTTTCATTCGTTGATGAATGAAGAGCACTGAGTGACCGGGCGGACCAGGGCCACACACGCGCTTTTTCTTCATCTCTGCAAATCAGCCAAACACTGTTTTTTTAATTTTTTAAAAGAAGTGATTTTTATGTGGTTCTATGAAGTGATTCTTTGAAATGAACTAAAAGATTAGAAGTTTAAAAAAATATAGCTTCTGCTGATTCTGTAAAGTGATTCTCTGTTCTGATTCTAAGAGTTTACTTTAGAGAATAAAAAAGAATCACTTTTAGCCATCAAAATCACTTCATAAAAGAATCATGAGTGAATCCAAATAATCAAGAGCTGAGAGGTCTGTCAAAGTAGCCCTTAGGCTTTGTTTGAAAGCTATGTTTTGGATCCCTTTGTTTCTAGGCATATATCAAGTGATTTCATACCTCGTCACTCAAACCAATTATACTGAATTGAATTCTGACTTCCTTTAATCCATCTCTTCAATGCATGTGCATGGTTAAAGTATGAATTTGAATCTCTCATAAATTCATCATTATTTTTGTTCCAACACCATATAGATACGGTTTCGTTATAGGTCGGAAAAGGGTAAGAATAGCTAGGATGGACTAATTTTCAAACCAAACCGGCTCTAACCGAACGGCCATTCCCATTCCCGATTGGATAATATTTTGAAACCATACCGATCATTTCAACTCGTTCCAAGCCTGTTCCGGGACCATTCCATCAAAAAACAAACAAGCCCTTAGGCTTTGTTCGTTTCTCTTCTATCCCCATGGATTAGAGTTGGATTAGGTGGGATTGAATCCATTACAAGTTACATAGGATTTGAATTCTTTCCATTCCATTCCATCCCAATCCCATCCTTCCTCAACTTAACCGAACAAGACCTTAGGTGGCGCTGTAATGCTTGAGTTGTAGTGTAGTAGCTACTGATCATTCAGGCGGGGCATGCAAAGAAGAGAGAATATGCATCCAGACAGTTATTTGCTTAACAGAGAAAAAAATGGAATGGTTCTTAACTGGCAGCTGGCCAACATTATTTGCCACGTAGGTCAGCTGGAGTGAAAGCAAAGAATCCATCCGTTACAAGTCCACTAATTATGTGTTCATTGTGAGCGTTTTAAGCAAAAGCGACCCATATATTATCGTGGGTGCATTTGCTTTCGTTCTAAACATATTCAGAAGATCTGGCACCTCATGCACGACTAGCTACCTAGGACATACGATAACAGAACCCACAAACGCACCACTTTAACCACCATATAAAGAGTAAACTGATAGAGGCTGACTGGCTGATCAAGTAAACAAGCAGCCTTCAGTCCCATCAAACCGCACAAAGCAAAATGTATGAGTGGCAGGTGAGGTGGCCCATCACATTCTTCATCAGTTGCAGCAGCACTAGTCGGCAAGGAGTCAATATGTAACGTAAGTTCATGCCAGTTTAATTTGTAACATGAAAAGGGGAGATGTTGAACAAGAAACATCTATTGTTTGCCAGTGTCGTTCAACAAGGTTTACAGAACCGATCAAAATCGGTCAGTTTTCATAGTTTTCGGTGAAACTGATCCGGTCCAGTTTAGAGGATCGACCGGTTTTTGGTTTAATAAATTAAAAAAATAAAAATCTAAAAACTGGACAAACCGGTCCGTAAACTAAAAAAACCGATGGAAAACTGCTCGAACCGATTTGATTTCAAATTCAAAAAGGGTAAACCAGAAAAACCAGTCACTAAACCGAAAAAACCGACGGTTTTCTCTAAAAAATTTGAGTTTCAAATTTGCTCGATTTTCGCGGTTTACTGTAGCGATTTTCCGATTTTCACGAAAACCGGCCAAACCAGTGCCGGCCGGTTTTTGAAGCCAGAATGGTTTGTGAAACCTTGCGTTCAACTAGAAAATTGCAAGGCAAGATACAGTGTTCTATAGTTGAGGATTTGATTCGTGGGACTTCTACATCACAACTGCCAACTGAGCGCTATATAGTTGAGGATATGCACAAGGATCTGCAATTATAAAGCCCAAAATATGTTGCCTACAAATATAGCAATAACAGTGAAATGGACAAGGGACTGGATGTCAATAAGGTTACCAAACTAACTAAACCACATCATGAGCAACAAGCATCCATTCGAGGAAGATTGCACTCAAGATTAGAGCAACAAGAATTCGTTAGATAGCCAGCAAACATTCAAGACTGGACAAGAAAATTCAAAGAAGAATGCACCCTCCAAGCCCAAAGAATGAAGGTCTCCATCAGATCACCTTTTCAGACTGGGTAAAAATAGCAGATCTTAGCTTCCGCAAGTGAGTTTTATTAATTCCCATCTTCCTTCTTTTGTTCTTTTTACTTTGTAAGTATACACTATTAAGCATTCTTTTCTTCTCAATAAATTTTCTCAGCACGGGCCTCCTTTGCTGTTTCACCGGTCAAAAACAAAAAAGTGATGTTTCTTGCCAATTCTAACTGCATGATAATCGTGGCCCTACTGGCCTCCAAAGAATAAGCCTTGACCAACAAACTGGCGCACATGCTGCTAACTGCCTAACTACTTTGACTGAAACTGGAATCGAAGCTTGAAATTCTACAAACAAAACTATCAGTTACTGACTAATCAGCTACTACATCACACAAGGATTACAAAAACAGCAGTTACTGATAAGATCTATGATAATATACGCCTAATCGTAGATCTCAAACCAATCAAAAAGCTTCCAGGACCTTGCATGCGAATGTAGCTATATGTGTGGGACCAAATAAAATTTGCTTTACAAAGCCAATTAAGGTATTCCATGCGTGAGTAAAAAAAGGTATTCCATGCCCAGATTGAGTCTGGAGTTGGATGGCCATAAAATGTACTGAAAGTGGATAATCGCGTTTCATGTAGCGCAGGAATTGAGGGTTTTTTTTTTTTGAAACCAGGTTAATTTACTAAGCTGGTCCGAGATTCTAATCACAAAAAATGTTTTGAAATTAATTTTGAAAAATTGTCAACAATAGAAGCAATGTTGAGTTTCTCCTGCTAGCTTCGTATAGAAATAGAATATTAATTAGATGTACAAGTTCAGCTCCAAATTGATCTGTTCCATCCTGAATCAAGTGGTTAATAAAAGCTTCATTGATCAACATTTGGCACCATACCTTTGCTATGGGCAATTTTTTTTTTCACATCTAGCTAGTGGTAAGAGAATTCTTCAGTGCAAGAATATGTACAACATATCGCATGTATTTGATAGTACAAATCAGAAGCAGATCACACTTATCTTTTGGCACATGTCACAAAGAAATGGATCATACATACGCACATCTGAACTGTAATATTCTTAGCATAAGACCAATGGACTCAGACCTTATAGTACTTGAGATTGATCTTCGTGAACAAAAGGAGACAGTTCAACTCCCAATTTGCACAGGTCCTTCCTGAGAATCTCAGCATTTTTAAATTGCACCCCAACCATTCCGACACTAAGAGCAGCCTCAATATTTGCTACCCTGCAGCATAAAACTCAAAACCTGTTATTCATAACCAGGTTGATAGCCGTTGCAAGAGTAGCAGCAGTAACCAATTACCTGTCATCAATAAATATACAACTTGCTGGATCCACATTGAGATGGTCTACCGCTTGAAGATAAAAATCAGTCGAAGGCTTACGTTTTCCTGAATCATGTGATGACACCCAAAAGATTACAGGCATACATTTCAATTTGATATATACATATTAAGCAGCCATCAAACAAGGTTACATTGGTCAAGCTGAAAAATGTAACAACTATAACCCTACAGCTCAACTACGATAATCTGGCAACAACAATATTAGGTGTACCCAAATTACAGAAAAACTATCTATGCATAAAATTAGCTATTTGATTGGAAGATTTTAATGTTAAACTCATTCCACATTCAATTCAAATTAATCTGGTACATGCATATAAAAAAGGGTTTTGCTTTTGGACCAGTAAAATTGTAAAGAACAAAAAAAAAAAATCAGAAAATCCAATTCGGCTATGTGGTGAGCAAAACTAATAAGCCATGAAGTGGCAAAGCTGCAGGGCACATGTAGCCTCCTTCCTAACATACATTTGTTAAGGGCATTATTGTAATTTTCCCTCATTTAGGGTTTCCCTCCTTTTGGGGCTACTAACAATACAAGTGCTATTCATAACATGGTATTAAGGCCAATGTAGGTCCTTTCCCCCTTTTTGTTTTTTTTTAACAGATGGGTTCTTACCCTGCGCCATTGCTTCTCCCAATTCTCCCAATCAGTTCGTAGCCCCTTCCCCGCCACAAATCTCGGCTGTCAGCAGGTCCACCACCCGCTGCCGGCTTGTCTGCACCGCTGCTCTTTCCTACAGCCACTCCTCCTGGCACTGTCTTATCATTCGCTTGAGTCGCATCAGGTTTTGATTGTTCTTCAGCTTCCCATTGATCTGCATCTTACCACTAGCCTTCATCTCCATTGGCTTGCCTGTAGGTGTAGGTGTGGATCTTTACTGCCACTACTCATATTAGTGTCCTTTAATTTGCTTCCGCTTGCATTCATCGAGTCACATCCAATTCCTTGTGCTCTTTGTTCATCTATACCATGAGAGTCCACATTTTCATGTCTATCAGCCACTATCCTTTTAATTAGCCAAATTTCCTTGCTTGGTTAATTTCATTGTCGTCTTTAGTGTCATTCAGTGATCTAGATCTTGTCATAGTTTTCCTTGTCGTCTTTAGTTGATGGTTTCCGCTACATGACATATGGCATTCTTTTTTTCATATTGGTCTTCCTTGCAGTGTTAGTGATAACTGTCTTTTTATCCCTCGCTGCTTAACCAAGGACATCCCTTTGATGTCACCGGATGACTCCATATACGTGCTTCTCTCTGAACTTTTTCGGCTCGACTCGACGGATTTTCAAGGCTCCACTCTACGGCGACTATGAAAAGTAGTTTTTGGATGTTTAGCTTCATTTCATTGGTACTTGGTATTGTTGTAACTTTTTCCCCATCTAGGATGTCCCTCATGTACCTCTATTTATAGCACCTCTCTGGGGCTACTACCAATACAAGTGCTATTCATAACAACATTGAGCATACATTCTATAGGTCACACCTACAAATGTTGCCACACCTATGCTAACCATTGCAGCATTAAAATGTGAAGATAGGCCATGGGCATAAAAGGGCTACATAAGTAGGACGTTGCTGTACACTATGTTACCATAAACCCATAATATGCAACTGATTAATAATTCAGTGACAGCACAGATTCAAGGCCTCTTGAAGCAATTTCAGAGTGTTGGTATTTGTTTGAGAGGATTACAAAAGATACTCAAAACATTGGACGTTTTATGTTAAGATATTTTTTTCAAGTTCTAAACATGAGGAAGGGACTATAATATTGGGCTCAATTTTTGAAACATGAGGCAAAATGCTCAGTACGGGTGAATACAAGCTTGATATTGCCGCATCACATCCAAATAAATTTGAGGCTAAGAATTACCAGTTAAACAGGAACAGAATGTCCAGGACAAATACTTTGAAAGCTTTAACTTATCATCGATTAACTGATACCTACAAAAACACATCTCAGGAACAAATATGATCAATGTGCTAAAATAAGCTAGGACTCACCAGACTGGATAATTTGTAAAAGCATGCATCTCATAGTTATTTTGCTTCAAACAGTGAAGAATCTCTTCGACACCATCAATGTATTCATATGCTCTCACCATGCACTCCTTGAGACCTACAAGACATTAAAATGGTCCAGGATGAAAAATACATTAAAGTGTTTGCAATCAGAGAAGCATGATACTATTGGTCCAAGTGTAGTCATTATTTTTGTTCTCCGAGAAAAACAGATGTAGAAAATTTATTGTCAGGTCTCAGAAATCAAGAAGTTAAATTGTCTCCTATAGGAGCAGTCATCAAAGGTAGAAATAGCATTTGAAGAATATGATATCACAAGAGGTAAGGAAACAACCCTCTATGGGACTTCTATAGTAACCTTCTCACCTTCTAAATCAAAAGATCTTCCGTCATTGAAGAATTTTTTGGCCAGCTCATTCTGAAAGTATCAAATTAAATTATAAAAATGTGATCTCCATGTTGGTGCAGCATGTGGGCAGAATATGAGAATAAATATGAATTATGTTCAACATATTTGCATATACTTTGACAATTCTAACCATACATATAGCTGACAATGATAAACATTATCAGATGTTCCAGACTTTACAGTTTTTTCTTTTGTCCTATTATGACAATGCTGGTGTACTGAATAATATGATTGCAGCAGAATAGATTAAATAGTTTCACTATCAGCGTAAAGAGATATTTTTTCTACAACAGACCGTACTATATAACACCCAGGGTGTGATATAATAAGATACACTCTGACCACATAACCGCAAATAATTAAGTCAGATCACAAAATCAACATGTGGTCATTAAAATGTATCAATGTTGTGTTTGATACATTTTGCGACCCTGTGTCAAATTTGTGTTCTGACTTAAGTATTTGCTATTCTGTGGTAATTAGTGTCACACATATTTTCTGACACGTTATCCCTCTATCAATTAGTACCAGAGTATATTAGCCTCATAAAGAACAATTCAGCATTTTAATTGGTTTTTCTTCTTTTTTCTGTTAACATAGTCTGTTTCATCAGCAATATAGTTCGGAGGATGAACTTCACATTTTCTTTTGAAATCCTATCCACAATAACCATTATGTGGATTTAACGACCAAACAATGAATGGAGCTTCTGTAGCTATTACCTCATTAATTAGTCCCATCTCGAATTCCGACCATGCAGTTGGATGCTTGCTTTCTAGGAGTTCTTTCATGGACATTCTACCAATTAACAAGGGAATAAATCATTGCGACAACTAGTATTCAGTGAGCTCATAACAAAACGGAAGCATCATGAACAGAATCATGAACATCATATATGAAAACTAAGCTAGTAATTTAACCACAGTTCAAATTGACGCTGATACCGAATTGCAGTATCCTATTTCAAGAATAATCAATACAGTTCTGCAACTTTCAACTTTAGACCAAATGAGTAATGAACCCTTTCACATGTCTCCGCAAGTCAGCAGCATAAGATATTTTGCTCTTGCACCAATGTACCAGTCGGGATAATTCCATAATCTTACAACCTTCATAGTAGACCATAGCTAAACTTTCTATGAAAGAAGCATCACCTTAGATTCTCTAACAAGCATTAAGAGATAAAGAATTGAATCAGCAATATTACTGTGACCAACTCAGGTATTACTAAAGCACAAACCAGACTCAAAAGGATAAAAAAAATGGAAGATGCAGGCACATCAGAATCATTGTTTTAACAAACGTTGATGACACAGTAACGTTATGCCATGTCACACTAAACAATCATTTTATGGATGAATGTCGAATTCTGCAACTTCACACCCACTGATTCCTGTCACCACTTACTGCTTCTACTACAGTATGTATGTTCCACAGTAGAATCCTTCCGGAAGTCTGATTCCTATACACTCAAATACCATCTTTCGGTACTACAAACCGAGAATCGACGATCATAAACGCAGCATCCTACAGGAAGATCCTAACAGGCATTGCGTCGAACACCTAAGCCCAACCGGCGGAATAACTGAACCGCGATAATTCGCAGATAGACATGGATAAAACAACGGAGGAGGGCAGGGGTGTACAGAACTGGAAAAAAGCCGGGATGTGGTGGTAGAAGGGATCCCGGACGATGGTGTCCATGACGTCGAACAGCAGCACCGGCAGTTTCCGCGGCTTGGCACCGTTGGCGGCCGCGGTCGAGCCGGCGGCCGCAGGGGCTGGTGCGGCGGCAGAGGACGCAGAGGACGAGGACATGGCGGGTGGCCGCAGCGAGGATGAAGCGGCGACGGCGGCGGGCTTGGGGAGTGAGGCGAGGCAGGGGACGCGAGGGAGTAAGGAGACCATCAATGAAGCGAAGGTGAGCGATTCGTGGAAAAGAACGAAGGGCGCCACTCCCTCACAGGATTTTTTTTTTTATTTTGGTACTCTTTAAGTTGAGTTTCGATGAAATAATACCAACTTCTCTGTTCCAAAATATAAAGTCCATTTTTAAATTTAATCAAAGTCAATTTTTTATTATTTTAACTATCAATTATTAAAAATTATTGATGTTTTATTATTAAAAAATTATATTTTTTTATTCATCACGAAATAAACTTCCATAAAATATATATTTTTATATTAAAAATTATGTGATTTTTTAGATATTATTAGTAAAAGTTAGAAAGATTTAACTCTATTCGAATCTAAAAATGCTTATATTTTGGAAAGGAAGTAATACATCGTAGATTTATCTAAAATGATATTTCTTTCATGCACTCTTTTTTAAAAGTAGTATTTTTATAGATTTGAACTCATCTTTATTAGATTTTCGAAATTTTTCTTTTCTAAATTCCTAAACTACCCTTTCTAAATTTGTTTAGCCCTAATCTTTTTTCTTTTCTTCTCACGCCACATCAGATCGTTTCAGTTTTAATCTGACGGCGGCGCACGAACTACGACTCCACGCCCTCACGCGCTCGCCGGCGGCGCTCGCCTGCACGGCGGCGGCGATCGCGCGGCACTCGGGAGGCTCGCGTGGCACTCAGGTCGTCACACTCGCGCAGCACGGTGATCAAGCACCGGGGTGATCGAGTGGCAAGGTGATTACGTGCACGGCTGTGCACGCGAGTAGAAAGCCACAAAGGCAAAAGGTATATGAAGACTGAGCAAAAGTTTTGTTACTATTTTTAATAGACCTTTAGTAGTGATCCAATAAAATAGGATTATTCAAAAGGGGTCAATTTTCTCACGCTGGTAACAAATATTTGATAGCTAAGAATTTTACAATACATTGCAATATTGGTGCACTGTATTTAAAATTTTTTACATTGCATTATCATCTGTTTTAACACATGAACTTATCATCTGTTTTAACAATGCAACAGGGCACACATTCAATTGTTGTTACCATGGACAGTGAAGAACCATTTTGAATGGACTGCGGATAGTAACGACCTCCATTGGTTGATTGGCGACGGCCAACAGCTCCATTGGTTGATTGGAATTCAATAGAAATTCAAGAGGAAGCAGAGGACAAGGAAGGATAGAACTTTGCAATGAGAAACAAGTTTATAAGCTTGTAGGGTTGGAAAGGGAAGATGAGATGGGAGAAAATGCTAGGGAGGTTGGGATGGACTGTGGAGCACGTGCTTCAGGAATTCCAACGCTTGAAGATACAGAAGGTGCATCTCTTCCAGAGGAGACTGTGATGGAGTATGATAAGAAAAATCCTTCGGTGGAAGTGCTCAGCTTGTATCCCTCTACGGAAGAATTTAGACTGATAGTGAGACAATATGCTATCAAACAAGAATTTGAACTGGGTATTGAAGCCACAACCAAAAAGAAATATTGAGGTTACTATAAGGGTGGCAAATGCTCATGGGCCATATAGGCAGATAACAAGACTGTTATGGTACAAATTTATTGTCTTAACATTTTATTACCATGTTTCATATTGGTTCTAACATCTTGTCTTATATATTTTTCCTATGCATTTACAGATCACATCCTTGACCGATCTGCACACATGTACGTCTAGCAGCAGAAGAAGGACCACTACACCTTGCAAATGGGTAGCCTCCAAGGATGTTTCTATTCTTCGCAAGAACTCTCAAATGGGAACTAAAGAGTTACAGATTGAGTTACAAGATAATTATAATTGCACGATTGGGTATGATACTGTTTGGAAAGGAAAAGAAAAGGCTATGGCGCTGTTGTATGGATCATGGAAAGAGCGCTTTCAATTGCTTTATAATCTGAAGACAGAAATCACAGACAATATCATTGAGATTGACTGTAGGACAGATGATGGCAGGTATTTTCACGAGTTCTTTTGTGCGCTTGGTCCTTGTATTGAGGGTATCCGGTCAGGTTGTAGGCCTTGGCTTGGCGTTGACTCCACAGCACTAAATGGCAGATGGAATGGTCATTTAGCTGCAGCTACTGATGTGGATGGTCACAACTGGATGTATCCAGTTGCTTTTGAATTCATAGACTCAGAAATAGAAGATAATTAGCATTGGTTTATTTCTCAACTGCACAAAGTTGTCGGAGACCTTCTTTTACTTGCCATATGTACTGATGCTCACAAAGTGTTAGACACTACAGTGAAGCAGGTGTTTCCGCAAGTTGAACAAAGAGAGTGCTTTAGGTATCTAATACAGAATTTTATTAAGAGGCAAACAAGTAAGATTGGTGGGCATATGTGGCCTGCAGCTAGGACATATGAGAAGGATGTGTATAAAAAAGCACATGGATATTGTTTATGCGGGTAACCCAAGAACTAAGAAGTGACTGGATGACCCTCATAAGTTGAAGTGGTACAGGTCTAACTTCAATCCCAACATCAAGTGTGATTACATAACAAACAACATAGCCGAGGTTTTCAACAATTGGATCAAAGACATAAAGGACTTACCTGTTGTCGAACTTGCAGACAAGCTAAGAGAGATGATTATGACACTGTTCTACAAGAGATGACGAATTGGGGAGGTACTTGACGGTACGATACTACCTGTGGTCACAAAAATATTGAAAGCCAGGACCAGAGGGCTAGGACACTTATCTATTATCAAGGGTGCTAATTCTGCTGTTGAGGTATCGGACAGTTGCAATCACAGATTTGTTGTCTAAGGCATACAAACATGAGTGCTCATGCGAGGAGTGGCAGCACACTGGAAAGCCTTGTCAACATGCTTTGTCCTTGATAACCGCCCAACAGATTAGAAATGTGAAGATAGAAGACTTTGTACATAAGTACTACTCAGTTGAGAGTTTTGGAAAAGCTTATGTTTGATTGATTGAGCCAATTCATGATAAGATAAAATGGCCCAAATTGGGATTAGATTTTCAGGTGGTTGCACCCCTTTGTAAAAGAGGGGTTGGAAGGCAAAGAAAAAATAGGTTCAAAAGTTGCCTCATGGGTGGGAGTGATGGATCGAAATCAGTTGCAAAGGCTGCTGAAAATGTCAATGAGAAGACCAAGAAATGGTTAAAGGCAAAGTGCGGTGCTAGCAATGTGGAGAGTTAGGAAATAGGAAGACAAGCTACAAATGCTCTTTAAATGGCACTAAAAAAAGGCAAGCTTGTAGCAATGTTTCACTTTGAATATTTATTTGGCCACTTTGTTTCTTCATTTGTTTCATTTTTACCATGCAGAAAAAGAAAGTCAAGGAAAAATACTACTTGCCGGGATCATATACCCCGGGTATCCATGATTTTGGCCCAATCACAAAACTAGCCATGAAGAACGGCCCATTATATCGCAGGCCATGAATCAACTCCACTTGGCCAAGGCCTGTCTGATCCCCAAGGGTCGGGCATTACTCCATCCATTAAAACTTAAGGTCGGGCAACCGCCTTACTGTCCGACCTCAGGGTCGTGCAACCGCCTTCGATGACCAACCCTCGAAAGTATGGAAGATTCCTCACAGTGTGCAGTAGGCGGTGTCTGCTAGACGATGAATGAAAAGCTAACTTTGACCTTCCAGCGCTGGGCAAAAGACGAAGATAAAGACGACAACAAGGTGAACTAGCGCCCAGAAGCTGTCAAAGAATAAACTTCGAGATGCTCGCAGCCCCACCCTCAGGGGGCTGCTAGGTTTCATAGGCTCCAAGCCAGTGTAATCCCGGTCTGATCCCTATATAAGGGCGCACTGGAGACCCTAGAGAAACACGGTACAACAGTAACACGAGAGAGCAAGCCACCTACTTCCACGAAAGACCAGGAGTTCTTGATCGCACAAGAACCCTAGCGCCATTGTAATCCTCATTCGATCAAGTAATACACACCTCCAATCCTGGATGTAAGGTATTACGTCTCCGTGATAGTCCGAACCAGGCTAAAATCTCTTGTGTCTCCCGTAGACTATGCCACCTCAATGAGAAGCGAGCATCCCTCTCCAATACGAAAATTCTATTGTGCCGGTGATCAAAACACCGATAGTTGGCACGCTAGAAAGGGGGCATCGTGTCCAACGTTTTGTTTCGTTGATGGTTTCAATCTTCACCATGGTGGGAGGGGGGAGTTTTCAGTCTCTCGCCTCCGATTCGTGAGCTTCACGATCGCCATCGCTCATGACGGCTGATCGTGGTGCATCCCCGTCTACACCAGCGGCTAGGCCTTCTGCTTCGAAGGCCTGAACTTTGTCGCCGATCAGGACAGCGAACTGCATCCTCAAGCCGACATCGTAGCTCTCGCCGAGTGCGGGGTCACGACCCGGCACGCGAGTGCTTCACACTTCATGCACCCAAGGGAGGAGAAGAGACGCCACTGGGCCACATGCTGGCCGGTGGCATCTCCCCGCGATTGTGAGTGGCCAACGTCGTCGAGCAAGCTCTGCGGTGCAATATCGCCCCTGACGAAACCGAATCTGCCCATCGTGTCGACAAGGAAAGATCAGCATCGGCACCCAAGAGGATGGTTCCGATCGTCCGCGCGTGGTTCCGACCCGCAGCGGCTTCGATTCTCCATGCTTGGTTACGACCCGCGGTACCTTCGACTGTCCACGCGTGGTTCTGACCCACGGCATATCCGACTATCCACGCGTGGTACCGACCTGCGACGCTCCCGTCTGTGCGCTCGTGTTTCCGACCCGCAGTGGTTCCGACTGTCCGCGTTTGGTTCTGACCCGCAGCAGCTCCGCCTCTCCGCGTTTGGTTCTGACCCGCGGCAGCTCCAACTGCCCGCGTTTGGTTCTGATCCGCGGCAGCTCCAACTGTCCGCGCT
Source organism: Zoysia japonica (assembly GCA_001602275.1). Taxonomy (NCBI): domain Eukaryota; kingdom Viridiplantae; phylum Streptophyta; class Magnoliopsida; order Poales; family Poaceae; genus Zoysia; species Zoysia japonica. The sequence continues at coordinate 112,891 of BCLF01000052.1, read as the reverse complement.
TGGTTCTGACCCATGGTACCTTCGACTGTCCGCATGTGGCTCCGACCCGCGGCGGTTCTGACAGTCCGCATTTGGTTCTGACCTGCGGTGGCTCTGACTGTCCGCACCTGGTTCCGACCTACGGCAGCTCCGACTATTCGCGCTTGTTTCGACCCGCGGCACCTTCGACTCTCCATGCATGGTTCTGACCCGTGGTGGCTTTGACTGTCTGCGCGTGGTTCCGATGCGCGGTGGCTCCGATCGTCCGTGCTTGGTTCCGACTCACGGCGCCTTCGATTGTTAAGGGCTTACCCCAACCCGATGTCAACCATGAGGCCTGAGCTCTCAACTGCAGTAACAATAAACAACTAAGTTATTTTCTTTTACACGAATCATTTCTATTCTTGACGGAAGCTCTGGCACAACAGGCACATCTTGGTCCTGGTTGCCATCTCACCTTGTTACTCTGCAAGGGGTCGGATGATGGTGCAACGTTTACATGTGAAATTACCCAACGTCATCTGAGACATTGTCTCGACCGTGCACCAGTCGTCAGCCTATGCCTATTGAACCTCACGAAGGTCCACCCTGGGTTCTAAAAAGCTATGGCTGATTCATTGAGAGGGCACGCACCGAGAACCCGGCCGAGGTAGTCATTGTATCAACTTCGTCACCCCGCGAGGGGATAGTACAAAGGTTCAGTTTGTTCTCGCGAAGTCTTCCGAACTTAACCAACCCGCCCTCACAATTTTATACGTGATCGGACGCCAGTCTCCACCTATCAAGCCTCACGAAGGTCCGCACGGAGTTCTAGGCCACGACTGACTCACCGCTTGTATAAATTCCACGGCATTTGGTCGAGAGGGTAACCTTGTGGAACAAATCCTTCTCCATGATACCCAAATGTCATTAAAACCTTTCTATGGAATGCGACTAACTCATACCGGCTCCTGAGTGCCTTTCTAGCAAGGGGCTGATATCTTATTGCAGGATCACGATGAGGGAATGCACCCTTCAACACGATTGCTTTGCTAACACACAACCACTTCGGTGGCTTGCTACGGCGTGTATACGACCACCCGAACCGGTCGGACCGAAGTCCACTTTGATGACCTGCAGTGATAAAACTTCTCCTACGGTGGCAGGTGACATACGACTCGACCTCGACTTCGACTCCGCGCTACCTCGGCGTCAAACTTTCGACCGGTTGTTCTGATCGCTCGAGGGCTACGCTTAGTAGGCATGCAACTTGGGCTTCAATAATGGATGCATCCGCAAAATCTTTGAAGCAAGCGGACTTGCATGGCTAAAATTTTGAAAGGTGCCTGACCATTTCGCCTGGTCTGATTCGCGCCTATTATGCTGATCATGGGAAACAACCAACACGATCGGTCAAACCTAGGCACAGTTGCTGATTGTGAAGACTGACCAGTCTGTCTTGTCGGATATAGGCACTTAACCTGTTTTCAAGGATGATCATGAACCAATCCAAATCTTGATCTCCGATGGTCGGGCGGCTCAAGCCTCTTTTCCCGACCCTGGTCAAACGAGTGCATGAGGACATGCTTCCTCAGTAAAAAGGGTTCCGACCCTATGGTCCAGCTACCGAAGAGCCCAACTCCCTTGTATGACCCTGGTCGACAACGTACTCGAGGATACGCTCCTCGGCGAAACGGTTTCGACCCTATAATTTAGCTGCCAAGGCAAAACGTTCGTCTGACCCAGTCGGCCGAATGCCCAAGGTATACCTGGGCATTCCGGTTGCCCGGCCCGGCACGGCTCGGCCCGGTCGATGGCTCGGCCCGCCCAAGCACGATGGACCAACCGGGCCGTGCCGCACCATGCTACGGGTCCTGCCGTTGGCCTGAGGCATGGCCCGTCAAGCCAAAAACCGTGGCGAGCTGGCCCAGTCGGCCTGCGGGCACGTCACCGGGCCAGCTCGGCACAGCAGCCTGCGGCGACTCGGTCGG
>BCLF01000052.1:72232-110643 GCA_001602275.1 Zoysia japonica | reverse complement strand
GCGGCGCAACAGATCCGAGCGCGGGCAGGCGGCGACGCGACGGACAAGATTCGAGGTGGCGGCCGACAGCGATGGCGAGGAGCAGGAGGCGGCCGGTCGGGGGCGGAGGCACCGGGGCAATGCACGCCCGTGTGGCTGATGTGGGGGGCGGTCGGCGCGGTGGCCAAGGGCAAGGGCGCGCGGGGGCGGGTTGGGGGTGTGGGGCTGTGGGGGTGAGCTAGGGTTTCAGACGTTTTTATATGGCCGCCGGGTGTGGAGTGTGGACCGGGCTGGTGAAAACACGGCCTGCACTGGCTACCGGGCCGTTAGCAGGCCATGCCTCTTTCGGGCCGTGCCCGTACCTGAGGTCAGCCCAGGCCTGGGCTGACCCACATCACCGGGCCGTGCCGGCACGGGCCCGTGGCTTGTCGAGACGGGCCAAAAATGTCGGGCCGCGTTTCGGCCCATAAGGCCCAGCCCAAATACCCAGATATAGCCCAAGGACATGTTCCTCAACAAGACAGTTCCGACCCCGAAGTTCGGCTATCTGAAAACCACAATCACGACCCCTAGGGTCACAATTTCCCGAGGACATCTCGACCAGTGCAAGACCCCACGACGACCCTCCGGATCGTCCAGAGGCTCTAGGGCTACGCCTTGTGGGCACGTTCGCACGTACCCACAGGATCATCTACTACCACCTTTCTACAAGTTTCATTAACCCCAGATTGATCCTCCGAATCGCTTGGGGGTTCGAGGCTATGACCTATGGGCATGCTCACACACACCCACAGGATCCAATGCGCGCACCCATAAGACCAACCGCAACGGGTCGCTTAAAAGCACGAAGATGACTTCAGCTTAGTCCCGCGCCGCCTCAACAGAGTCGCAAATGGCGCATGACTCGGAGGGCTACTGTTGGGATCATATACCCTGGGTATCCATGATTTCCGCCCAATCAACAAAACCAGCCATGAAACAGCCATGAAGAATGGGCCATTATATCGTAGGCCATGAATCAACCAAGGCTCGTCCGAGCATTACTCCATCCATCAAAACTCAAGGTACGACAACTGCCTTACTGTCCAACCCTTGGGTCGGGCAACCGCCTTCGATGACCAACCCCCGATAGTACGGAAGATTCCTAACACTGTGCAGCAGACGCTATTTTTTGGACGGTGAACGAGAAGCTGACTTTGTCCCTCCAGCACTAGGCAAAGGACGAAGATAAGGACAACGACAAGGTGACCTGGCGCCTAGAAGCCATCAGGGGGCCGCTCGGTTTTGTTGGCTCCAAGCCAGTGTAACCCGGGTCTAACCCCCCTATATAAGGGCGCACTGGTGACCCTAGAGAAACATGGTACAATAGGAACATGAGAAAGCAAGCCACCTACTTCCACGAAGGGACAGGAGTTCTTATCATACAAGAACCCTAGTGCCATTGTAATGCTCATTCGATCAAGCAATACACACCCTCAATCCTGGACATAGGGTATTACGTCTCCGTGACGGCTCGAACCAGGCTAAAATCTCTTGAGTCTCCTGTACACTATGCCACCTCAATGTGAAGCGAGCACGAATCAGTCTCTAATACGAAAGTTCTACTCTGCTGGTGATCGAAACACCAACACCACTAAAGGGTGGTTCCTAAGGACATAGCACCAGATCGATCTATCAACACACAAGATGAAATTATGCAATAGAGTCCTGTATTGGATGGATCTGTCAACATAGGAGAAGACATAATCCGAGATAGTTGTGAAATGGTGACTAGAAGGTAAGAGTTGGAAATTCTAAACATATATGTACTGGTTTTACTAAATTGCAAAGTAATACAACATATATGCTTGCAGGCACTTATCTTTGATGATGGGTGAAGGTACATCTTCTCTAGAGCCCTCTTCTCCACATGCTCCTATCAGTCTTGCAACATCTCCTAAGAAGATTACTCTCAGAAGAGCTAAATCTAGTTTATTTATCTCTGATGTATAACTCAATTTGTGCAAAGGAGATTTGAAACCTAGGCCAAGTTTGGTGTGAGATATGAACCAATTTTGTCCCAGAAAAACTAGTTCCCGAAAGTTTCAGATGTGAACCTGCTTTGATTAATTTGGATGATCACGGTATAATTTCTATTCTCGTCAGTTCTTTGGTTAGTTATGGAAAGGGTGTACTACTATTCAGGTCCTTCTGTTCTCATGCATCAAATTATCATATTTATTAAATCATTCTGTTCAGGTCAATGAATCAATTCTTTGGTCACATTCTCAAACATCAAGCTATCAGATTTATTAGAACTTATGCAACATCACATGGCTGTTACGCACTCAACTGAACTCATTACAATGAAACAATTCTCATTATGAAACAATTCTCATTATATCTGAACTGAAATCATCATACAAATAGCAAGCCGCAATACATTTTCCATTATATCTGAACTGAACTCACAAAAACTGAGCTCATTACAAGCGATATAGCTGAAATCAACCAAACTGATCTCTTTACAACGATACACCTGAAATTGAATACACAACAATCAGATCAAGAACAATCGCAATTCTTCGCAAGAAACACAAAAAATCAATTAATCAGTTCGATGTCGGGGAACCGCTGGTGGAGGCCGATGTCCAGGAGCTGCCGTGGTCATGGCGTCGCAGGGGGAGGCTGGGGTCAGGCCGCCACCACTGGCGAGAGGCCGGGGTCTGGGAGTCATCTCAGGGGGTAGGTCAATGTGGGGAGATGCCGATGGATGCCGATGTCTAGGAGCTGCCGGTGTAGGGGCACCACCGCTGGGGGGGAGGTCGTGGTCGGAGCGCCGCAGGGGGGGAGGCCAGGGTCGGGCCGCCGTCGTCGGGGAGGGGCTGGGGTCTGGGCGCCGCCTCTGATCGAAGTCCAGGAGCTGCCGGGGTAGGGGTGCCGCTGCCGTCGGAGGGAGGGAGGCACCGGGGTCAGAGTTGCTACCGCAGAGGAAGGGGCCCGCCGCTGTCACGGGGGCACCACCGGTGGCCCGACTGCCTGGTGCGCGAGCGCTGGGAGGCAAGGAAAAGGTGTGAAGGAACGAAAAAGATGTAAAAAGAAATTAGAAGGGACAGTTTAGTCCTATTGAAAAATACAAGTTTGAAAATCATATGAGAATAAGTTGAATTCACTGGAAACACTATTTCAGAGAAGTCTTTAACTATAAGAGTACCATTTTAGAGAAGGCCATGACGAGGGTACCGAATTGTCGAAGCCTAATTTAGAGAGTACCATAATAGCAAAAAAAAACTCCCCTCAACAGGCGGAGTAGAAGAATAGCGGAGCACAGCTGAATTCAGAGTTTTCAAAACCGCAAAAATCAGTTCAGTTTTTACGATTTTCGGTGAAACCACTCTGCTCCAGTTTCATCGGACGATTGGTTTTTGGTTTAAAAATTCTAAAAATTTGAAATCCAAAAGCTGATCGATAAACCGAAAAAACTAAGCGGTAACTTGGAAAAACCAGTGGAAAACGGATCAAACCGATTTGATTTTAAATTCAAAAATTCAAAACCAAAGAAATTGATTGGTAAACCGGAAAAACAAATGGTAAATGAAAATAACCAAGCGGATTTTGCTCCAAAATTTGATTTTCACGTTTGATCGATGTCAACGTTTTGTATCCCCGACAAAATAGAATTTATGTATCACAGAGGGGTTTGTGCGTACTCCTCGTTGAGATTCCTCGATGAATGACAAGGACAATCTCATGATGGGAAGTATTCGGCGTCGGATGATCAAGGCTAAGAACTAGCTAAAGAGTCCGTAGGATCGCCGGTACTATTGAAAGAGGTCAAGTCATTCGCTCTCAGGTCATACAACTGTTTGGAGGTACGAATGCTCTTAGTTGCCTCAAAACACAAAGCGAAGCAATGAAGCCGAAGTCAAGTTGAAGACAAAGACCCAAGTTTTAGCTTTAGAAGCAGTCACTGGACAGTCCAGTGAGCCAAATAAGTTGAGGTCGAGGAGTGTTTTCCTAAGCCGAAGTGAAGAAGTCACCGGATAGTCTGATGGGTCAGTGATCGGACAGTTTGGTGTCCTAAAGACGAAGTCCAGAAGAGGTATCTTTGGAAGTTCAAAAGTGACAATCACCAGACAGTCTTGTGAAGATATGCACCAGACAGTTTGGTGTCATATATAACAGATTTTAGAGAGGGTGTTTCCTTGATCTGCAGAGATATGAATACACTGAACAGTTCAGTAGTGCACCGAACAGTTCAATGATGCACCGAACAGTCCAATGTGAAGAGTCACCGGACAGTCCAATGACTAGATAAAGCATACAACTTTACGATATCATGGTCCAACTATTGTTTCTGAGCTTGAAGCCTATTTAAACTATAGAGGGGTCGTTTCCAGAGTTTCTGAAGTCTGAATTACTGAAGCAAAATTGTGAGAAGCCAAGGGACACCAAGAAGAGAGCATAACGAGATCTTTTATGCTAGTAAGGGAGTGAATCAAAGCATTCGTATACTTCTAGAGCTGTGGTGCTTTGAGAGTAGTGATCTTTGCTCATTATACTTGGTCTGGTAGCCTAAACCGGCTAGGAGTCGATGTTCAAGCTTCTGGGGAGATTGTGGAATACAGAGCTAAGTTTGTATGCAGTTTCGAGTTCTCCATCCAAAAAAGACACCAACAGGGAGCATCCGAGCTTTGGCGACTTGTTCTTGCGAGTGGGTATTATTCGCTACAGTCATGATCGCTGATGAGTGCACTTAGGGAGTGAAGCGTACCTTATAGAGCACTGTTCTGAGAACGGCGGGAGGGACCGGTACTTCGACGGGAGTGGTCCAACGAGGATTAGGGGGAAGGCACCAACCTTTTGAGACATCAGAAAAAATCGCTGAGCATTCTCTTTACTCTCTTTACTTTCCGTATTTCATATTTATTGGGTAGAGTTGTATGTTGATTTGTGATTCTTTTTGATGGCTATCGTGCTAGTGTTTGCTTGTTGTTATTTCATCTCACTAGCAGTTACGGGTCTTGGCTTATTAGAATTGCATAGGTTGTTCTCGTTGTAATCAAGTCTTATAGTCTAAGTTTGTAGCAAAATTGAGTTACATAAGTCCACCGATTCAACTCCCCTTCTCGATTTCCATGATCCTTACACAAGGCTCAGAGCCCAAGTAACCGAGTGGCCCCTGAGGGTGAGAACGCGGGCATCTGGAGTTGTTACGCCTGCCAACTACTGAGCGAAAGGTCATCGTGTCATCGTCCTCTTCTCCTTCCTTTTTCCAAAGTGGACAGAACAAAGTCAGCTTTTCCCTTCACTGTATAGTAGATTGCATTGCCCACAGTGTTAGGAATCTTTGCTCTTGTCGAGTGTTGGTTGTCTGAAGGCGGAACCGGAGGTCGAACGAATAAGGCGGTGCTTTGACCCAAGGGTCAGATAGACCTTGGCTTGATGGAGTCGAACCGTTTAGAAAACTAGATGCGACCTACGATGTAATGGGCCAACCTTTATAGCTGGGCCTTTTGATTGAACTGAAACTGTAGATGCCCCGAGGTATACAATCCCGACAATTGATTTCGCGGTTTACTATAACGGTTTCTAGTAACTGAAACCTTGCAGGTGATCCGTTTTCCCTTCTCTTACATTTCTTTTTTAGCGGAAAACAGGTGAAATGGTCCTTCAACTTTCTTCATCTTTGAATCATGAACTTATTTTGGTTCGTTACCGATCTTACACGATTTGAACCCTCACACTCGCAGCACCACTTCTGCTCTTATTATCAACCGCGCAATACACAATTGACTTCACCAAGAAGGATAATTCTAGACTACGAATAAAAAAAACACAAGGAAGAACGCAACTCAATTGCGAAATCTGAATTGAACTGACGAAGTTGGAATCTAACAAACCGTCTAGCAGCAAAACTGTTTGATAACAGATTAAACTAAGCAAAATCTGTCTTTAATGATGGCAGTTACTGTTTATATAGAGGTTAGAGCATCTTTAGAGGGCAAATCCTAATACTAATTGGTCTAGAAAAGATACCTAGCCCAAGAGCCAAAAGATGGTGTCACAGAGCATCCTGACCAATTCTGCATGTTGTATTGTTTCGATAATTTTTGGAGACCTAAAAAGTATTTGTGCATGGGAGTAGAGCTGTTGGAAGGCTTATCTTCTTACTTTTCCATCCAAATCTACAATGTCCAAAACGGAGTTCGTATGCAATTTGAGTATCTGTTTAGTGCAGACTCTTTTTGGAATTGACTGTCCTTCTTCTTCTTGTGCATCTCCAAGTTATTATCTAACTTCTCTTACTCTCTCTAATGTTTTTAATTATAATAAAGTCATTAAATAGTAATCTATTCTCAAAGGTTTTTAAAGGAAGGAAAATATGTGTTTAGAAACGAGCTCACATCTAATTTCAACTGTTGTGTATGAGTTCAATCAATACTAACTTGAGTAGTATTGTGCGTATCTAAAAGAGAAGAGAAAGAGTGATGTTCTTGTCACATCCTAGCTGAATGTACACCTTAGCAGGTCTAGTCAGTTTATCACACGTAAACTGACCCTTTTTTTACCCTCAACAGGTCCGGCAGCACACCCTTTTTTCAGGTGCAACCATCATCTTTAATTTTGCTCAACGTGGACTCGTACCGTAAATATAAAACCATGAAAATCGCTTCAAATTAAAAATTCAAAAATGAACGAAATTTGACCTAAATGTCATAATAAACTTGTTGATTTTTCTAGTTTACTTAACGGTTTCTTGGTTTCTTTAGTTTATCATTTTTGAAGTTCTAAATTTTGAAACCCACCGGTTTCACCTGTTTACCCTTCAGTTTTACTAGTTTAATTTATCACTCAGTTTTACAGCCTTTTGAAATTCCAATTTTTTTTTAAAAAAAAAAACTCAAAAAATTAATTTTTTCATCAAAATTAACCAACCAGTGAAATTAGACCAGTCCACCGTCTACCGGAAACTACAAAATCCCATTGTTTTCAATGATTTGGTAAACCTTGTACTGATATGCATGGAGTTCTGCTATAACTCGGACAGCATTTTTCAGGCAAAAATATTTGTTTGACTACTGCGACGACCCACGATCGTTGGTTACGTCCGTCTCGAGCTGGACGGCATAGTGTCACTCTTGTTTCCGCTCAAAAGCTTCTGACGTAGGAGTAGAACTTAAAAAAAACCGTCTGACCTAGCACGGTCGGGAATCGCATACCGACTCGTTAACGGACAATTGCAATGAGCCGGTTTCATTACGTGCCTACTCCCTCTGTTTTTACGTGTCACTGTTGACTTTTAATTTCAACTTTGACTTTTCATCTTATTCAAAAAATTAGTTTAAATATATAAAATTTTAAGTTGTGATTCAAATAACTCTAATAATTACTTAAATTATGATAAAATATATTTTTTTATCAATTTTTTTTTAATAAAACGAAAGGTTAAAGTTGAAATTAAAAATCAACAGCGACATCAATTTAGAAATGAAAAGAGTATTCGATTAGTTGTTTGGATTTACGTTTCTCGCCTTATTATATTACTTCCGATCATAATTAAGTATGGTATGAATAATTTCCACGCACCCTTTACTTTTAAAAATAGAATTACACAATTGTAGGGTTATTGTTGTTGGTCGATAATTTAGCCCATATAACCTAATAGGTAAATTACCAACCAACAACAATAGCCCTCATTCTATAAATTTGGGTTGGCTATTGAATGGATAATTTGAACAATGGATAACACCACTCCGAACAACATGCCGCATGAAGACATATACCTTGTAATAAAAATATAACTTTTGGTTTTGAAATATCCACCGTTAATTAGAAACAGGCTGCTATCCCATATTTTAACTTTTATGATGAGTAATTTATTGCTTATTTCCGAGTTTTGGCTTAGAGCAATAGCGTTGATACCGTTAACAGCTATTTTTTACGAGTACTTACTACTGGGTTCCGCAATACTTTCAACCAATCATTTATTACTTATTACCGAGTTGTTGTGTCCATTGTGAGCGCCCTAATATCACAAGCAGTGTTAGTCTACATTTTTTTTTCTTTAAGTCTACGCCTTCCAAGATTAAGTACGGTCTTAATAATCTCACATGGAAAAATGACGCACAAAAGGCAACCAATACGTACGCGACTCCAATGAGTGGACCCCACTGCCTGATCAGCGCCGCACTTTTGCACGTGCAGGCATGCATGCAAAGGCCGGTACCGACCATGCCGTGTTTTCCACATGGGGGTACCGGGTACCTGACGTAGTATTTCCTTTTTTTGTATTCTGGACAGCACCTTATCAGTTACTTCCTCTATTTTTAAATTAATATCGCCGTTGATTTTTAACATCAACATTGACCATTCGTATTATTCAAAAAAAATTTGATAAATATTATATATTTTGTTATAATTTAATTAATCATTAAAGTTATTTGAATCAAAACTTAAAATTTTACAAATTTGAAGTAATTTTTTGAATGAGAATGCTCAAGTTGATTTTACAAGGCAACGACGACATCAATTTAAAAACGGAAGGAGTATAATCCAATACATTTGGCAATTCTAGTTTCCATTTAATTTTGCCGAGAAGATTTGTTCCTCCAGGCTATGATTTTCACAACAATGACACAGCTGCATAAGCTAATAATATTTGTCCCTGATCATACTCATCTATTATATTTTTTTTTTCTTTAGGAGTTGCATGTTCTTTGAAGCATTTATTTCTATAGAAAGGAAAGGAATCCAGACAAGAAGCAACTGATACGACTTTATAAGGGAAACAAAATAGATACAAAAAAGGATCACAAATTGTAAACTAGGTCGCAAATTTTAACAAGTTCAGGGATTAAAACACAAAAAGGGGTACTGAAAGGGAAATGAGTCATCCCTTCAACGATGCTCCCGCGTTAGTCAAATCCCCGCGCGCAACGTGCAAATTGTGCTGCATGCATACCACTCCAATGAGCCAACACGCCTCCGGAAAAAATGGACGCGCATATCGTCGGTTTCCCTAGCCCCCACGCCCTCGGCATATATAAGCTCACAGAGTCACAGCCGTCTCTGCCATCTGCCAAAGCTCCCAGCTCGCGCTCGATCGCCCTCTCTTCCTTCTTCCATCATTTGACTATCGCAGAGACATTGAGCTTTCAGCTTCTGCTGACCAGCAATGGCGGTCCACCTTGCAGTGCCTAATCCGTCTCCCGGGCTAGGCGCTAAGCCGCACCAGCAGCGCGGCAGTACCGCCTCGACCGCCGCGGCGGTGGCCGCGCCGCCATCAACGTTCGCTCCGCAGACAACGCGGCTGTCTACCCCGTCGAGCATCGCGTTGAACCTCAGGCACGCGCCTCCGGCTGCGCCCGTCGTCGCCTTAACGGAGAAGGTGAAGAAAAATAAGGAGACTCTGGCGAACATGTGGCCCGAGGTACAGGGCGCCCACGACTGGACTGGGCTGGTGTCGCCGCTGCACCCGCTCCTCCGCGCCGAGATCGTCCGCTACGGCGAGCTCGTCGGAGCCACGTACAAGGCGTTCGACCTCGACGCGAGCTCTAGGCGGTACCTCAACTGCAAGTACGGCAAGGCCCGGATGCTCGAGGCGGTGGGCATGGCCGGGGCCGGGTACGACGTAACGAGGTACATCTACGCGGCGCCGGACATCGCGCTGCCCGGCGGGGCGGGAACGTGCCCGAGCCGGTGGATCGGGTACGTGGCCGTCGCGTCCGACGACACGGCGCGCCGGCTCGGCCGTCGCGACATCGTCGTGTCGTTCCGGGGAACGGTCACTGGCTCGGAGTGGGTTGCCAACATGATGAGCTCCTTGGAACCGGCCAGGTTCGATCCGGCAGATCCCCGTCCAGACGTTAAAGTCGAGTCGGGGTTCCTCTCCGTCTACACCTCCGACGATGCCACCTGCCGGTTCACGTGCGGCAGCTGCCGGAACCAGCTCCTCTCCGAGGTGACACGGCTCATCAATAAATATAAGCACGAAGAGGTCAGCATCACGCTTGCCGGCCACAGCATGGGCAGCTCCCTCGCCGTCCTCCTCGGTTACGACCTGGCCGAGCTCGGTCTCAACCGCGGCAGCAGAGGCAGTACTGTGCCTATCACCGTGTACTCCTTCGCTGGCCCTAGGGTCGGCAACACGGGGTTCAAGAACCGGTGCGACGAGCTCGGTGTAAAGGTGCTCAGGGTGGTGAATGTCAATGACCCTATCACCAAGTTGCCCGGCATCTTCTTGAACGAAAACTCTAGGGTTTTGGGAGGCAAGTTGGAGCTGCCATGGAGCTGTGAGTGTTACACACACGTCGGCGTTGAGATCGCCTTGGATTTCTTCGAGGCAAGAGACCCTGCTTGTGTGCATGACTTGGAAGCCTACTTAGGGTTGCTCAAGTGCCCAAAGATTGCAAAGGCGACGAAAGACGGGGTGGATCTTGTAAGCAAGGTCAAGAATTTTGTACTCAAGCAAACTTCTGATACTTGGAGGTGGCAAATGGCTGTGATCCAAGTAGTAGATTTGGTGCAAGCCATGGGGATGTAGATTTTTGCTGGCTCCAGTTTTCATTCCCGTGATTTTTGAGGGATACGAAACTTGGATACCCTTGTAACAATACATTTTTTGATCGACCAATGACATAGAGAAGAGTGGCAACAAAAACCTCTTGATGCTGTAAATGAAAGTTAAGTATCATTACCTTCAGTTGGTTCATTAACATGACATACGTTTACAATATATGACAAGCATATGCTAGGCATGGTATGATAAGTTTACACTTATTACTTGCTAGGGGACAGGGTTAAATGATAATAAGTTTTTTGATAAATTAATTGATGTCAAACTAGTTTATCTTTAATTCGTCATGCACTACATATAAACTCTCAATTAATATTCCTACTGACGGCTTAACTATGACATGTTCATAATATTAATATTTTGTCAACATATGAACGTAAAAAGCTTTGTTTAATCTACTTTTTCCGTCCCAATTTGTAAGCATTTCTGGCTTTATGAGGCGTGCACAAGCTGGGTGGTAGGTTACTACAATGCCCATATTGAATGCATGCCTGCTCCTCCAGCTGGGAGCTTGGGACTCTTCCATGTAGCCTGCTGCGCCACTCCAATTGAGTTTTTTAATCTTTCTTTTGGACTGCTAGTCTGGACGTGATGGATGGCAGAGCCATCTGCGCGTCCCAGCTCCACAAAAGTGCTAATATACCGGGACAAACGTTCAAAGCTAAAAATGCTAATATAAAAGAACAGAAGAGGAAGTATATTATTATCTGCAACAAAAAAAATTCGTTAATGCTCTATATATCCTTCTAACATGTCAAACATTGAATTATAACAAAATGTAAAATTAATTGAGCCATTACAGTTAAACTGTCGACATAAGCTTTCAGTGGGTATGGTTGAGATTAGTTAATACTAGTAAGTTTCTGTATCCCACCTTTGAATATATATTGTATTCTGTAACTCCTTGTAATAAACAGTAACATTGGATCTATCTTATTTTTAATCTATTTGTTTGTTAATGTTGTCATCGTTAAATTTTAGCATTATTATTGGTTATTCACCTTATTCAAATATATGATAAATATCATCTATTTTATTATAACTTGATTTATCATTAAAGGTATTTAAAACATTATTTATAGTTTATTCATCTGAACTATTTTTTGATAAGATTAACGCACTACAGGAATGCCCATTTTTGCCGAGTGCCAAGAGCACTCGGCAAAATATCAAAAACACTCGGCAACACGTTTGCCGAGTGCCACCCACGGCATAGGCCACTCGGCCTACCTTCTGACGGCAAAGAGCCGTTTGCCGAGTGTTTTCTGTCGGGCACTCGGCAAACTTTTTGTCGAGCGCCCTTTGGACCCTCGGCAAAAAAAAATAGACCGAACGGACAGAAAACAGTGACGGAGGGTTTGCCGAGTGCCTGCATGCGACACTCGGCAAACATTTTTTGTTTGTCGAGTGCCAAGCTTACGGCACTCGGTAAAGACTTAATGTTGCCGAGTGCCAGAACCACGACACTCGGCAAATATTTAACTTTTGCCGAGTGTCTAGGTAAAAACACTCGGCAAACGTTAAGTTTTTGCCGAGTGTTTTTACCCAGACACTCGGCAAAACCTAGGACACTCGGCATAATATGTTTTCGAAATGTGAAAATCAACTTAAATCACACATATATCACATCACAGACAGTTTATATAAACCACAAACATATAGATTACATCACAGGCAATTTATATAGCCAAAAAACACTTAAATTACATCACAGGCAGTTTATATAAACAAGTCTCACACAAAATACAATAAACATCTATCATATTAGTTTGTGCCGCACATATATAGTCCAATAGTTTCACACACAGATCAACTACGAGGCCACTACGGCGTATGAGGCGATTGATTCGATGGCGCATGATTCGATGCCGCCGATTGATTCTGTACAAAGCAGAAAAGATTGCATATGTTAGACAAGATTTAAAGTAGAAACAAACAACTTAAAACATTCATACTCACAGGAGTAGTTGCAGGAGGAGGTGGAGGAGGAATTAGCTCTGGTGGCAGAGGTTGACCCATCCTCTCGCTAAGACTTTGCATCCACTGAAACATATGCTCCATTCTCTGCCGCTCGGCCTCTTGCCTCTGCCGATCGGCCTCCATCCTCGCCGCCATCTCCTCCCTTAGCCTCCTCCCTTCTGCCAGCTCGGCCTACAATACTTCACCTCAATATTACAATACAAAGCAAAGGTATGTAAAAATTAAAGAACGACGAATAAAACATAAGTAACCTGGAGTGCCTCCATCCGAGACTGTGCAGTGGCTGGTCGTGGGCGTATGGCCGGGCTTGAACTTGAGCTCCTAGCTCGAATCTGAGAGAGAGTGGGAGTGGTGGCCGTGTCGAGTGTGCTGTCCCCAATCCAGTACCGCCCGTGCTTCTTGCCTCCTCCTACCCTCATGCCGACTTCTCCATCAAGGTCCTGGGTGCTCGGATCGTACTCTTGCCTATGGACCTCTCTTGCCATCTCAGTGTACTCACTGAGGCGGCTGTGGACGGTCGCATTGCTGTACGCCAAGGGCGGGTCCTCCGGGTTGTACTCGACGTCAGAGGTCGCCTTGCCCTTGTGGGCCAAAGCCCATGCCTTGAACTGGGAGCAAGGCTGGCCACCATGTGACGAGGACTGCGAAAAAATAGCAAGATGAGTACAAATTACGCAGAAGTAAGCGTTATAATAAATAAATGAATTCGCGTACCCATCTAGCCGCGTATTCATCGAGGTTTAGGTTGCCTTGTGGTGTGGTGCACCTGGCATCATCAAACGACGCTCTCGACAAGCGTTGTGCGTCTCCTCCCACTCGGCGGCGCACTATTTATTCATCATCTCTTCCCAACACTGGATATGCTGGGCGCACCACCACGGAGGCACCTACATGTCATTAAGTATATGACATATAAAAAGATCAAATTAAGCGTACTAAATCTCAGAAGAAAGCAGTATTAACATTTTATGTTTTATATTTACCTGCAGGTATTCTTCCCGGGTCATCGTCATGGTTCTTGCTTGAGTTTTAGTGATCTTCGTGTCAAAGTATGTAGCATGATATGTTACAATAGCCTGGATGCGAGCCTCGTAATGCATGTCCTTGACGAGCTTGACACAACCCTTATGAGCCACAGCCACTGCCTTAGCCTCGTATCCGTCCTGGCATCTGAAGAAATCCTGCATATAGACGCGATGTATCTAATCATTATTTAGCAATGTTAAATAAAAACTAAATATAGTGCGAGAAATACTTACCCACAGCTCAGCCGTCACCCGCTCCGCCTTGTTGCGAAAGACCCTGCCATCTCGATCTGGTACATCGGGAAAGGCGATGTAGTGGTCCCATGTGTAAGCCGGCTCATGTCCTCCGCCATACGCAACCAGGCCCGAAAAGTGTAGCCTGCACAAAAGACCAAGGATGCCATTGACATGGCGTTTATGATCACCTGCAGCCACAAGCATCCAACCTCTGCCCAAGTGATTAAGATAAATCATTAGTTTCTATTGTGATTTTCAACATATCAAATGAAAAATAAATGTCAACTTATTAAGTAACTTACCTAGCACCAGTGGGCCGAATCAGCGGGCGTCTGTCACGCGGTATCGATCGGGTCGGGAGGGTAGAGGGACCTCGCAACCAGATACCCGACGTTCCAAAGGAAGCTGAACCCAATGTCGCCTCCTCCTGCTCCTCCTGCTCGTCATCCTGCTCCTGCTCCTCTTGCTCCTCATCTTGCTCCTGCTCCTCCTGCTCCTCATCCTGCTCGTGCTCCTCTTCCTGCTCGTCCTCCTCGGGCGACGACGGTGGTATAGGCGACGGTGGAGCTACAGCTGCCTTGGCTCTCCCTCGACCTCTGCCTCCACCCTTTCCTTGACCCTTGTTGGACCCCTCAGCTGCATCAAAACCTCTTTTATACAGCGATTTTACCTTTCTGAAACCGCCAACCATCTTTGCCCAATCACCTACAATAAAAAAGAGTAAACCAATCAGCACAGATAAACAAAATGTACTTAGAATGAGATGCAAAAAAGAAAATTAAAAAATGAACTAGTACTAAAAAACAAAAATTAATTATTAGTACGGATCATACATGTATTAAAAATAATCTTCATGATCGGGATTAGCTAGATCATAAGTCTCATCATCACTATCACCAATGTCAATATAATCGTGCCCAAGCTTCGAAGGAGTAATGGTGTCATCACTGTCATTGCCTAAATGTCGCTTAAGTAATTCTAAGTCCTTCACATTATGAACCTCGTCTCCAGCGTCCTCGTCGATAGCCCTTTCATTGTTTACTTCCATTTCGATCGCTTCGGTTAGGTCTATCTCAAAAGTATCTTCTAGCCTATTTTCTTGAAAGAACTCTTCGTCATATGTGTTGTAATCTTCATTGTTTGGGACCGGTAATTTACCATGTGGAGATACCTTGTACACAACATCCCAACCCTTAAGACGGTCGTCGGTTTGGCACGGGTAAGAGAGATAATAAACTTGTGTGGCCTGTTGAGCCACAATATAGACATCGTCTCCTGGTAAGACGGATGATTGTCGAATTTCGACTAACCCAAGATTAGGGTTCCGTCTCACTACTGCAGGATCAAACCAATGGCATTTGAATATTACAGGATTAAGAGGTTTGCAACCATGAAACGTGAGTTCATATATTTCTTTAATTCTTCGCTTGGGCCGACTATGCTCATGTTTTGTTGTGTGAAAGCGATATCCATTCATGTCATAACCGGTAAATGATCTGACCCTACAGGAACAGCCGTCGGCAACCTGTCTCAACTCGGCACTCATAGACACATCGGTTTGGCCCTGCGAGATAAATCAAGATAGTACTTTGTATTATTTACACATACGAGTAATTCTTTTTTCAAAACCGCCTAGTTTGCCGAGTGTTCATACAACGGCACTCGGCAAAAATATGTCTTTGCCGAGTGTCTATAGGCCAACACTCGGCAAAATATGTCTTTGCCGAATGCCCTATGGATGACACTCGGCAAATTGTAATTTTATTTTTCCCTTCTCCTCTTTTCTATAACGTCTTTTACTAAATTTATTCGAATGTGCTTTGAAAATACCTTGTCAAATTCAATCAAAAATGCATATTCGATGCTTGCACGAATATTAGACCATTATTTCATGCAGTTGTAACTCAAAATCAATTTATACGATTTGAAGCTCTACAAATGTAGTAAATTAATTAAAATTATCAAACGGATCCGAAAATTCACCAAAATTTCACATGAGACAATCTATGTTGGTTATTTCATATACAAAAAGTTTTGAAGTGAAACCTCAACTGGACCATCACGTTGACTCTAAATCTCAAGGAATTCTTCGCAAGAGTAAGATTCTTGTTTGGAGATGCTTCGATTTCTAATCAGCGTATATGACAACTTGTGCAAAACGCGCTCAATTTTTTATCACATGTTCCACATATGATATCATGAGATATTGACAAATCTCATGATTTTCAGACTTTGTTTGTTTTTTATACAATTTTAAAACAATTCGACCGCACATTTATGGTCATGTTTCGTGGACACACATGTTCGACATTTTCTATTACTTTCCGGTTAAGGCTTCCCATTAAACTCAATAACATGAATCTAATTTTTTTATTCATTTTATTGCATTATTCGAATCACTTGCAGTTTAAATTTGACTTATCTCCAAAAATTCTATTAAATGAAATATATTAACTAAATATAGCTAAAAGATCAAAAAATGTACCAAATTTTAATATGGAGTAGCATACACGGTATGTGGGAAGGGAAAAAAAGTTAGGAGAGCAGGTGAGGAAAAAAATCAATTTCTTCGTCGAGTGTCAGGAAAAAACACTCAGCACAAATGCCTTTTGCCGAGTGTGCATGGAATACACTCGGCAAAATATCCTTTTGCCGAGTGCCAAAAAATGGCGCTCGATAACAGTTCGACTTTTGCCGAGTGTCAAACGTAGACACTCGGTAAAAAGTAACGGTCGCAAACAGTCGGCAATTTTGCCGAGTGCACGGTACCTGACACTCGGCAAATAAACGGTTTGCCGAGTGCTGGACCTATGACACTCGGAAAAGAGGGTATTTACCGAGTGTTTTCTGTACACCGTGAGTTTTTGTTATGACACTCGGTAAATATTATATTAATTTTGCCGAGTGTCTAAGGAATTGCACTCGGCAAACATGACTGCACTCGGCGAAGAGCCAGTTTCCAGTAGTGACGGATCATGATGAAGCCAAAAGACAACAACCACCGCAATTGAAAAATAGAGATATTTAAAATATGATTTATAGTTTTTTTTTATCTGGAAACCTACTTGTCGTACTACAAGGAGCTAGAGCAAATCCACGAATTTGTTAACAGGCATGAAACCCTCTTGTGGAATAAGGTATGAATATTGTTTGGAGAATTTGATTAGCTTGAGTCCTTGCAGCCAATGTACCAAAAACTAATAGAACAATTCCAAAAAGACATTATGTCCAATTACAATTCCAAACAGATATTATGTCCAATTTTCTATGTACTAATGATTCATGCATAGAAAATTCATACCAAGACAACAGGCTACGAGACTATCCAGTTATTTCACGAAACATGAGAATCTTCCAACCTACGGTGTTGGAGCAATAAAATACTCCTACATGGCTACGTACTAGCTGTAGTTGATTCATCGTGACGTCGGATGTTCTTGTCCCATTCTCCGTCCATCAAGCAAGACCTACTTACCCCCTTAAAAAGAAAAGATCACACTCGGGCCCATTTCTTTAGAACCCTATCCAGTCGCTTTCTGACTACTCTCTCTGTCTCAAAATATAAACATTTCTATTTTTAGTCAAAGTCAATTTTTTTACTCTGATCATTAATTATAAAAAATTTACGGAATTTTATTGCATATAAATTATATTACTAGATTTATCATAAAATACACTTTCATATTATGTAACTTTCAATATTAAATTTTTTAGATATTATTAGTCAAAATTAAAAAAATTTGACTTTTATTAAAAGCAGAAATGCTTATATTTTGAATGACCGATGCGGAGCCACTGATCATAACCAACTATTGGATGCGTAGTTAGTGCGTGCCAGACATGAGCAGTGAACGCTTAGAATTGATTCTTGTATATTGTTCGTGGGAACAAGGAGTGGTCGGTACGAATTGCGGCGGACGTTGGTCATAGCTCCCCACTCGTGCACCGGATATTCAGGGTTTCGAGTCAGAGGAGGGTGGTCATTATCAATTGTTCTCTGCTGTACTTGCATTTTGATCAACTTCCTCCGTCCTAGAAAAAAACTCAAATTTAAAAGTACAAGTCTCATATTGTTATCGAATCTATAGAACTTATTTATTGAAGTTAAATGGCACGTAACCCATCCGTAAAGTTTTTCTGGTCCAGGGGAGTACAGTACGAGTATGTGTTTGTTGGTTTTCTTCAAATGGTCTGCGTTGGATACGTCATATTCCAATCATTACTTACTGACAGCAGCTGAAAGTTGCTGGGATGGAAATAGGGTCTACGGATTGGACGAAAGGAAGAATAAGACTCATCAATATTGTGGTTTGTCAATCTAATCTAGTCTTTGGACGGTGTGTAGGAGTAATTTTGCTGATTTCCTTTTCAGTGTTTTTCAGAATTTTCTAGCTTTTCAACATAGGTTTTTTTTATGGTCAAGTTGCAATTGCAGCGCGGAGCCCGCATATTCACCCCACATATTCTCTTCATAGTTTAATAATGATCTGCCCATTAAGTCCACTGGACAAGCTGGTACCTCCGCCACAACCCGTAAAAACCCGTAACCTTATTATATTTGTTCTACTTGTACTAATTTGCACAAAATAGTTTACTCTTATTTAGAATACTATCCAACAAACTTTATTCAATTTTGTTGAAATTTTTTGATGTGCACGCGAGGTTTTAATTCTAGGGTCCAACTTTAAACTCACCCATATGAGTAGAACAAGTAAAAATATTAGTGACTTTAAAGTCACTAATATTTTGAATTAGCTGAATATGTTATAATAAAGTGGCATTTTGGGTTCCCACAATGTCCACATATTTTCTCTGTGTTGACCAATGTGGCTCACAGATTCTTGTTAAGCTTGTATATTTGATTTGCAGCTCGTGGGTAGTAAGGCCCCCGCCCCACCTGCAACTCGAATTTTTGTGTGTGCACTCCCTCTGTTTTTTAATTGTTGTTGCCATTAACTTCTAACATCAACTTTGACCGTTCATCTTATTGAAAAAATAAATTCAAATGTGTAATTAAAATACCTTCAATAATAAAGTAAATTATAACAAAATATATTATATTTATCAAACTTTTTTGAATAAGATGAATAGTTAAAATTGAAGTTAGAAATCAACAGCGTCAACAATTAAAGAACAGAGGGAGTATATGTTTAAGAGTTTATCATTTACTATCTTCATCAGACTACAATATTTCGTAAAACATACTCATTCTTTTTAAATTATTTTCACCGTTGATTTTTAATGTCAATTTTGACAATGATTTTTTTAGAATACACAGAAGAGTTATATGCAAAGAGAAGAAAAATGGTCCCTTACAATTTAAGCATCCTCACTCCGCACAGAGCTCCGAAAATGATGGTGTTGTATCAAATACGTTCGGGTGTCTAAGTCCCTCTAGAATTCATGTTAAAGGTTGGGATTTGGTCACTCAAAAGATTTTCCAAAAAAATAGACACTTGGAATGGAAATGCTATGTCTTTTGGGAGCAAATTAACACTTATTAATGCTAGCCTATCAAATACAAATACACCTATCTATCATATGTATATGTACATTTTGCCCAAAACAGTGGTGTATAATATTGATAAAGCGAGAAGGACAATTTTTTGGCAATGAGCTTATCCCAAAATCTAAAGGGGGATTTTAACCAAATGGTGGTGGAAGTTAGAAAATGAGAAGAGTCTACAGCAAGATATTGTGAGGAGGAAATATTTGAGAAATCATTCGGTAGGCTCTGTTTAGGATCAACAGAATGACTCCTGTTGGTACGACGTCGACAGTTAAAGATTTATATGTGATTGGAAGGAAAGTGGTGGCTGGAAAAGGGAAAATAACTAGATTTTGGAAAGATAGATGGCTAAGTGAGAGATAGATATCTGGCTGAAATTTATCTCAAACCTGTATAACATTTGCAATGAGAAAAACATTTTGATCTAGCAGTGTGTGAATATGTACGAGAGCTGTGTATCTTTGTATTGACGAGAAAAAAAATGGTCACTTAAGCCTCCTCACTCAGGACCGAGCTTTAATAATGATGGCGATGTACCCTGTCCATACTTGAAGTATTGTTGAGGTATTGTCTGTTCTAACGGCACACGTACATAATCCTTGATGGATATTCTGCTTATTGGACTGCATGTGCCTATTCTACTGCTTGGTTCGTAGGTTAAGGGGATATTGTGCTTCTTGCACTGCATGTGCCTGTTCTACTGCTTAGTTCCTGGGGCAATGTTAAGGGACTCCATCAAACATACGTTGTTAATTAAACTTGAAATAATTGCTTGCTAAAAAAACTTAAAACTATTGTTTGCATACAATCTGCAAATGTGGTTAGTGTAATCATCCCATAATGATGGATTGGCTTGTAGCCAGCGGATGCACGTATGCTTCGTGACATGAAATCTTATTTTTATTCTACAGAAACTAATAGGTTCTCCATCCATGGTTTATTATTTTAAAAATCTGCATCTAAGCCGTAATACATGGGTTAGAACCATAACCGAGTTTTTTTATTACAAATTCATCAAGCTATCTCCTCTCTTTTTTGAGATATTCTATACTGATTCCTACAATAACAAGCTTAATAATCAATGCATCTCATTGTTGCTTAGAATTGGGTACTCTAAGGCCCCGTTTGCCTTACGGGAATTTCAAAGGAAATTCCAAAGGAACGAGTTCCTGTGTTTCCTGACGTCACCTACCGTTTGCAACGGAGGAAAGAAGCTATACATTCCTCCGGAAAGGATCAGTTTTCACCGTAAAACGCAGGAATCAAAACATCCACTTCTCCCTCTTGGATTTCTTTCCTTCACGAAGTACGAGACAATGACGACGCCATCAACATCAAGCACCGTGATTGAACACACGAGGATGAAATGAAAACACTGGAACCGTACTAATTAATCAATGCACTAATATTTTAATTTTAAAATTCCTCTGATTTTTATTCCTGCAATCCACTACAAGTCCTCAATTCTTTTATTTTCAATTTCTGCGGTTTTTTCACTTACTCTATTTCTTCATTTTTTTTTCTATTCCTACATTTTTCCTATTTCTATATTTTTTTATCCCTGTGTTCCAAACAGGCCCTAAAAAGTTCCTCATTATTTTGTTGATGCCTAATGATTTCTTAAAGGATACTTCCACTATTGCAAAAATGATTTTCCATGATGATTGAATTTTTCATGTAGGACCAGAAATCTTGAAATTAATGAGGGTAAACTCACCACTAGAGTAGCACAACAGTGGCCCCAATTATGAACCACGACAGATTGCGCTGAAATCAGTGGCCTTTATTTATTTACAGTGGCAGGAGATGTTAACATCGCAGCCAACCACTAGTGTTTTTAAATTTCAGTGGTTGAAGATGACGTTAGAGCATTACGCCCATGAACAACCTAATCTAGAAACCTGATATAAAATCTGAGACTCTAGAAGTCCACAATACCCATCATTCCATCGCTCTATCAACCCCACCACCCTAATATAAAATTTGAAATCCTACGAGTCCACCAGACCTGTCATTCTCTCCCTGAAACCCACGACCGCGCCCAATCACAGGCTGTCATCTACCGCGATAATCTCCATAAGCCAGAGTTTCACTTACCGTTTGATGCGGTAAAATTGGTTCCCACTGGTCTGATGAAACCAAGTAAAACCTGTCAAAAACTGCTACAAATTTAAAACTCAAAATCTAAATAAAATTTGATCGAAATGCTACAGTAAACCAGCTTGTTTTTCTCATTTACCGTTCAGTTACCAAGCGGTTTCACTAGTTTTGTATTCTCTAATTTCGAAACCCCTCAATTTCACCGATTTATTTTCAAAAATTTTCATGTTTTTAGTTTTTAACTGAAAATCAGTTAGAAAACTAGTCAAACTCGTCAAACCAAGCAAAGCCATAAAAAATGAGCGGTTTCCATCCGTTTTTTACACCATGCCCTAAGCACGCATGGGGCCAGGCACGGTAGCCATAAGCACCTTGGCGATAGTAGCTAGCGCTCACCTCCCTCCCATTCCCCTCTCCCATGATCACTATTATAAAAAAAAACTTGTAGTGTTGGGTCATAAGGGCCTATTATGACCCATAGTTACGGCAACAAGTGCTTTGAATTGTTTTGAGCATGTCAAACACTAAACTATTCTTACTCTTATTTTATGGACACTATATTCTATTTGTGTTCAGACGTAAAATAAGCATCTTGGCGGCTTCAACAAATTCAGTAACTTGTTTGAAAAGATAATTGAATCTCCAAACTGCACCATCGTACATTCAAAATCTATCTTCCTTGTTGAATAATAGAAAAACATCAAGAAAAAAAAAGAGAATTTAGACAAAACAAAATAAAGGATTAATATTTTTAGTTACTAAATAGAAATACAAAGGAAGATTTTTTATCTATTTAATAGGAATACATATATGAAGAAATAGATTCAAAACTAGATCTATAAAATTTTAAAATGAATTTTGTTTCCCCCTTTCTTTCTCTATCTCCTTATGGTATAGATTCAAAACTAGATCTATAAAATTTTAAAATGAATTTTGTTTCCCCCTTTCTTTCTCTATCTCCTTATGGTATAGATTCAAAACTAGATCTATAAAATTTCATCATGTAAACTCTTAAATAAATCAATATAAGACACTGTTGGTTAAATCACAAGTGTCAATCATGGATGCCGCCATCAGTGACTGACACTGATGGTTTCAGCGCCAGTGTTGTTCATTGCTAGTGTTGGCTATATCTGAAACCGGTATCTAATCGAATTCATTAGTGTCGCTATCTTTGCTAACGAGCCTTGTCTGGCACTAATAGACACACCAGACTTGGGCCATAACACCAGGAAGGTAACCCCACACTATGGTGTCAATTTTTCTATGAGTCCGACCCTGTTGAAAAGTTTGTAGTCACATCGTAGGCTTGTTTGTAGTGGTGTATAGTTCCCTTTCTTTCTCAGGCAGGGAGAAGCTCGGTGTAGCTCAATGATGATGCTTGTGGCCGTAACTGCTAGTGGTTGAGCAGATCTCAGGAGCGGGTGGCGAGTTGACCCTTGTATGGTGCTTGTGCGCATGCACTGCACGGGACATCGAGAGCACAGAACAATCAAAATTTTGGCACTACACCTATTATTTTTTCAATGTTCTCTACAGATATCCACATTAGTGCCCTGTGGTGGTATCTTAGTCACTTTCACCGGTGAGGGAACCTATTAGGAGACAGGGGAGGAATCATCAGCTCCCTCAATTCACATGCATGGTTCCCATGCTCATTATAAAAATCCTAAGGGTCCGCACCTTAATGTACAGGGTTCTAGTGGCATTGAACCTTCTTAAGGGTGCGTATGGTACTGTTCCAATACTCTTGAGAATCAGAAATATTTTGGTTTCTCTCGAGAAATGATTATCAGTTTGAATCAGAATAAATTTGTGAAATTGTTTGGTTCATTTGTTGAAATGTTTCAGATTCAACTAAAATGAGAAGGAAATGAACCAGAATCACTTGAAAAAAGATTCTCACTACTTAGTGCTAGTTTCAAGTGACTTTGATTTGAATTACTTCTGAAAAATACCGTTTGGTTGAGATTCAAGTGATTCACATTAGATTCTAAAATAGTTCTTCCATCCAAATGTCAGCATTGGCCATCAGCATATTCAGCAATAAATATCTCGAAGATGTAATTCCTCATTTTTTTTTTTTCCAAACATTGTGTATTATAATCATTGGCTTTTCCACTGCTATCTTAGTACCTTGATGACTCACATTTGCATTCAGACATCTCACAAACTTCTTCTGTTTCTGAGACCTGCCAGTTAGTTTTCCCATGCAAACTAACAAAGGAGATGCTTAGATCCGAGGATGCATCAGCCCCTTTAGGCGGATGGTAGTATGTGTCGCGTGTGTGCTTGGCCTGAGAAGCGCTAACTGTGTGAGTGTGAAGCTCGGCTGAGGCGTCGACCCAATGGCTATGTTGCAGACACATTGGTAGATGGTCAAAACACATGGGGAATTTGTTGTCGCTCGGATCGGGCCAACACACTCATGCATGTCAGTGTGCAAAAGCAGAACAGAGAGATCGCGAAAACTAGAAGTTTAGGTTTTGACAGAACAACAGCAGCATCTGAAAACTCGAATCCGGGAGGGATCCATGCGGACAACTAGGATTAGGCTCAATCAGACCAGCTAGACCCTCTTCATCACCGCCGTCGGAACGGGAGAAGAAGAAAATTAGGGTTTGAGAGAGGGGCTAGGGTTAGGAAATGCAAAACATATAAAGTAATTGTTGAATGACAATTGAGATGCCTTCAATCGGCCGTGAGACTGTCTTTTTATAGAGGTGGGTGGTCTGTTCCCGTAGAGAGCCGGTGACTAAAAAAATCAGTAAAAAAATCAAATTTGAAAACCGGAAGTTCTGGTTTTTTCGGGGTCTCAAATTAACTAAATAATACATCCATTTTGATCGTCTTGATGCGAGTAACACCATAGAATTTTCCAAACCATCATTTGGCTCTCACCCTTGCGTTTCCCTGCCTTCCTTCACATCTTCCGTCAACTATAACTCAACATATTTCAATGCGCTTATGTGGCCTGAAAAACAAGCTCAAACACTAGAATTGTGAAATAATCAGATTAGACTTTGGTTTGAACAAACTCAGTCTTTCCAAAACCGGAAGTTCCGATTTGGTCCTTCGACATTGTGCCGGACACTTCAATGGACCTCAAAGTGGATTCCAAACATGGCTTGCCTGACACTCCGGGCAGCACTTAGCTATTTTTGGTCAATTCTCTCTGTGAAAACCAGAACTTCTGGTTTGTGGTACCGGAACTTCCGATTTTGTGAGACCCCCCCTTTTTAGAGAGGAGCGTCTATGTGTCACTAGCACCATTCTCTGGACCGGTAATTAGTACGCACATTAAGAACAAAGTGATATTTATTACACGTACTAATACAACGTACTACATATCCTAGTATGGTCCAACAAACATGTCTATATTACAAACATAAGTCGACGCAGCGACTTTATTCAAGCCCAACATTCCTAGGAGGCGAACAACACGTCACAGGCAAACTTGAGCGAAGGGCGAGACTTCTACTCTTCAAAGTCGGCACCATCCTCGTCATCTTCAACTTCTGAGCAAAAACAACAGCAAGGGGAGGGGTGAGTACAAATGTACTTAGCAAGTCCAAACGGTCGATAGGAGGGGATTCGCAATAGCGATGCAAGGAAAGGTTTATGGTCCATATTTTGCGGAAGGCAAGTTTTTACGCTAGGCTTCTTATCAGAAAGAGAGTTTTTAATTAGGAGAGGAAAATGACGCAGTTATATTTTAGTAGGATGGACCTGGGGAAGGTTTTCACTGCTTCCCATAGTTCCTCAAATTTTAAATTGGGCACTAGTACGCTTCCATACCGGCCCTAGCCACCCAGCCAACACATTTCCAAAACACGGGTACCTACACCCACTCACACAACAAAGTTGTATAGAAAATCGAATCGTAGGGTACCCGAACATTAGCATGCCAATACCGTGACAACGGTCAATCCGGAAGGATTTTACACTCTGCAGAGGTTGTACACTGTACCCACAGGTTATGCAACTCCTGATCAACAGAGTTGCATAACGCTTACCCCACAACTACATAGGTTTCCACAGATTCCACCCAAGACGCATCTAGGGGCTATCCGTCGGATTTTCACTCCCGATGACGCGACGGTACATTCTCGAAGCCGAATTGTGAAGATTTACCACAGTCACATATTTTTCTGGTCCCCTACTACGCCGGGTATTACCAAACCAGAGGCTATATCCATGGGCTTACGATCTTATGACGTGGGAAATTACATGGTCGAAAGCCGGGCAGCGAGTTATCTCACGCCCTGCTCCTGGCCTCTTGTGTCAATTCGACCTCCTAGTGGCTCGATGTGGAAAAGCCTACCTAGCGGGAATAAGTCCTGGCCAAGATGTACAGGTTCTGTGGTTGCACGGGAATTACTAAGTCGAGCGCTAATGAACCGGTCCTTATATGGCAGGGGTGGCGATCTCGTCCATGGCAGGTGGACCACAGCGAAGCCTACTCACCGATCACCATCACCTCAAGTGAGCCCCACCCCACGACCAGAATTAACCCTCTTCACCTAACACCAGTTCCACTACGCCCAACCTATTTTCTTTTACTCACACCACCAAACACATCTCAACGCATTTGCAAAAGAGTGATATGAGGTGTGGCAGTATGAGGTACCGCAATTTGAAGTCCGCATTTCTCTAATCAAGGCACTTTTCGTTCATTGAAGGTATTCAAAGAATGGAAGTTCTATGGTTAACAAGGATGTGTCTTCGATTGGCTAACAAGGTAGTATTTATATTATTCACAGCAAGTTACTGACATAAATATAAATACCTAGAATCAAATAGGGTACTATACTACACAATGTTTAACACATTTTAAATATAGGTAAGCATGTAGTTTCTATAGGTGCAGTAGTAAAATAGGTTCAAAGTGGTTCAAGGGGGTGTTAGGACTTGCCTTCAGCGGCGTCTTCAGGTTCTTCTTCGTACTCGGGCTCTTCGGGTTCCTCCTCGTACTCAGGCTCTTCTTCGGCTACAAACAATAGTTACAATAAGACTACCAAAGAAAACTAAGAAATTACGAAAAGAAACAATCACCAAATGAGGTATGGAGTTTGGATAGGCTAGGATGGTAGGGTTTGTGGTGACAGTTCCAACGGTAGGTTGGTGATCATGATCGGAGCTAGGATGTGATGGTGAAGTCACTGGCAAGGTGCTGTGGTGGACTGTGGAAAAGTCTGTGTGGACACGGGGTTCGGCCTGTGTCCACGTCCTCTGGACACACAGGTGCCCAGAAGTGGGTATTTTTCCTGTGGAACCGTGGGCTGTAACGGGTTCGGGGTTCTCGGGGACACGTGAAAGTTCGAGGTTTCTGTGGACACGTGGAAGTGCGGGGTTTCTATGGACATGTGAAAGTTCGAGGTTTCCGTGGACACGTGCAAGTTCGGGGTTTCCGTGGACACGTGAAAGTTCGGGGTTTCCGTGGACACGTGAAAGTTCAGGGTTTTCGTGGACACGTGAAAGTTCGGGGTTTCCGTGGACACGTGAAAGTTCAGAGTTTCTGTGGACAATGCAAGTTCGGGGTTTTCGTGGACACGTGAAAGTTCGGGGTTTTCGTGGACACGTGAAAGTTCGGGGGTTTTCGTGGACACGTGCAAGTTCGGAGTTTTCATGGACACGTGAAAGTTCGGGGTTTTCGTGACCGTGGACACGTGATCGTGTCCGTGACTGTGGACACGTGACCGTGTCTACGACCGTGGACACGTTGACACGTGACCATGTCCATGAGGACGGTCACCGAACTACGGACGTGTTCTACGTCGTGGGGCCCGTGGGGTTGATTGAATGTGTTTCACGGCCCATTAATCGGGGACCTGGGCCGGGAATATGGCGATATGTGAGTGGAGTGGCTAGAACGCGCTTCGGGCGCCCTGGACACGCGCTGGTGCGCTCTGGACGCGTCCCGGACACGCTGGACGCGCACTGGACGCGCATTGGTGCGTTCGGCGTGTGCTCGAGTGCGTCACGGCGAGCTTTACGCCAAGAACTCGTGTACTGGGTCCTCGACAGTGTGGGTAGCATGGTGGTGGTGATGTGGATGTGAGGATGTCACCTGAGAAATTAGAACGGCGACGTGACCGACGTGGAGCCCGACGCGCGTGGGGCGCGCATGGCGTGCTCGAGCGCGTGCTCTGGCGCGCGGGGTTGCTGGGATGCGGCCGCCGGCAAGGAAGTGAGGGCCCCAGAAGGGGGTCTCTCCCCCGCCGTGCGGGCTCCCTTGGGACCTCGGAAGTGTCGTGACGCGTGCTGCCCAGCCGGCCACGGCGTCTTGGCGGCCGGCGGCGCGAAGGGCGCGCCGCCTGGCAGGGGCTCCCGTGGAGGGGTCAATTGGGGTCTCCTCCTGCGCTGCGGCTAGCGTGAGAAGGTTTACCTCGTCGGGAAGGTGTTGTGGGTGCAGCGAATTGGGTTTTGGTCGCCGGCGAGGAGGTGGTCACCGGCAATGGCGGGTGGTGGTCGGCGGAAGGGAATTCAGAGCACTAGAGGGGTACGGCGAACCTAGGCACGGCGGAGGCGGAGCTAGGGGAGTGCGGGCGCGGAGTTGAGGGCTTCTTATACCCGACAGAGCGGCGGCGTGCTTGACTGGACCAGGACGCGCGTCAAGCGTGGAGCGTTCCAGTTGGGAAATGCCCGGACAGCTGGCTCGCATGAGGCAAGCCAGGGAGGTGCCGCGACGCACTGGCAGGCGAGGCGCGGCCAGCTCGACGCGACGTCCCCCGAAAAACCGACCTGCGGCAAGCGTCTCCGCGGCCGAGTAATGGCGATGGGACACTCCATGGCGAATCGAAGGCAACTAGACGGCCGTTGATCGGCTTGTGAGGTTCGTGAGAGGTTTAGCTGGCGGTCGGAGTGACGTAAGTCACAGCGACGGTGGTTTCGAGGCGTCCGGTGAAGGGTGCCGCGTCCTTCGGCTGTCCACCGTAAACTCGAGGACGTCGGTCCGTGTTCCGTGGCGAGCGACGGCAACTCGACGGCGTCCCCCGTTCGACGACAGCAGCGGGCACGGCGTGGTTAGGGCGGCGCCGTACAGGGGGCGCCCAAGCCCTGCGCGGTGGGGCTGGCCGAAGCTGGCCGTCCGGCGCGTTGGAGCAAAGGGCCAGGTGCTTGGCTCATGCGTTGGGCTGGGCCGGCGCAGAGGGAAGAAAAGCGTGGGCCAGCCAAGGGTGTTTCAGCCCACAGGGATTTTTCTAATTTTCTTCTTTTTTTTTCCCAATTTGGGTCAAGATTTGGTAATTTCTAAACTCCAAAGAGTAGCAACGAATATTCCAAAAGACCCAAGCTAGAAGTCAGCAAAATCAAACACTTGACAAACTAAATTTTAAATTTTTGAAATTTCCCTTTTTGCTATGTTGCTCTATTTTAGTTTCCTCTTTTAAAGAAGGTTAAAGGGGCCTAAACTAGGTTCATACGAGAAGAAAAGTTTTATAAACTCTATTTTTAAATTTGATTCAAATTTTGGGATGTGACAGATTTAGCCCGAGTGACATTTTTTGATTGTCAACATAATTCAATTCCTCTCTCTCTCTCTCACACACACAAGCTTGCGTTGGCTGACCTAGCTGCTCCCGGGGCACATCAGTCATTTCACACCTCCCTCCATCTCCCCTCCGCCTAAAAATTATTTTAAATTGCGTGTCTAGGGCTGTCAAAAAAGCTCAAAACTCATAAGCTACTCTAGTTTGATTTGCTAAAAGCTCAATTCAATCTCGGCTAAAAAATTAAATGATCGAACTCGAGCATCATCTAATGCTCACAGCCCACCGAGCTCTAGCTTGGCACGGCTCGACAAGGCTAATTAAGATGAATAATTTTTATTTTTTATTTTAACAGCTAATTATCAATTTTATAATGAAAAATATTTTGATAATATTTTTGTAATGATTATATATTTTGGGGGGAGATCACGAGTTTAAAACGTGACAAGCTCGAACAAGCTTGAGTTCAAGCAGGCCTCAGTCAAGCTTGGCTCAAACTGGACACCGGCTTGAGCACGGATGTCAGGGAACAACAATTTGTTGTGTCTATCAGACAAAATCACATCATGCAGTGCGTACCAGACTATATAATTACCGGACATGAAACGCCAAGTGATTTCCACGCAGCTATTATAATTACCGGCTATATATAAATCGAAATGCTCCGTCCATATAAGCATATAGAAATAACGCAATGTAGAATTTCCCCCAAACACAACTGCGCAAGACCAGTTGCGTAAGATCTTTAGATATTCGGGTCCTTCAGTAGTCCGGTTGACTATTAAATTTAACTTTTTCCGTGACTCAGCTTCGATCGGGTCTAGCACTGGTTTGAAACTGTACGCTCACATCCTGTTCGTGTTTCACAATCTCATGGAAGACTCAGTTTTTCCTTCCTTTGCGTTGGGATTATATCACTAATTGTTTGAATTCAGCATCTATATATCATCATGCCAACTGCCACATGATTACTGATTAGTCAATTGTTGGGGTTTGTTTTACAATTGCAAACCTGACTCATCCATTCGTACGGGTTGGGATGGTTGTCCAAACCGAGTAGCGTCAGCCCACCAATCACATGGATCGATCGTCCGTTGGAGTACGATCGATTATTGGGAGTCCAACCAATTGAACCGTACCTATTCCATTCCGGATGGGAGTTGCAACTGGAGGACTCCAAGACTGCGACCAAGGATTGGACGTATCATGCTCAGGGTTTAATATTTCTTTTAAACCATTAAAATCGATCGGACCGGTTTAACAAAACCGCGAAAACAAAAAAAATCGGTCAAAAACCGCTCTAAATCGAAAATTCAAACTTTGAATGGTTTGTTACAGTAAACTGGCTGGTTTCACCGGTTTGCTACAGTAATAGAATTCAAAATTTAAAACCCACCGGTTTTCGATATTTCGAATTTTTTCAATTTTTCAAATTTTTTTTAATTTTTAAAACAAAAACCGGCCGGTTTGTAAAACCGGTCCAGACCGATTTCACCGAAAACCATGAAAACCGACCGGTTTTCATGGGTTTTTTCAAACCGCTCAAGGTTCGCAAAACCGTACAAACATTACCGGTTTTCATGGGTTTTTTCAATGCACTCCCGTTCTGTTTGGACGAACAACGAACCACCAGTTTTTAGTTCAAAAGTTTTAAAAAATAAAATTTTGAAAAAATGAAAAATCGGTCAAATTGACCAAACAACGGTGAAACCGGTATAAACCCAGTCAAACTGATTTTTTCAAAAGTCAAAAAATCAAAAATGAAAAAACCGATCGGTAAATGGGAAAAACCAAATGGTTTTTATTTTAAAATCTGATTTTTTTCCATTTGTTATGATTTTATGATTTACTGTAGTGTTTTTTGATTTTTGGTCCAACTTTCCATTTTATGCTTGTTTGTTCTCGATAAGTGACTACATAAAGCCCTGTTTGGAATAAGACCAAAGACATTGGCCCTGTTTGGAACAAAGGAACCGCAAAGGAAATTTCTCGGGACACTGTTCCTCCGGAAGGGAAAGAACGAGTGCATTTGCAACAAAGGAATGATGTTTCCAATCCTGTGGAAAGGAACGCCTCGCCAGCGCAAGTGGTTTCACAGTAATGGAAAAATACAGTCGGAGCCAAGAGAATCGCCTGGCTTGCGCTCTCTCTCCTTCCGGCTCCTGCTCTGAATCTCTCCCCTGGCGAGGTGAATCCTCTCTACCGTAGCTCCTTCTTGTTGGATCTCTATCTAGTCGGTCCAGTGAGCAGATCGAGTGGCGGGGTTGTGGGTTTTTACCTTGAGTGGTCGACTCTGCCGGCGCCAAGAAAGAAGACCCCGCTATCTCTCTCTTGGGTCGGTGAAGTCCGCGCTTAGGCGGCGATGGTGTGGGAAGAGGAGAGAGTCTTCGGTCGGCTTCGGTCGAGGTCGAAGTCGAGGGTGTGGCGGCAGTGATGAGGAATCTCGTCGCTGGCAGTGCACCCTCAAAGATCGAACTTAGGGTTTGGATGTGGGTGGGGTTCAGACGACGGCCAACCTCGTGCTCGGTGCCCTGGCTCTCTCACTCTTTCTTTATATAGCGCTGTGCGACGAGGGCCCACCAGCCATGGATTAGCTGGGCGCTCCTGATCAGGGCGCGATTCAGTTGGCCATTGGGCCAACTGGGGACTGAATTAACTCCAGTTGGCAATTAGGCCAACTAGATGAGATTAACCTAACATTCTCCCCGTTTATCTCAGTCTGCACTTTAATTTTAACTTTTACACTTTCAATTTTACCTATTCCATCACAGATTAGTGCAAAGAACATGTCTCATCATCACGATCAATCGCTGATAGATTCAACAGCTACAATACACCTCTCTGTTCTGAAATAGTTACTTTAATCTTTTGAGCCATCTTTTAGTCCAGGAATCATAGGCTTTCTTTTAAACCCATGTCGGCTACATGTTCTCTGAACACGTTGGGTGGTAAGCCTTTTGTAATTGGATCCGCTAGCATCTTTGCGGTACTCATATGCTCAAGACTTATGATTTGATCTCGAACTTTATCTTTCACAACATAGTACTTTATGTCAACGTGTTTGGCAGCACCACTTGACTTATTGTTGTGAGCATACATTACTGCGGATTCATTATCGCAGTACAATTTAAGTGGTCCATGGATGTCGTCAATCACTTTTAAACCAGGTATGAACTTCTTAAGCCAGTTCACCTGCCCCATAGCCTCATAATGTGCTACAAACTCAGCATACATTGTGAACAATGTAGTGACGGTTTGCTTTGAGCTTTTTCACGATATAACTCCTCCAGCGAAAGTAAACATATATCCGGATGTAGATTTTCTATCATCTCCCGCATAATCAGAATCTGTGTACCCCACTATATGGAGTGAATCTGATCTTCTGTATATCATCATGAGGCCTTTAGTTCCTTGCAAATAACACAAGACTTTTTTATCAATTTTCAATGTTCTATTCTAGGATTGCTCTGGAATCTGCCAAGTAACCCGGTAACAAATGCCAAGTCAGGGCGTGTACACATTTGAGCATACTGCAAGCTTCCGACAGCTGAAGCATATGGAACCGATTTCATTTGATCGATCTCATATTGGTTTCTGAGGCATTGAAAATCCTCATATCTGTCGCCCTTGACTATAGCTGCAGGTGATAGACTACATTTATACATACCATATTTCTTTAATACTTTCTCTATGTATGTTTTTTGTGACAGTCTCAATACCCCTTTGTTTCTACTCGGTGAATTTCGATTCCTAGAACGAATAAAGCTTCACCAAGATCTTTCATATCAAAGTTTGAGGACAAAATCTTCTTTATCTCCAGTAGCAGACTGACGTCACTCCTAGTAAGTAGGATATCATCCACAAATAGGATTAGAAAGATAAATTTTTCATCTTTAAATTTTGAGTAAACACAGTTGTCCTCTATATTTTTTTAAACTCAAATTTTCTTATTGTACTGTCAAACTTCAAGTACCACTGTCTTGAAACTTGTTTTAACCCATAAATCGATTTCTTTAGACGGCACCTCATTCTCTCATTTCCTTCCACGACAAAACCTTTCGGTTGTGCCATGTAAACATTTTTCTCTAAATCTCCATTGAGGAATGCCGTCTTTACATCCATCTGTTGTAACTCTAAATCATAATGAGCCACTAGTGCCATTATGATTCTGAAGGAATCTTTACATGAGACTGAAGAAAATGTCTCATTGTAATCAATCTCTTCTCTTTGCGTAAAGCCTTTTGCCACGAGTCCCGCTTTATATCTTTCTACATTCCTTAGGAGTCGAGTTTTATCTTGTAGACCCATTTGCAGCCTACTGTTTTGGCTCTTTTAAGAATTACTTTCAAGTCCCAGACTTTATTAGCCTTCATAGACTTCATTTCTTCTTCCATGGCCTCAAGTCATTTTGAAGAATTTTCACTTCTCATGGTTTCTTCAAATAAGGAGGCATCATTCTCCATTTGAAATTTCTCTGTATGATAAATCTGATAATCATCAGAAATAACTGATCTTCTTATTCTTTGATATCTTCTTGGGGCCTCTTTATTTTGCACATTTTCTGTTAGAGTCTGTTGTTGCTCCCCCTCATCTGTGGCAACGGGTCCTATGGGATCCTGAGGGACAGGTTCTTTATTCTCAATCATTATTACTATAGGAGGAACAATAACAGGTGCTGGCACCATAGTATCCTATACTGTCGGTGCAGCGACAGTCGGTAGTGAGAAGAATGGCTCTTGAATCATCGGAGTAGCCGCGTATGCCTGCTTCTCTTCAAGATCAATCTCTCGAGCTACCATGCTCCCCTTCATCATCTCATCCTCTAAGAAGACAGCGTGTCTCGTTTCTACAAACTTTGTATATCTATCTGAACAGTAGAAACGAAAACCTTTCGACTTTTCTGGGTAACCAATAAAATGGCAACTCACTGTTTTGGGATCTAGTTTCCTAAGATTTGGGTTAAATACTTTTGCCTCAGCAGGACTCCCTCACACACGTAGATGGTTTAGTGAGCGAATTCTACCTGTCCACAACTCATACGGTGTTTTGGGCACCGACTTACTTGGTACTCTGTTGAGAATATGAATGGCGGTTTTCAACGTCTTCATCCACAAACTCAATGGCAATGTAGAATAGCTCATCATACTTCGCACCATATCTATTAGAGTACGGTTACATCTTTCAGTTACTCCATTTTGCTGAGGTTCGTCCGGTGTAGAATACTGGGTCACTATTTTATTTTCCTGTAGAAACCTTGCAAAAGGTCCAGAAACTTGTACATACAGGGTATGCCGATTGTAGTACTCCCCCCACGATTGGATCGGACTATCTTAATCTTTAAGTCGTGTTGATTTTCAACTTCAGCCTTAAATATTTTAAATTTATTCAAAGCTTTATTTCTTTTTTTTATTGGATAAATATAGCCATATCGGGAGTAATCATCCGTGAATGTTATGAACAAGTCATAACCATCTACACTTTTCACAGGAAAGTGTCCACAAATATCTGTGTGAATAATTTGTAGAACTCCTGTGTTTCTTTTTGCATCTTTTTTAATTTTTTTTACATATTTTCCTTTGATGCATTCTCTGCATTGTTCTAAGTCTGAGAACTCTAGTGGAGGAAGAATATCATTCTTAACTAGTCTTTCTATTCTCCCCCTCTAAATATAGCCTAAACGACAGTGCCATAATTTCGACGACGCATCTAGAGTTTTTTTTCTTTTTCTGTTTACACTGGTAGACGAGGATTCATTTACTTTCTCGCACGTAACGTTTTTATTATCTCATACGACATTCACATCACCACGTAGTGATAACAAATAAAGCTCATTTTGTAAAATGGCAAGACCAACACATTCTTTATTAAACATTATTTCACACTTGCTATTTCTAAAATGACAATCATAACCATCATTGTCCAAACATGAAACACTAATCAAATTCCTCTGTAGAGAGAGAACATAAAGAACATCTCTAAGTAAAAGAGTAAAGCCATCAGCTAGGTCTAATGAAAGATCACCAACGACTTCAACTTTAGCTTGGACTCCATTTGTAACTTTAATGCATCTTTCTCTTCTTTGCGTAGTTCTCGTCGAACAAAATCCCTGTAAAGAATTAGCAACATGAACAGTTGCTCCTGAGTCAATCCACCAAGTAGATTTCGAATATTGCACATACAGGAATTCGTTTATAAAGATAATAATGTTCTCACCTTTCTTTACCATAATCATCTTTAAATAAGAGAGACAATCCTTCTTGTAGTGTCCCGTCTTTTTGCAGTGAAAACACTGCTCCTTGTCTACTGCAAATTTGTTCTGTTGAGGCTGATGGACAGAGGCTTTTCCCTTGTTTTTTGAGGAGTGACTGTTCAAATTCTTTTTTTTGTTGTTCTTCACATAGTTGATAGAACCACCATGTGAAGCTTTAATTCTGTCCTCCTCTTGCACACACATAGCTATGCACTTTTCTAATTCCCATGTCTCGGGTAGCATGTTGTAGTTAACAACAAAAGTGTCAACTCTTTTGACAAGGAAGCAAAAATCAGATGGATAAAGAGCTTATTTTTAGACTCAGATCCATTGGTTTGAGCTTGGATGACATATTGCTCATTCTTAGTATGTGCTCTCTTATGCCACCGTTACCACCAGAGTACTTTTCTGTCATAAGCTGTTTGATCAGCTGTGTTGTATATGTCTTTGAATAATCAGTGAACTGATTCTTTATTTTATCAAGATACTATGTGACAGTGTCACACTCTACAATTGAGCCTATAATAGCAAGATCAATGGTGTTTTTTATCACAGCCATACATTTTTTGTTGGTTGTGACCCATTTTCTATACTCAAGGTCATAGAACATCTTTAAGAGAGCATAGTCCCTCTGTCTAGTCTGCCAAGCAACCTTAGCCTCATTTTCTTTTCTCACTGACTCCTCAGGCTCAGTGGGACATGCTCTGGTGAGGACCTAGTCCACCTCAACCAAGATAAATGCTAGGTCTATCTTTTTCTTTTACTCTCCATAGTTGTCACCTTTGAGAGTGGGTATCTCTTTGATACAACTCATTAAGTTGTATCCGCTTGTAAATAAGTCAAATAAAGTGAGAACATGACAACAATAAAATTATATGCCTTATTTTCAACGTTAGTAAAAAATATGACACGCAATTTTATCTTATACATTAAATCTACATCACCGTTGGGCAGAAATAAAATAATACATAAAAAATATCAATTAAAAAATTATAATACTGTTATTATCAACGTTGGTCAGACAAATAACAATATCATAATTATTTGAAATTATCTCTATTTTTCAAAATTAAATTCTCCCGTTGGTTCGAATTTAATAATGAAATAAACATTTTAAATAAGCAGCGGAAATTAAAATTTCCTCTATTTTTCAAAAGCAATTATTGGACTTTCTATTCTGTCAAAATTTTGCTAATTTTTCCTTAATTATTATTGTTAAAATTAGCAAAATAATCAATTTAATTACTTCTAAAAAATAAAAAGGAAAAAGAAAAATAAAAAAACAGAAATTCTTTGAGTTTGGGCCGAAACCGCGAGCAGCCCACTGTGAACAGTAGCACACGCGCGCGGCCCAGCCCAGCACGGCGCGGAAAATCGCCCGAGGCAACCTGGGCCAGGCCAAAAATTCGCGCCCCCGCCTGGGCTGAATCCAGCCCACGCCGACGCCGTTCGCTCTCGACCGTTGGATCAAAGATCGACGGTTCAGCGCGGAACTCGGCGTTATAAAAGACCGTCGCGCGGTGCTCCCCGAACCCTAGCTCATTCTTTTCTCCCTTGCCCTCTCTCTCGCTCGCACGGCTCTCGCGCGGTGCTCACGCACGACGCGCATCGGCTCTGGAGAAACTTCGCCAGAGCGCCGCCGCGTCGGCGCCGCCGCACGGCCATGGTGCCACCGCCCAGCTCTTGCCGGCGCGTGCACCGCCGTCAAGGGCTGGAGGTTGCGCGGCGCCTCTGTGGCCAGCGCTCAAAAAATCCGAGCGACGACGCTGTCGTCGACGACGACGTCGTGGACGGGGAGGCCAAGGTAAGCCTTCTCCTTTCCCTTCCTCTCCCCCAGATCCATTCCCTTTTAGGGTTAGGGTTAGGGTTAGGGTTTCTAGATCTGGGTTCTTGGGGTTCTTTTCATTCTCGATCTGTTTCCTTCTGTGGATCTTTTCGTTCTCGATCTGCTCGAGAAAACCTGGCTCTGATGCCATTGTTGATCTCTATCTAGTCGATCCAGTGAGCAGATCGAGTGGCGGTGTTATGGGTCTTTACCTTGAGTGGTCGGCTCTGCCGGCGCCGAGGAAGAAGACCCCGCCATCCCTCTCTTGGGTCGTGAAGTCCGCGCTTGGGCGGCGATGATCGAGGAAGAGGAGAGGGACTTCGGTCGGCTTCGATCGAGATCGAAGTCGAGGGTGTGGCAGCGGTGATGGGGAATCCCGTCGCTGGCAGCGCACCCTTAAAGATGGGACTTAGGGTTTGGATGTAGGGTGGGGTTCAAGCGACGGTCAACCTCGTGGTCTGTGGCCCGGCTCCCCCACCCTTCCTTTATATAGCGCTGTGCGACGAGGCCCACCAACCATAGATTGGCTGGGCGCCCTCGATCAGGGCGCGATTCAGTTGGCCGTTGGGTCAACTGGGGACTGGATCAACACCAGTTGACCGTTAGGCCAACTGTATGAGATCAACCTAACACTTCTCTGGTACCTTTCCTTGCTCCTCCATCGATCGACGCACTGCAGCTTGAGCTCATGCTGCTAAATCCACCAAAATTGAATCTGGGCCCGCTGTAGCTCAGAGCATCGGTGCCGCTGGTTGGAAGAAGCAAGAGCTCGCCTAGCTTGCTGCTGCTGCCCCCCTCACTTATGGATAAGACGCGGATTTGGTTGATTTGCAATGTCTATTAGGCAAGGAAATGGAAGGCTAGAAATTAACGGCCGTATAAAGGAGAAATGAGACACATGCTTTGTTTTTTTTCTCATAAGATGCACCACGTTAAAGAACAGATTATTACTTTTTATATTAATTTAAGCACTAATGAGTGCATTAATGCCTTTTAAACATTACTTCTATTATTTTAACTTCAAATTCCTCTATTTTCATTCCTACAATCCAAACACAAAAAGTACTCAATTCCTCTATTTTCAATTCCAACAATTTTCTCATTTTTTTCATTCCTACATTTTCTCTATTTCTACGTTTTTCTCTATTCCTATATTTTCTATTCCTGCATTCCAAATAAGCCCTAAACAGAGTTTACATGCTCTCTCTTGCAACAGCATGAATATTTAAGAGCATCATCATGAATGGCTGATGCAATGAAAAGGATCAAAGGTATCTGAACTGTTTGAAATCTTTGTGTTGATTTTGAAATAAATGTGTTTACATGTTCCTCCGACTCTAATGCATGCATCTTAACGTTGGACCAAGGCTAATGTGTTTCTTAATGTTACTCTCGATGTTTGCATACATATTCTTCAAAAATTAATTGGCCATTTACTTTTATATTATTTTTGACTAG
>BCLF01000052.1:3993-71824 GCA_001602275.1 Zoysia japonica | reverse complement strand
ATGACTTAAAATTACACATTTGAGCTAATTTTTTTAATAAAATGAGTCATAGTTGGCGTTAAAAGTTAATCATGATAATAATTCAAGAAAGGATGAAGTATAACATGTCACTGCAACTTAAACTTTGCCTCCTTACTGTGACCATTTTTACCACCATGTTCTATAAAATAGTATTGTTTCCCTCCGTTCTTATATTGATATTTTTGTTCACTTCTAACATCAACTTTGATCATATCTTATTCAAAAAATGATAAATATTATATATTTTGTTATAATTTGATTTATCATTAGAGTTATTTGAATCACAACTAAAAATTTTATACATTTGAACTAATTATTTGAATAAGAATGGTAAAAGTTAAGGTTAAACATCAACAGCCACATCAATTTAAGAACGAGGAGAATACTCCTCCGTTCACAAATATAAGTCATTCTAGCATTCCAAATGTGTTTCTCAATATATGTCATTCTTACTTTTCAATACACCTTTCTTTTTTTTCAATACACTTTCTCTCTTCCCAATAAATCTCTATCTCTATCTCTTTCCTCTCCTCGTTTTCTGCGTACCACATTTTTTTCACTTTTTTTTAATTCCTGTGCTCAGAGCTAGAACGACCTATAAAAGTAAACGGAGAAAGTATAAAAAATTTGTACTTTAGGATCAACAAATAATTGTCCCATAAAACATGTTGAAAATTTACCTGTATAATATTATTGGAAACCATTACTCTCTCAGTCCCAAATTATAAGTAATTTTAAGCTCTCAAGTTTTTCTTAAATTATAAGTTATTTTTACTTTTTGAGGCACCTTTTTCTCTTACCAATACATTTTCACTTATCTCTCTGCTGCTCATTTTTAAAATATCTCACATTTTTCACTTTTCTTAATTACTATGCACAGCTTCAAAACAACTCGTAAAAACGGCACGGACCGAGGAGTAACATTTTAAAACTATGAGTCTATGACGTACAAAAAATGTTATTTCATACGTACAAAAAAAAAATGGTCGGCTGCTGTCCATGTAAGGCCATCATAGCAAGTAGCAGTAGCAGGTTTCAGCATTAAAGTTTAAAAAATATCGTCAGAGAGCGCCAATATGACTCCACGTCGCGCCAAGCGAACGGTCATCCGACGGTTTTCGGGTCCCTGATCCCCACCCGGTAGGACCCGCTACCGACCACTTTTTGGCATTTCATAAAACGCAGAAATTCTCATCGGTCAAACCTCCAAACCAAGGCCCAACTCCCAAGACTCGCAAGACCTCCGGCGCGCTCGCCGAGTTCCCCACGACGTGGCCACCAGAAACCAACCGCGTCGCCGCGCTTATATATGGAGGAACCGCATCCTTAAGGATCGATCACTGGTCGATCTCCAGAACCGCATCACTCCATGGCTGCCACCGCAAAGGTCGTGGCGTTGTGGAGCGCGTCGAGGACGACGTACCATCGCGCCAGCGCCCCGCTTGCGGCGTCGGCCACCACTCCAGTGACCGTCCGCCTCAACTGCAACCTGCAGCACAAGCAAGAGGCTGTTCTTCCCACGACGGCGGTTGAGAAGGTCGTCGCCACTGCAGATGACCCCTGTGCCGGCGCGATGGACGCCTTGCCGGCGCTGGCGTGCATGTGGCAGGAGGTCATGGGCGCCGCCGACTGGCGTGGCCTAGTGGAGCCTCTCCACCCGCTACTCCGGGCCGAGATCGTCAGGTACGGCGAGCTCG
The DNA here is from genome assembly GCA_001602275.1 of Zoysia japonica. Taxonomy (NCBI): domain Eukaryota; kingdom Viridiplantae; phylum Streptophyta; class Magnoliopsida; order Poales; family Poaceae; genus Zoysia; species Zoysia japonica. The sequence goes on along the minus strand of BCLF01000052.1, from coordinate 70,106 downwards.
TGGCCGCGTGCTACCGGGTGTTCGACCTGGACCCGCGCTCCGAGCGGTACCTCAACTGCAAGCACGGGAAGAAGAAGATGCTGCCAGCGATCGGTATGGCCGGCGCCGGCTACGACGTCACCAAGTACATCTACGCGGCTCCCGACGTGGCCCTTCCCATGGACTTTCGCCGGCCCAGCAGCAAGAGCCGGTGGATCGGGTATGTCGCGGTCGCGTCGGACCAGCAGGTGTCTCGGCTCGGGCGGCGTGACATCCTCGTCTCCTTCCGCGGCACGGTGACCGGCTCGGAGTGGCTCGCCAACTTCATGAGCGTTCTCGCGCCGGCGTGCTTCGACCCGACCGAGCCCCGCCCGGACGTTAGGGTCGAATCCGGGTTCCTCTCCCTCTACACCTCCGACGACGTCTCCGGCAAGTTCACCTGTGGCAGCTGCCGCAACCAGCTCCTTTCTGAAATCTCCCGCCTCGTCGCCGAGCACGTGCACGAGGACATCAGTATATCGCTCGCTGGGCACAGCATGGGGAGCTCGCTCGCCCTGCTCCTCGGTTACGACCTTGCCGAGCTCGGCCTTAACCGAAACCCAAATGATGGCAGCACCATTCCCGTAACCGTCTTCTCCTTTGCCGGGCCGCGCGTTGGCAACCTTGAGTTCAGGAACCGGTGCGACGAGCTCGGCGTCAAGGTGCTACGAGTTGTGAACGAGAACGATCCGGTGACTAAGATGCCAGGCTTCGTCTTCAATGAGAAGGCTAGGGCTCTTGCTGAGCGGTACCAGCTGCCATGGAGCAAGGCCTGTTACACGCATGTGGGCGTAGAGGTTGCCCTTGATTTCTTCAAGGCTGGCGACATAGCCTACGTGCATGATCTGGAGGCATACATTGATCATCTTCTCAAGTGCGAAACCAACATCACGATGGGTCACAAATTGGTAAGGGAAGATGAACAAGGTGTGAGCCATAGGGATGCATCCCTGTTTAATTCATGGAGGTGGCAAATGGTGGCTATACGTGTTGGTGAGTTGATGCAGGCACTTGGGTTTTGATGTTAGGAGTGTTGATGGTCTTTTTGGAGATCAATAGCAACCCTGAATTTTGGCTGCTGAATTGGTGGATATGATGCTAGTACATGAAGTGATGGACTCATCTATGCATAGGCTTCATGGACATCTATACCAGGTATATCTAATTGGGGTGATTGATGAATTAAAGCTGTGCATCACGACATCTAGATCTGTTAATCTGATGGTTTCTCCATTCATGATACCTGCAGCATGTATTGGTCTTTCAATTTCATGAGCCATTTCTTGCTAGCAAGAAAAATGGGTAAAGTTCCTCCAAAACACCGATAATAGATAGGTAATACTTAATGGCTGATACTTGCATGTTAATAAGTGACGCGATATTATTTCTATAAAAAAACTTAAAGTTTTGAATCTATATATTGTTGACAGGTTGATTTATTCATAACCATTAATATGATAGATACTCTCATGGTCTATATATGTATTTTTCTTTCTGCGCGCAACAAGCAAAAAGCTTGGTATTCAAAGTTTATTCGGCATGCAAATCTCTGCTGTGAACGAAATAGTTGCTCGATTTTGCTTGAGTTCATCTGCTTGGAATTTTTTCGACATTGGGTAAACTCGCTTTGGACAGTGTCTTACTGATGGGGTTTTGTACCTTTACCATTCCCATTCCTATATACTTTGGTCTGAACTTTAGGTGAAGTTAAATAATATCACAAAACTTGAATAAGGAAAGATATGCCACTATAAATATTCATTGTATGAAAAACAACATAATAGGATTAGACATTTTATGTATAATCTTAATCTACTTGTATCAGTTTTTGGCCTTTTTAATTCACATGACTCACAGTCAGCTAATGAATACCTATAAATTTCTAAAATATGTATGTTGCTTCCTAATAACATTCCTTGGAAGCAATACACCAACTGTTGTTTTCAGATTTCTGTAACTTCTCGGATACATTTTCGTGCTATCCCCCATTTTGTTATTTTATGGTTGTTTCCTGAACCATCAAATATAATTGACCTACAGACAGGAGAGGGGAAATGGAAAAGCCTAAGACAAACGTTAACATACTTCCCTGTTCTAATATTATTATCACCAGCTAGTTTATATTTAAAACTAGGCAGCGATAACAATTTCAAAATGGAGAGAGTAAAATTTGCATGCTGGTTAAGCCATTATCTTACACATGAATATTTGCTATTGCTACTGCACAACAGATGCAAAAACAGAGTCACCATGCTGCGCCGGTTTCAGGAGTGGAGACCGCGCGAAACTTCTGTGACATAACATGGGAACTAATCATAACTCGACTTTCAAAGTAATTCTCGAAACATTCCCTAGCAAGGGCAATTTTTATTTGTACATTTGCGCCGAGTCACAAATTTCCTTGGTACAAAAATAGGTGGATGTTTTAGGACAAATCCTCCATTACAGTTAACCTTTGTAGTTACTTTTGTAAAACAAGTAAACCAATGTTCAGTGAAAATTATCAAAATTTCCTGAATTTTCTGAAACAATGATTTGAGTTTGTAAAGTACTGTAGCAAAAATGAAAACCAGGCAGCTTTTTACACTGTTCAAAATCGACTGGCTACTGGTTTCTACAACCCTGGTCATCGTAGCTTTTCTGCGCTCTTCCAAGTAGTTCTCACTTTATAATAAGTCCTTCAATGATTATGTTGAATTCAACGATCAGGTAGCTTTCGTGGGCTATATATTCTCTACTTGCGCACGCATGCATGCGTCTCACGCTCCTAAAGTCCAAGTTAAGCCCCGTTGGGTCAAAGGAACACTAATACTTTTTATGCTCGTGGTCATAAGATATTCCTAATTGCATCAACTATGAACATAAACAGACAGAGGCTCCGGCCTATCGAGGCCTTCTAGATCACATTCCTTAGGAGTTCATATTGCTAAATATTCCTCAGAACGCTTAAACTTTCTATGGATTGGACTAACTGGGTCCTATCGCGACAGAACATTTTTCTAGTATAAGGTGTCTGCTGTTGGCCGCGCGGCCTGTGGATCCGAAAGCTCTTGCTTTAGTCACCCGAACTTTCGAGGACCGATGGTCCATTATGACAAAAATATGTGCAATCTACAACTTTTTAGTTTAGGTTGACTGTGAGCTTCCGATGCGCAATGTGTAAGTGCCCTTCATATTAATTTATGGGCCATTTTTGAGATTTCAAATTTTTATGCCCAATTGTGAGCCTTCGAAACAATACATCAATTGTGGTTTTTTAGATTTCTATAACTTTTCAGGTACATTTTTTTGGTATCCCCCGTTTTATTATTTTATGGTAGTTTTAAAGGACAATGAATATCTTTCGCAGTGCAAATATATGCAAAAACAGTACTGTTACACCATGATGCACCGGTACATCGTATAAACTTTTGTGACATAACTGCATCGTACGATTACTAATAGCGTTTGATTTTTTAAAGGACAATGAATATCTTTAATAATGCAAATATATGGTTTAAACGACAATAATTATTGATAGAGTATGTTTCAATCATGTCAGAATCATATTTTGTCAGACCAGTTTTACTTTTTTTTTTTTGTCAAACATGAGAATCAAAACCATAAATGCACACATATAAATAATGTATTTTCTTTTATACCGAAAACTTGTATTTTAATGTCAAACTAACAAAATATTATAATCTATATCTATGTGTTTGAGAGTCTAAATTATTAGTCAGATTATTCTTTTTATTTATATTAATGAGGTAATATGAATGGTGAAGTGTATATTGTTTAAATAGTGGAATGGCAGAATGGGTAATTCTGATAAAAAATCATGGTTAGTAGGTTTTTTATATCAAATAATCTAAAATAATCTACTTTGAGATGAATTATTAGATTATAATAATCTGAAGTCTCAAATTATATAATTTAGATGAATAATATATCTGTTTGTTTTTCAATCAAATTATTTAATCTAGATCATATAATCTAAATAGATTACAATTCTAAACAAACACGCGTAAACATAAGAAAAGCTAGTCTCCGGATCGGACTAGCTGGGTCCTGTCGCGACAAAACATTTTTCTATTACAACGTGTCTGCTGTTGGCCGGGCTTTCATCCGAAAGCTCTTGCTTTGCTCTATAGTCTCTAGACTCTACCTAGGTAGCTAGTCACCCGTTCATAGCTACTCCAGCTAGCTCCCCATGGAAACGACCACGAGTGTGGAAGAAAATTCGAAAATGTCATGTTCCTGTGTTGATCACTTTATTAAGATTTAAAACGTGGTGGTCAATCGACTCGACGAAACAACCATGCATGGGCGGTTAGCATATCACAGATGATGCAATCAAATGCACGTGAAAAAACGCGTAATGTGAAAAAAAAATGAGGGGGTTCATTATTCCACGAACAGTACCATCTACTTGTAACTTCTATCCACGCCTTAGACCAGTCTACTAAAAAAATAATACATCCGACTTTATAGGCTTTATTTGCCGCAACTTATTTACAGCTTATTCAAAAAATTAAAAGAAGTTATTCTAAACAATAAACTTAGAATGTCTTAGGTAAGCATTCTTGTAGCTATCCTTTTTAGTGTATGTAGTTACTGCTACTGTAAAAAGGAATAGCACGGTTGCAGCAGCGCGGCTGCTGGACAACCTTCCGAATGCAGGTTTATTTTGTACTACTTACGTCTCTAATTACTTGTCATCATAAAATTCACAAGTTTTCTTTTTTACTTATCATTCTCGTTTACAATACACATTTCTTTATTTCAAATACATCTTTATTTTTATCTCTCTTCTCCTCATTTTCAACATATTTTATATTTTTCACTATTCTTAATATCTGTGTCCACACCTAAAACAAAGTAAAGAGGATGAATAGAGTACCTTATTGGTTCAATACATTCAGATTCTCAAAATGAACTACAATCTTATTTTTCATCATCTTTCACCGTCCGTTAATAAGTTATTTTTAATAAGTTCAAATTTCGTAAAGATGACCTTTTTTTTAAGTAATCGGTAGTCTTTTCATTCATTCATTCATCTGATCGATACAAAGAGAAGCCTGCTTGAACTTCGGGGCATCAGAGAACCAAATTGGTTTACAGAATTTATCAACAGATCTTACTAAAGTATGTGCTAGCACATTACTATACAATATATACATGAGTAAGGGAAAAAAGATAATGGATGCTTCAGGTATCAGTTTAATGTCTTGGATGAGCGCTGCGGCTTGTGATCGATTGGTTGTTGCTGAACTAGTGACAGAATGTCTGAAGCTATTATATCACTTTGTCGTAAGGAAGAATTGAAACAGAACCTTATTATCCTTTGGCACCCAAAAGTAGTCAGTTCCATGCTACATCATGTACTCAGTTTGAGATTTTTTATTAATAATATTATTTTTATTAAATTTATAAAACTAACAAGACGAGCATTAGGACATTGTTAGTTGTATTTTTCGGACCGACGGCCCATTTTTATCTCCGTCTCAAACACGGGAACCGCGTAGAGCTGATGGACTAGTTGGGCCCTACTAGGCTTCGGCCCCGTCGAGGAGAATTCGTTTGTTTCTAAGAATTTTCAATTCTTACCACTAAATGTTCTTTCAATTTTTACCACTTACTTCTTCTTCCTCCGTTGTTTAACTGATATCACTATTGATTTTTAAATTCAACTTTAATCATTCGTCTTATTCAAAAATTTTGATAAACTTCATATATTTTGATATAATTTGATTTATCATTAGAGTTATTTGAATTACAACTTAAAATTTTACACATTCGAGTAAATTTTTTGAATAAAACAAATAGTTAAAATTAAATTTAAAAGTCAACAGTGACATCAATTAAAAAATAAAGGGAGTAATTGGTAAACTTTTCATTTGAAGCCACTAAATACATTTTTCACTTTAAAACATATCATTTTTTTCAAAATTTTAAGTATTTTTACTGTTTTATATTGTTCTAAAATAAACATAATTGATGCTAATAGTATAATAAATATAATATAATAAAACAATGTATTATTACACAATATAAACAATCTTTATTTACTATACTAAATCTGCCTCCCATTGGCTGGCTACTCCGAACCGTTGATTTCTCGATGAGCGTTCGAGATTGATTGTTCCGGCAGGCTCCGGTCTCTTCCGTTCGCCTGCCGCCCTGGATGGCGGCTGTCAGCCTGTCACCCTCTTGCCCGGCCACGGACGCTGCTGCCCCGGCGGCCCCGCTCCGGCCAGACCAGCCCCAACCTCGGCCGGACATGCGTCCTCACCCCGCCTCCCGCCCCAGCTGCCCTGCCTGCCCCTCACCACGCGCGCCCCGCCTCGCCCCAGCTCTGCCTCGGCCACAGCAGCTCCCGCACCCCGCCTCGGCTACCGCTGCCCCGGCGGCCTCGCCCTGGCTGCCCCTGTACTGCCTCCTCTCTCTCTCTCTCTCTCTGCGCCGATATCATGGTGAGGCTCTACATTTTACTCAGCCAATCCATACCAAGAACGGCGAGAGGCTGCAGCCATGAGGGACAGTGATGGGATGGAGATTGAGATGCGAGTGGTGGGCGGCGCTAGAGCTACTTCGTCGTGCTCCCGCCCTTGAGCGCTCGACCTCCGCTCTGCTGGTCACTGGTCCCTCGCTTGGTCCGGCGCCGCGTCGTAATCCTACGCCATCGAGGTGGTCAACCCCAACTATCCTGCTTTCTAGGCCAGCTTTCACAGTAGCCATAGGATTCGTCACCCAAGTCAATCTTCTATGGAATTGCTGCTTGCACAGCGAAATTGAGTTCAATTTTATGTAGTAAACATGGTGCCCTTTTATAAAATTCTTACATGTCTGGCATAGTGAAATTTCACATGATTGCTCGGTTCCTTTCCTTCATATTCGTGATTGTTTTTATAAAGGTACTAAAAACTGTGAAATTGAAACCTGTTGAGTATGGAACTGATATTTATGTGGGAGTTCTGGCTAGAGACACTACGTTGACCGCAAACTGTTTATCTTGACAAGCTGCAGAGCCAAATAAACAAACTGGTAATTCATTAGCATTTCATGTAGAACCTGCTGGTTTATCCCTTCCAGTCAAACTTTTATAGCCTATTCTGCTTGTTTCACATGCACATTCATGTATTAGGTTGCTCTGTTGTCTGACATGTTCCCCCTTAAGGCAATTATTTGCATGGGTGCGCCTCACCAATTTATTGTTTATTTCAATACGAGTTCAATAGCATAGCTTGCTTCTTAGGCCACGTTTGGATGTTATAGTTATTCAATACCGAAGTATTAAGAAACCATGGTTTTAGAAGCCAATGTTAAGGAAAACCATGGTTTAGAAAAAAGAGATCATGAGTGAAGTTTTCAAAACTGCAAAATAACTACACTTTTTCCAATACCATGGTTTTCAAAACTACAAAATTTATTGCATCCAAACACCTCCTTACCTTCTAAAACCAAAGTTTTTGGCAAAATCATAGTAATTCTTCAAAAACTCCAAAAAATACTTTGCTTCCAAACAGGGGCCTTAATGTGTATGTTTGATATGCATTGTGATAATTTCACGCTTATTTGTTGGGGCTACCAGATTGCAAGTTGTGTTAAATTCTGCCGGAGGAGATGGCTTGATTTTATCCATGACCTTTTTGTTAATAGATATCTCATTCTATGTGGAATGTATCAATCCTGTGCAATTTCAAGTCAGACTAGCTTTGGGAAATCTGCAAACAATTTTTCTATATTGTATTTATTCGATTCATGAACTCTGTTTAAACTATGTTCCTTGAATTGATGGATGCAATAACTTGAAGGAACTGAGTTGCTAAGCGAGATATGTTTGAAGTTCCACAAGGGTTGTCGGGAATACATGTAATTGACCATTTATAATCACTGAAGTGATGTTTTTTGAACTTACCAAACCATATTGTTCAATTGTTGTTCTGTGGATTTTATCAATCTATGCCCATCTGCCTTTCTAATTTGTCATTTTGTATCAAGGAAGGACTGGGGGAAGCATATATGGAGATATTGCTTTTAACATGTTCATTTGAAATGTTTAGAGGAGTCATAGTGATCCAATCAGCATTGCTTTTGAAGATTGGTGTTTTTCTTATATATTTATTGTTTCTCAATGAAAATTATATGCATTTAAAATGTTTCCTTATGTCTTTTTCTCCATTTTGTCAACTGGTTTTTACATCTATTTTTATAAGTTCCTTGGGAAGATTTAATAATAAAAATCATATATCAGGCTTGCAACATACTCCCTCTGGTTTTAAAATATTGACACTGTTGACTTTTAACATTAACTTTGATCATTTTTTTATTCAAAATTTTTGTTCAAATGTGTAAAATTATTAGTTGTGATTTAAATTCCATTGATGATAAATCAGATAATAACAAAATTTTACATATTGGAACAATTTTTTTGAATAAGACGGACGGTATGTTAAAAGTCAACGGTGTCAATAACAAGAGAGTACTAGATAAGAAGCGCGGCAACCCTTGAATGTACTTAGCATCAAGATCATATTATCGATAAATAATCTTTATGTTCAATATGGTGACAAATTAAAAAAATCATTGATGCGTGGCAACGCTACGCAAATTTTCTATTAAAAGTGTTAAAATTTTAAAAGAATGGCATGTTTTGAAACAAAAAACAAATTTAATAGATCTAAATGAAACGCTTATAGATTAAGTAGTAAATATTGAAAGGTTGACGTATTTGATGTTTCTTTGGGACACTAACGGAGAACTGACCCTCCGTCACTCATATAGCGGTCCGCGCGTCAATGACCCTATCGGGATAGTATACTCTGGGTATTTACGGACCTAGCCTCTACACGAAGGCTTATCTACAAACTACAGCCCATGATCTCTCTACGGCCCACGAATGACCACATCCTGTCAAGAATGTCCCGATCCCAGGGGTCAGAACTGCGCAAGCATCCAAGCCCGATCGACGGAAGGTTGAAGCTACACGACAACAGGATTCAGCCCACCAACAGCCAAAAGTCAACGCTCCGACCCAACCCCCTGAGGTTGGGCAGCACCTTACCAACCCACCACTGACAACTGCAAAGATTCCTGACAGCGTATAGCAGGAGGTAAAGCAACCTTGCCGGGAAGTAAAGTGTTCTAAAAGTGGGTAAAGCAGCCAGACGATTGGCAAAGCAAGATAGAAAAGTGTCCTTTATCCTCCGCGACTGAACAAAGGACGTACGAAGGCCACCGACCAACTGCACCAGCGCCTGCGGGCGCCAGGCGATCAACTCAGGCGACAACCAAGGCTCTACCTGGCGGAGGGCCAGCAGGTTTCGTAGGCGCCAAGTTAGTGCCCCCGGTCCGACCCTTATAAAAAGGGTACCATGGGGCATTACACGAACAAGTCGAGTGAAGTTAGCAACCTCGTTGTAACCACATCCACCCACGCGAGCTAGGGTTCTTGATCGAGCCAAGACCCTTCCGCATTGTACTCGTATTTTTGAGTTCATACGATTTGATCTCTTTCTCGCCCCTGCACGTAGGGTATTACGTCTCTCGACGGCCCGAACTAGGTTAACCTTTGAGTCTCTTCCGTAGACTAGGCTATTCGAATACGAAGAGCGCCCTCTAATTATGTAAATTTTACTGTGCCGGTGGTCAGAACACTGACAATTGGCGCGCCGGAAAGGGGGTTTTTTCGTTGTGCGTTTTCGCTTCGCTTTTCGATGGCTTCAGTTTTCGCTCTAGTGGGGGAGTTCTCGGTCTCTCGCCTGTTTTTTTGTGGGTTTTGCGGTTGCCATCGCTCGTGATGGTCGATCGTGGAGCATCCCCACCAGTCAGGCCTTCCGTTTCGGAAGTCTGGATTTTGTTGCCGACATCGGCGGAGAGCTTCACCTTCAGACCCCACTCAAGCGACGTTCGCCTCGGCGTCGTTCGCCTCGCCATCGTTCACCTCGTTGCCTGCCTCACGATATGTTGAGCCATGACCCGTCCCATGAGTGCTTCACGCTACTGTCTAACAATGTCGTCACACTCTTGACGATGATTCTTCTCCGCACCGTCACACTCTTTCTGTCGTCGAAGATGCTCTCCGGCGCAAGCTTGTAGTCGAGGGCGATGATCAGGGCAAGGTTGCTGTTGCGACAAGCGGTGGAGCCCAAGCCTAGGCTCGGTCCACTTATCAGCAGATAAAGGACAGCGGCACGCCATCAGCGCCTTTCCCGAGCCAGAGCACTGTCTGATGATCCTCGGTAGGTCGGTGGTTTACGAGCCACGGCGCCATCAGAAGCAGACGTGGCGGGAGGTCAATCTCACCGACCCCGCCGTGCTCACCTACCTCAAGTGGTCAGAGGCCCTGATCACCTTCGACAGATCTGACCACCTCGACTATGTGCCTCACTCGGGGCGCCTGCCCTTGGTGCTTGATCCGATAATTGGCGTCACGCGTCTAACCAAAGTCTTCATGGATGGAGGCAGCGCCCTCAACATCGTATACATCGACACCTTCAAGGCCACGAAGCTCTCGGAATCCGACCTCCGTCTGAGCAACATCCCATTTCATGGCGTCATTCTCGGGGGTAGCCCGGTGCCCCTAGATCGGATCACCTTGCCAGTTACCTTCGGCGACCGCGACAACTTCAGGGCGGAGAAGCTCACCTTCGAAGTGATCGACTTCTCCGGCATATACCACGCCATCCTCGGCCGACCCGCCTACGCCAAGTTCATAGCCATTCTCAACTATGTCTACCTCAAGCTCAAGATGCCGGGGCCCAAAAGCGTTATCACCGTGACGTCCCGCTTCAACCACGCTCTCGTCTGCGAGCAGGAAAGCTATGAGCTGTCCGTCGCCCTTGCAGGGTCGGCCCAACTGGAAGAGATCCGCAAGTCCCAAGTGATGACTGCAATTCTCGACTCCAAGCCTTCAACCTCTACGTCCTTCGAGCCGGTCAACGACTCCAAGGAGATCCTCCTCGACAGCACAGACCCGACCAAAAAAGCCAAGATCGGGAGAGCGCTTTCCAGCGAATAGGAAAGCGCGCTTGTTGAATACCTCATCCGAAATCGAGATGTCTTCGCTTGGGCACCGTCTGATATGCCAAGCATCTCGAAGGAGGTCGCCGAGCACTCTCTGAACATTATTCTCGGCTCCCGACTGGTGAAGCAATGATTTCGACGCTTCGACGACGAGAAGCGTCGCGCTGTTGAGGAGGAGATCGTCAAGCTGCTTGACTTTAAGTTTATCAAAGAGGTCTACCACCCAGAGTGGCTGGCCAACTCTGTAATGGTTAAGAAGAAGAATGAGAAATGGAGGATGTGCGTTGACTACACGAGTCTCAACAAAGCATACCCAAAAGATCTGTTTCCTTTGCCGCGCATAGATCAGGTGGTCGATTCCACCGCCGGCTGTGAAACCCTTAGCTTCATTGATGCGTACACCGGGTACATCAGATATCCATGCGCGGCTCCGACCAGTCGGCTACGTCGTTCATTACACCTTTTAGCTCGTTCTGCTACGTCACCATGCCCTTCGGCCTCAAGAATGCCGGCGCCAAGTATCAACGCTCCATGCAGAAGTGCTTTCACAACCCGCTGGGTCAGAACCCTGAAGATCTACGTCGACGACATCGTCATCAAGACTCGGCAAGCGGCCGGCTTCATTGAAGACCTAGAGAAAACCTTCGTGAAAGTGCATCTACACCCTTAGTGGGTTTTGGTGAATTGAATAACAACATGATTAAAGGACTAACATTATTTGTGGAGTTGATAAGCAGGTTGTTAGTCCTAAAAGAGTATTGAAATATCTTGATTCATGATGACTGTCATATCCCTTTCAATAAAGAATACATTGATCCCAAGTTAAAGTGAAGTTGTTACAAACCAAGAGTGAGATCAAGAGATATGTGTACTCTAAGTGAAGATCCAATCAAAAAGTCACTTGTCACATGAAGAATGAAGAGATGTTCATCCAAAGTCAAGTGAAGAAGAAATAAGCAAAATGAGGTTAAAAGCTGTGAGTGCCTAAAGATTTAAAAAAGGTCTCAACAAGAAGTTACTTAGCTTGCAATGATAAAAGTGGATGTCAAGAAAGTCAAAAGAAGCAAAGACAAGCAAAAAGAGAGATCAAGACTTATAAAGAATCAAATTAAATATCTCTACATGAAGCTACTTGACTTGCCAAGATTGAAGTTGATGTCAAGGAAGCCAATAGAAGTTGTACTAAGCAAAAATGAGATCAAGAGTTATGATGGATTATATTTAAGATCTCAACCAAAAGGCCCTTGGTTCATGAAGTTGACATCAAAGAATTCAAGAAGCATTCATTGAAGATACAAGGCAACATTTGACTTAAGTTAGTGAGAAGGTGAAGGATTAACTTAACGGTGTCATGATGGACCGAGAAAGGGAGAAGGGCAAGAAGTAGTCTTGGCGTCGAAGAACCTTAGCACCGGAGAAGGACAAGTTGAGTTGAATCGTGATGGACCTTTTAAGCTACAAGGAGTCATATTTTGCTAAGTGTCGATATTCTATTGAAAAAGAAGAAAAGAAGTATTTTGGAAGCATTTAGTGGATATTGATCACATGGATTGAAAGTTTCTAAGATTACTAGCTCAAAACGGAGTAGCTCCAGCAAAACATGTGTTGCTCATCCTCAAGAAGCAATTTTATGAAGAAGTGGCAAGATTCAAGAATCGAAGCTCAAGTGTTCATTATAGCTTTTTATTTATTTCTTGAGTATAGGTATGCCGCTCTATTAAGTGGGATGTAACATAGATTAAAATATAATCTCAGTGCTCATAGACACCCAAGTGAGAAGAGAGAAACACAATGGGCATACACCTTCATAAGTTTTGCTGAGACAGGAAAAATTGAAAGTTTCGGTTCTGACAGTTTCTAGCAAAATCAGCTAAGTCTCCACCGGAGTGTCCGACACTTTCTTGGAGTGTCCGAGCAGCCCTCTCTGTGTTCGAGGTTTTATCCTCCAGAGTGTCTGGCACTTTGCTGGAGTTCTCAAACCGAAAGTTTTGGTTCGGTTAATCAGAAGTTCTGATTTTCCCTGGGTTGTGTCTAACGGCTAGTTTTTTCTGAAAACCGAAAGTTTCGGTTTTCCCAGTTTCAGCCCCAACGGCTAGTTTTTGAGGGAGTGGTTTAAATACCTCCTCTCTCCCCTTAGTGGTAGCTGCCGGTGTTGCCTACGTCCATAACTGAGCCAAAGCATTCTAGAGCTCTCCTCAACCCCTCTTTGTGAGGCTTGTGTGATTTGTGAGAAATCATAAGTGTTGGGTTGAGAGATTGCTTTTTGAGAGCACATTTAAGCACTCTCATCTATTTAACACTTAAGCATTGAATTGCAAATCCGTAAGCATTTGTTACTTCTGTAGGTGAAGCCTCCTAGACGGCTAGGCGTCGTCTGGTGAGCCACCAAGCTTGTGGTGTGTCACAGTAAAGTTTGTGAAGGCCCACTTTGCCTCTGCAAGTGAAGAAGCAAGATCGTGATTTGAGGGAAGTGGTTGAAAGAGATCCAACTTGGAGTTGGCCTTGTGAGCAACTCAAGCTTCCTTAACGGAGATGTAGACGACTTGGGAGCAAGTCGTTGAACTTCAGTGAAACAATACCTCGTGTCCTTGCTTTGATTTGCATTTCTTGTTTCATTAAGTTGCGCTTATGACTAACCCTTGATTCTCTGTGAATCAAGTAGCTATCTTGTTTTTTGTACTCTTTTAGAGGTGCTTTGCAAGTTTCTCGAGAAGTCTCTCAAAGTTCACGTTTATCCCTCTGTCTCGAGAAAACCAGAAGTTTCGGTATCACAAACCGGAAGTTCCGGTTTAGGCGTTTACTTACTGTGCTATCCAAGCAATACCGGAAGTTCCAGTTTTGATAGTTTTAATTTCCGTTGCAAGTTTGTGTTAATTTTTAGGAACGCCTATTCACCCCTCTCTAGGCGACATCTAGGTCCTTTCACTTCGCCAACCTCTCGAAGTTCTGCATCAAGCTCAACCCAGAGAAGTGCATCTTTGGCATCCCCATCGGCAAACTCCTTGGTTTTGTCATCTCCGAGCGCGGGATCGAAGTCAATCTTGAGAAGATTGCCACCATTCGCAACCTCGAGCCCATCAATAACGTCAAAGGTGTCCAGAAGCTTACTGGGTGCCTGGCGCCCCTCAGCTATTTCATCTCCCGACTGGGAGAGAAGGCCAGACCGCCGAGGTCCAAAAAGACTTTGAGCAACTGAAGACTATGATGTCTTCTGCGCCAGTCTTAACCTCGCCGACCCTTGGTGAGCCACCGCTCCTCTACATTTCTTGAACCACTATGGTCGTCAACACTGTGCTCGTCATCGAGGGACCGGAGAAGGGTCGAGCCTTAAAGGTCCAGCGGCCCGAGTACTTCTTCAGCGAGGTGCTCGCCGACGCTAAGACCCGGTATACCCAAGTAGAGAAGCTACTCTACGTGATCCTCATCACTAGCCGCAAGCTTCGCCACTCCCTTGACAGCCACACTATCCGAGTGGTGAGGAGCTTCCTTCTCGGGGAGATCATCAACGGCAAAGACATGATTGGGCGCATCGCCACGTGGGCTATATAGCTCATGGGCTATGACATCACCTACATGCCGCGACAAGCCATTAAGTCTCAAACCCTGACCGACTTCATCACCGAGTGGACCGAGGCACAAGAACCATCAGATCTCGCCGACCTCGAGCACTGGACTATGTTTTTCGAAGGCTCTTGACGACTGACGGACTCGAGGGCCAGCGTCGTTCTCATCTCTCCCAAGGGAGACAAGTTTCGGTACATACTACAGATTCACTTCCCTGCCTTCAACAACGCTGCAGAGTATAAAGCATTGCTGCATGGCCTCCAGATAGCCATCACCCTTGACGTCCGACGGCTCTACGTTAAGGGCAACTCCGAGCTCGTCGTCAACCAAGTTATGAAGATGTCGAGCTGCCGAGACCCTAAAGTGGAGGCTTATTGCCAGAAAGTTCGCAAGCCCGAAGACAAGTTCAACGGGCTTGAGCTTTATCACGTTCTACGCCGCGACAACGAGGTGGCCGACACCCTCGCCCAGATGGCCTCGGGGCGGGATCCGGTCCCCGACAACGTCTTCCTCAATGTCCTCTCCAACCCAACGATCAAGCTTAAAGATGATGCCGTCGACCCCCAGGTTGAGGCGACAGTCGGCAAGCAGACCCTGAATCATGGAACAAAAATTATGGCCATCATCCTCGACTGGTCCCAGGACATCTACGCCTTCCTACAAGACGGCACGCTCCCAACCGACACCAACGAGGCCCGACGGGTCTCGCGGTGAGCCAAGACCTACGTCATCATCGATGATGACCTCTACAAGCGGAGTCCCAGTGGCGTTATCCAACGCTGCATCCCTCAAGCAGAGGGTCTCCATCTCCTCAACGACATCCACTCAGCCATTTGCGGTCACCACGCCGCTCCAAGGACCTTGGTCGGGAAAGTTTTCTGCCAAGTGTTTTACTGGCCCACAACGGTCTTCGACGTTGAGAAACTCGTTCGCTCTTGCAAGGGCTGTCAGTTCTACGCCCGACAGACTCATCTGCCGGCTCAGGGCTCCAAACGATTCTGATCACATGGCCCTTCACGGTCTGGGGACTCGACGTCCTCGGGCCTTTCCGACCAGCACCCAGGGGCTTCACCCACCTCGTCGTCGCCGTCGACAAGTTCACTAAGTGCATTGAGGCGAAGCCGACCCCCTGCATCAGCTCCGCCTGAGCTGTCGAGTTCATCCGCGACATCATCTGCCACTTTGGAGTGTCACACTCCATCATCACCGACAGCGGCATGCAATTTATCGGTCACATCTTTTAGAAATTTTGCGAGTACCACATCTAGCTCGACTTCGCCTTCATCGCCCATCCAAGAACCAACGGTCAGATCGAGCATGCCAATGGGATGGTTCTGCAAGAATTAAAGCTTTGGATCTACGACTCCGTCGGGCAAGCGGCCGGGCGGTGGGTCAAAGAACTCCTGTCCGTGTTGTGGGGCTTACGAACAACCCCCCAACAGAACTACGGGGTTCACCCCTTTCTTCATGACCTTTAGAGCGGAGGCCGTGCTGCTGACCGACCTTGACTACAACTCCCCGAGGGTCCGAGCCTACGACGAAGAAAGGTTGGAAGTGGCGCGGCAGGACGCCCTGGACCAGCTGGACGAAGCGTGTGATGTCGCCATTCTACAATCGGTCAAGTACCAGCAGAGTCTACGACGACTACACACTCGGCGCGTCAAGGGTCGGGCCTTCAACATCGACGATCTTGTGCTCAAAAGAGTGCAAGACAAGGCTGACCACCACAAGCTATCACCTCCATGGAAGGGTCCTTATGTAATCAAGCAGGTCTTAAGGCCCAGCGCATACAAGCTAGCGACCGAGGGCGGCAGAGAACTAGCCCATGCCTGGAACATAGAGAACTTGCGTCGTTTCTACGCATAATAAAATCAACTTTCTATGCATTCTCTTGTCTCACTAACTATTTTTTGGCAGTGAAGCGCAGCCGACTCGTCTAACCATCACTTATCGGGGGCTAATCACAGAGTCTCCACTTGAGGGTCAGAACGATCAACCCCTTCGCATTCGACCCTTCAGGCCTCGAGCCTCGTTTTACGTCCTAAGGCTCCATGCCTTAGTCTCAACAAGGCTCCGCGCCTCGTTCTAACGTTCTAAGGCTCTGTGCCTTAGCCTCAACAAGGCTTTGCGTCTCGTTCCTACGCTCTAAGGCTCCGTGCCTCCCTCCGTTTCCTCGAGGCCCGACCCCCCGATCCGCGCTATGTTTCTCAGATGACCCTCAGACGTGCCAAGTTACAAAAGCATTTTCGTTCAAGTTTTCCTCGCGACTAACGATCCGCCACGACGTTGGTGACGCTCTACGGTTGTATTGAGCCCGACACTCGACCCTACGAGCTATGTCCGACCCAGTCGCTTGATCAACGCCCAACGGAACTCGAGAAACGTTAAGTGCAAAAAACTGAAGCACAGAAGACGGTCAGAAACTTGTGTATTCAAACGTCATCCAAAGGTGTTCATTACACAATGGGATACAAAATGCTACTATTTTCTACAAATAGCTAAGGGCGCCGCTGCTGCACGTGAAGAAGGTGGTCGAACCGCTCCCGAAGAAGTTTCGGCCCGTTGAAGTCGGCGATGACTGCTCGCGCCGACGGTTGCATCTTGGCCTCAAGTGCCGTCATCTCCTCCTCTTACAACCCGGAAGTGAAACCCTCGACGATTTGGCCGAAGCCCGCATCAGGGTAGTGGGAGCGAGTCAGCGCCAGGGTCAGCGAAGCCCCATCCTCCAGGGCCCTCATCACCTTAGCGGCGATGATGCCTGGGAGCTGCTGCAGCATGTGCGTATGAACTCCGTCGAGAGGGAGTTCTCGTGCACGCCGGCGAAGATCCGATGGAGCAGACGTCGGCCCACAGATCTCAAGGGTCGGAGCTCACCGACCAGAGCTGCAGCGCAAATACACTGTCAAACGGCCGACCCCCAAGGCCGATCAATAAACAAAAAAGGTGCAACACTTACCATCTCGCTCTTTTGCCAAAGCTTTGACAAGGCCTTTGGCCTTGTTCAGCTCTGCCCGAAGCCGCTCGACCTCGGCTTCGGCAACCAGGCGGGCCTCTTGGACCTCAGAGACGGCTTGCTATGTCTCCCACAGCTCCTCCGACAATCGCCTGACCTCGGCCTCCGTGACGGCTCGCTCCGAGTCAAGCTGGTCCCGCTGCTCGAAGGCTCGCTGGCGCTCTTCTAAAGCCCTCTTGGTGGAGAACTCGACACTCATGCGGGCCCCATCGGCGTGGGCCAGGAGATCTTTGAGGCGTCGCACCTCCACGTCGTGTTGGTCGGTCTGACTCCGGAGCTCTGCAAAAAGGCCAAATCTTCAGTCAGAACCCGACCCTGGCCTTTAATACGGTAGAACTTAAAAACTGTTTAACTAACTCACTTGCGATCATCTCCTGCGCCGAGGTGAGGTCGGAGGAGAGCCTCCGGTTCTCCGACCGCGCCGACACAGCGTCCATACGCGCCCGGTTCGCCTCGTCGAGCGAGATGCGGCTTGCCTCTCGGGCAGCATTGAGCTGGTGGTGCAGGTGGATCGCGGAGTCTCTAGAGGAGTTCCAACCGGCCCGAGTCCTCTCCAGCTCCGCCTGAAGGGCGTCGACCTCGAGGAGGTTGACCCACGGCCGCAACAAGATTCGCCTGCAAACAACGACAATGTTCAACGTCGCAACGAACAGGTTCGACTAAGAAACTTAAAATGTTCAAACTTACCCGACACTCCGTCAGGTATGGATCATCGAAGAGGGCTTGGCACTCGTCCGTTATGCCTAGTAGCCGGCAGAGGCCGGAGGTCATCGCAAGGTTGAAGCGATAGACCACGGCCATCCGGTCGTCGTAGAAGTTATACGCCTCAGCCATGGCTTCAGGCGTGAGATCGCCCCTCGTCCCGGTCCTCAGCAAGTCAGAGGACGAGGAGTCGGGCGCCTCCGCGACAGCTGATGACATCATCGGCGCAGTGACCAGCCCGATCCCCCTCCATTCTGCGCCTCTACAGCACTTGAACCGGTCGAGGCCACGCTCGTCGACGGCTTGCCGACCTCCTTCACGATACTCCCATGCAAACCCTCGGACGGGTCTGCCAGGGTGACTTTTGGCTGCTTCCTGGCGGCTGTCTTGCTCAGCTCGCGCGCGCTCTCGGGGGCGACGGGTGAGACTTGGCCAGCCGGTTCTTCGTGGGTCCAGGGCGGGGGAGAGCCCCTCGAACCCCCGACCTCTGTCATTTCAACCTCCCGTCCAGCGTCAGGAGCCCGAGAGGAGTCTTCCCTCTCCTCTGCGGCGACAGCTCCTTCTTCGAGCCCAGGAGCCGCCTCCTCCAGAACCTTGGCGGCTTCCTCTTCTCGGGCTTCGGTGACCACCTCTTCCAGGGCCGTCGGGGGAGGCGACTGCAGCAGTGCACCGCCGACAACCAGGGTCGACAAGTTCTGAACCTCAGATGGCAGATGTGGCGTCGCCGCACGCGCCGCCGCACCAGTACCAGCGTCGACTTCATCGCCAGTGCCCTTAGATGTTGACGTCGAAACGGTCGCAGCTGGACACATTACGGCGACCGACGACGGAGGCCTGCACACCGCCAAACAGATCAGAAACAAACCCAAACAAAATTTACATCTAAACTAAAGATGCAGGAACTTACACCCTCGACTGGCGTGTCGAGAATCTCTGGATCCGAGGGAGGGCCGGTTGGCCTGCGTCCGGGGGCTGAGCCGCCCTAGTTCCTGCCACCTGGACAGTGGTGGCTGCTGCCGCGGTCTCGGAGTCGACCTCCGCGCTCACCGACCCCTCGGTTCTCGTCCTCTTCGACGAAGGCGGGATCACGTCCTCGAACGACGCCGAGCTTCCAACGTCAACCGGAGCCACCACCTGCGGCGCAGCAGCCCCGGTGGTCGAGGTCGGAACCCCTGACCTCGCACTTGTGCTTGAAGGGGCCCCGGCTGGTGGAGCCTCAGCCGATCTCTGAGCCGGTCGCGCAGTCGACGCAGGAACAGTCGAACTGCCGGCCAAGAATGACCTCAAGCCAGCGCGACGCCGTCTTTTGACGGCCTTCTTCTTCTTGGCCGGGGACATGCCTACAGCACTTGTTCCGACAACGTCCCTCGACCCGAGCACGGCCCCCGACAGGACCTGCAACGGTGACATCGACTAAGTTCGACTGCTATCCATGACCTGACCCGATCTACTCTACGAACTCGAATAACACAAGCAAGAGGCCAACTCACCAAGGTCAGGTGATCCTTGTCAAGGGGTTGCGGTCCCTTGGACATCTCATCGGTGACGTCCCCCTCCAGCAGCCAGTTGACCTGTTGGGCGACCCCCCGGTCGCTCAGCTCGACCCCGACCACCTCTCGGGTGGTGTCATCCTTCCCCTCATAGCTGTTCATGGGGAAGGCTCGGATGCGCAGCGGCTGGACCTGACGCCGCACGAAGGTAGCAATGATGGCGGCACCGTTCAGTCCTTCGTCCCTCAGCCGTCAGATCCTCTGTAGCAACGGCCTCAACTCGTCCCTCTCCTCGGCCGTCACCTTTGCTTTCCACATGTCGGTCCCCTTGGCCGGTACGTTGCGAAAGGTCGGGAGGTCGGGGGTGGCGTTCTTGATGTAGAATCACCCATCGTGCCATCTCTTCAAGGACTTCTTCAGCGACACCTTGATGTACTCCTTCGCCTCGACGCTTCGGAGCATGATCGTGATGCCGCCGACCTGCCTAGCCGCGTCGGATGCCTCCAGTAACTGGCTGGCCTGGAAGAAGTACCGCCATAGCCGCAGGCCCAGAGCCACCCCAAATAAGCTTCGCAGAGCGTGACGAAGATAGCGATCTGGAGGATGCTGTTGGGGTTGAGGTGGTGGAGGCACACTCCATAATGGAGCATCAACGTGCAGAAGAAGAAGCTGCCCGAGAGCGCAGCCCGCGCTCGTGGAAGGAGAGGAAGCTCACGATCTTCCCCTCCGGCGGCACCGACACCTCCTGGTGCTCCGCCGCCTCCCCTTCGACGATAACAGCCCGACGCCATGGAAGGACTTGAGCACTTTCTCCGAGACGGCGGAGGGCTTCCACGCACCTTCCATCATAGCAGCGACGAAAACAACGGCAAAGAAGACGAAGACGGTGAAGACGGGGACGGACGCAGTAGCCGCCGAAATGGGCGCAAGACAACGAGCTCTGGAAGCTAAGGAGAGTTGGCGCAAGAAAGCTTAAGGACGAAGACAACGAGAGGCCGGTGAATTTCGAAATCAATGCGTCCCCTTTTTAAAGACTACAGGGGGGTAAACGTTACTCACCCCCCACTAACCATGACGTGACGGCGCAGTAACTGTGCCATCGTGGGTTCACATCACAACATGCACCCGCCGCGTCTGCACCCAACTCACTGACGGGTGGGGCCGGACGCCACCTCCGCCAAAATGGAGGTGATGCGAGCCTGTCTGACATGCCAGTCAATGACTGACAAGCGCCAGTTGATGGGACGCGAACGCTTGAAGCACCGCGCTCCCACCAGCGTCCGATCGGTGTCATCCAACCGACCGGATCGACCGACGGTTACAATTCCCAGATGCCATATCCGCCGTCCATGTGAAGGCAGCGGAATGGTGTGATCGTCGGAGCCGTTACCGACGCCCGTTACTAATGCCATGAGTCATCTCATGGATCGGGACAAGCAAGAGGTCGGACGATAAACCTACTGGCCCGATACTTGCTCGGGGCGCTAATCATAGAAAACGATTGGACCACACAGTCTGACCTAGGCGCAATGCTGATCATGAGACGAACCGGCCCGACCGATCCAATCTAGGCATCTGTTTCAACACTCAGCTGAAAGCGAAAATTAGCCTTAAACCGACCTCAGGGGTCAAAAATTATCGAAGACTGAGCCCACGACCGACCCTTCGGCTAGCTCAAGGGCTACGCCCTACGAGCGCACTCGCGCGCGCCCTTAGGATCAACCATCGACGAACGATGTCAAAGACGAAGACTAAACCCACAACCGACCCTTCGACTCGTTCGGGGGCTAGGGGCCTACGTCCTACGGACATGCTCGCATGCCCCCGTAGGATCAACCATCGACGAACGATGTCGAAGACGAAGAGTAAGCCCACGACCGACTTTTCGGATGGCTCAGGGGCTCGAGGGCTACGCCCTACGGGCGCGCTCGTGCACACCCGTAGGATCAGAAGTCAAACTTCAGCAGGGATTACTCAACAAGGATTGCAAACAGCGTAGGGCTCGGGGTTTACTGTCGGGATAGTATACCTCGGGTACTTGCGGACCCAGCCTCTACACGAAGGCCCATCTACAAACTACGGATCACGATCCGTCTACAGCTCACGAAGGATTACATCACGCCAAAAACGTCTCGACCTCAGGGGTCGAAACTGCGCAAGCGTTTAAGCCTAACCGACAGAAGGTTGAAGCTACACGACAACAGGATTCAGCCCACCAACAGCCAGAAGCCAACGCTCCGACCCGACCCCCTGAGATCGGGCAGCACCTTACCAACCCACCACTGATAACTGCAAAGATTTCTGACATCGTACAGCAAGAGGTAAAGCAACCTTGTCGGGAAGTAAAGTGTTTCAGAAGTAGGTAAAGCAGCCAGACAATCGGCAAAATAAGATGGAAAAGTGTCTTTTGTCCCCTGTGACTGAACAAAGGACATACGAAGGTCACCGGTCAACTGCACCAGCGCCAACGGGCGCCAGGCGACCAACTCAAATGACGATCAAGGCCCCACCAGACAAAAGGCCAGCAGATTTTGTAGATGTCAAATTGATGCCTCCGATCCGACCCTTATAAAAAGGGTATCATGAGGTATTACACGAAAAAGTCAAGTGAAGTTAGCCACTCCGTTCTAACCACATCCAACCTCGCGAGATAGAGTTATTGGATCGAGCCAAATCTCTTTCGCATTATACTCGTGTTTTTTAAGTTTATACGATTTGATCTTTTTCTTATATTTAAATGAAGGGTATTATGCCTCTCGACGGTTCGAACCAAGTTAACTTTTGGTAACCTCTCTCGACGGTCCGAACCAAATTAATTTTGAGTTTTTTTTAAATCATATAAGTATAAAAAGCGCACGAATACTGCCCGATTACATAAAATTTTATATTTTACCGTGTGGACGGTGAAACACCGACAGACCCGCACGAGCGCACGGCAGTCGAAAATTCGGCTGACGATTTTGTTCCCCCACGAAGCTGCGGCCGCCGGGGTGAGCCGAGGAGCGCCGCAAGGATTTTGTAGATTCCTCGCCTCGTGCCGCCGGCGTGGAGATGGCGTCGGCGCTGCTACCGACACTGCGGCAGAAGAGGGAGGTGGATACTGCCATACGCGACACCCTTGACAAGGTCCTCGTCCTCCGCTTCGGCCGCGCTACCGACGCCACCTGCCTCCACCTTGACGACATCGTGAGTCCTCCCTCCGCCTCCTCCTCCTCCCCTTGTTCGAAACTCTCCTGCTCGCTTTGCTTGCTACCTTAGCTACCATCTGATCCCACGCGATGATTCATTCGTTGAGGGATAAATTGGGGGCCGGGACTCGCTGATTATCGTAGTTTGCGACGATTTGCTACTGCCTGTATGAAGTATTACAATGGACGCAATTGGTATTTTTAATCAAATTCGGTAGTTCTGGGAGAGGTGGGTTCAGCCTGCTTAATGAGATCTACAAAGATTAAAGGATCCCTCCCCAATACCAACAGTGTTCGTTCGGAGAGATTCGTTTCAAAAAATTATATATAATGGTGAAATAAAAAGAAGGGGAATGTTTATGATGTGCCATCTATAAGAAGAGCACAGGAGCAAGAAATCACATTCTGTTTTCTATTGTAGAGCACTCACCCTTGTCTTTGTGTAATAATGATCGCCAATGTTAGTTATTTAGCTTTGAAAAGTATAGCTCTGATAAGAACAGTATCGGGATTAAGAACCTGGTATTTATACTGATCATTCGGTCACCTGCAAAAGCAGTACAGTACATCTTTTGTCTTTGTCCTATATATTCCGACACTCAAGCTCAATCTCATCAATTTTTTGTAACGTAGTATTCGTATATACATTTTTTTAGGAAAAAGCTTTTGATTGCAGTAGTTTTCTGATGAAAGTCTTTACATTTTTTAGTTTTTAAGTCATTTATTATCAATGTCAGCTAGCTAAATCATCCTGGGACATTTCCAAGTTTGCTACTGTAGCATTGGTTGACATGGATTCTGAGGAGATTCAAGTTTATATCGAATATTTTGATATTACTTTGGTTCCAGCAACCATTTTTTTCTTCAATGCCCAGCACATGAAGATGGATTCAGGGTATGGAATATTTTTCCCTGTTATTTTCATTGATTTGATCTTATTTGTATCTTATTCTATACTTAATTATATTCATTACAATTCATGAATTCTCACTATCTGATTCTTTTTTCCCTTTCGAATCGTAAGGGATAAACTGTTCAATACATGATTCCTTTCTGGTTAGTGATTTAAGTATCATCATGGTTCCACTTGATGTCATCTTTGTTTTAATGTTAACCTTATGAAGCTAGTTTGTTAACTTATTTGTAGTGCCACAAAAATTTGTCTGAAACATTAACACTACAGTAGCTATGGAATAATAGTGTAACTGGTCAAGAATTCTTCTGAAATATGGGGTTTAAGTATGAAACATGTATAAAAATAAGACAATGTTGAACCTCCCTTGTGAAAAAGATTGTGGATGATATAAGTATTGTAGCTGTAGTTGTTCTGACATTTAGATTCATTAACCAAGATATAAATTACAATACATTCTTAATGCACTGTTTGTAGCTGTAGCTCTCCTTTTTCCTTCCCCTCAAAAACAGAAAAATGAAGATACGCAGTTTTTCTCATCGCGACATGTGGATGCTCTGGCTGCCATCTACTATTCCTTGTGACAAATCATTCCTGTACATACACAGGACACCTGATCACACAAAATGGATAGGCTCTTTCAGCAGCAAGCAAGACTTCATTGATGTGGTTGAGGTACGTTAGCCATGAGTACTTTCTCCAACTCTCCAGTCTACATTGCTACCGTAATAACTAAAGATACTATCCTACCAGTACCAGGTTGCTTTTGTCTTCACCCAGTAATATAACTGTCTACTTTGATCTTTTTGTTTAATATATTACCAACCGTTTACCAGAAGTTATACTTCGTGATGTGGAAAAAAAAAATTAAATAACCACATTTTTAAAATAAACTACAATACTTATTGTGATAATATTACATTTATTTACACTGTGTTTATATAGTATAAATGCATATCTAGTAATTCTGTTAAATAAACTAAGTAGAAATGCGAGTTTTAGATAGTTTCAAACTATAGATATGTCTGTATTGTGATAGATGTCAGCACAAGTGCAGATTGCTTATGAATTAATTTATTTGATTATGGAACATTTTAAGAAATATAGTGGAGCCTTGATGCAACAGTAAAACTATTGCCCTGTGACCATAAGGTCACAAGTTCGAGTCCTGGAAACAGCCTTTTGTAGAAATGTAGGGAAAGTTTGGCTACAAAAGAACCGAAGTGGTCAGACCCTTCCCCGGACCCGGCGCAAGCAAGAGCTATATGCACCGGGCTGCCCTTTATGGAACATTTGAAGAGAACTTTAATTGATAATAAATACATGCACCAATTAGGGTTTTGGTAGTCTATTTTTAATAAGGAAATGTTAAACATTACATGATGAATACTTGACTCTCAACTAAAGCACCTCTATCTCTAATTGGGAGAATGGCATCAGAGAGGTGGCAAAACATAAGACTGCTGCCATCAGCCCCAAATGCAGGGACGGCACTGTAAGCCTTGGCCCAGGCTGTTGCTGCCTCCCTTACCGGAGTGATAACAAAGAAATATTCTAATCAAACTTATGGACGAAGATAATAATGTGGAACAACTTCTGAAATGAATGCAGCTTTAAAAGACATAAATTTTACTTCCCGAAATTTGTAGCCAAAACTGTGCTATGCGTAGACTTGGATTAAGTTTCCACCAGCTGGATGCATGGGTAATATAGCTTTCATCAGCACATCTTAGTGATTCTAATAAAACTTGTATCAATCTTTTTGGAGAGTTTTCTGATTAATAGCATTTTGGTTCATTTGAACCATATAAGTATTGGTTGGGTTATTCCTGGAAACAGCAATTGTATATCTAGAAGAACTAATAAATAAATAGTTAATCTATCTTAACCCCACAAAGACATGTTTTGTACAAAAGTCAAAAAATGGTGCAGAAAGCCATGCATGCCTCACAAAAGCTCCCAGAAAGCGTAGGATTGCCATAGGTAATGGAGAAACCAATGTACTTTGTCTGCAGCCTCTGGATGTCCTCTGGAACAGCTTTATGATTAGATGTTTTGTATGCATTGCCGGCTCCAGGCCCGGCCTAGGTAGGGGCCCCATGAATTTTGTATACATATCCATGTGTATTAAACAAGTCAGCCCATTATATCATGCTTAGCCCAAATGATCCAGAACAGGCCAAACAATAGAAGCTACTTAGAAGCCCATGAACAACTATGATCATATTGTTGTTTTTCTTTCCATCCATACACTCCATTACTGCTCCCTACCATGTTGCCGATTATCTTGCCTTCTGCATGCTGCTCAGCTGTTCCAGCGAAGGAGGCAACTATCTTTCTCTCCTGATCCCAAAATTTTAGATCTAAGTCTTCAAGATTTGTTTTTGTCTCTCCTCATCACCCCCGCTGGCTACCCGTAAAGGATTTATTTTTGGTCCCTCAAATCCTCACTGGTGATTTGAAATTTAGGGTCACGGTTTCCAAGGACATTGTGTTTGTTGATGCAAAAAAGGAAGTAAAGAAGTCATGACCATAAAGATTATTGAGTTGCAAAGCGCCATACAGAAATTTTATTTTCAGTTGATTGTTGAGAACTAAGAAAAACATGTTAGAAATTAATCTATATTTGGTTATATTCTGATATTTTTTGTTAGTGAAGTATATGTATTCACATCGCATCAAGGGCTCCAGCACTGAGTTCGCCCGAGGTCCTCTAAACTATAGAACCAGGCCTGTCTGTATGTCGTAGAAAAATGAAGTGCCAATTGGCTGCCTGATTTACGGGATGTGCCAGAATCCTTTGAAGTCATTATACTTGTTACAATTGTTTTTAGAAGAGATGCAATCGTTGTACTTGCTACCTCCAGGAACATTGCGATGTGCCAGAGCCCTTTCAAATCTCTTCACATGAACCTAGTTATTTCAAAATAGTATTGATATAGTCTCCGTTGGAATGGGACTTACCATCGCCAGTAATCCTAGTTGAAATAATGAATCAATATATAGCAACCTGACTAATCAGATGATCTTCTGATGATTGTTACTTTTAATTCCTGCTTTGCTTTTTTTAGTATGAATGTGATTTGTCTAATCCTTTTATCTCCTGGTAGCAGGCAATATTTAGGGGTGCAATGAAAGGTAAACTGATAGTGTCCTGCCCACTTCCACCAGAGAGGATACCCAGATTCCAGCTTCTTTTCAAGGATGTCTGACGGAAAGCTCTCATCAAATGTGCAAATGCTGTTAAGGCTAGACTGTCTTTCCCATGATAAGGGAACTACGAGGGCTCTTCTTGATTATGCATAGCCAGCTAATTCATTGTTATCCGTTCTAATATAATGCATAGCAGCACAAGGATATGGATCTCTTCGTGGACCGGTGCGTGTGAATAACCAGTAGCTTGCACTCCCATTGGTTTGCGTCTATCAATGTAGAAAGCTAATACGTGGGAGGTATGCTGTATCGATATACCACGGTTGGTGTGCCTTCTGTAGTCTGTACAGTTTCGTTAATAAATCCACATAACCAATCATGTCTACTGCTACCTCCGACCCAACCTTCGCTCCGGTAGAAGGTTATTTCTAATTTTTGTTGACTAGCGCTTTGACCAATAATTTTTTATAGATTCGGTTAAATTTAAAAATCTAGTGTTTGTACTTTTAAACTGTTTGAAAGAAATACTTTTATAATATATGTAATTTATATTATAAAAATTAATTAAATTTATGACAATGTGGACAATGCAAATTTGTCAACTATATATGACAACAATTTAAAAAAAAAGGAATACCATTGAGGCATTTATGTCATTAACCGTTTCTAATTTGAACATAGTTGCTGATGAATCACACTTCATTGATATATAATGTGACTTTTCTGTGTGGCCAGAAACTGAGAGTATATACGAACCATTACAGATAAAAGAACAAAATGAGCTACTTCTGAATAATTAATTTGAACGTTATATCTTTCTTTTGTATGAATAATAATAATGGAGCGATAAATCTTGTGAAGATTCAACTCTATAAACAAAAAACACCTATTTTCCCGCTATCTAAACTAAATCAAAACTCAAGCCTCAAATCTAATCTCCAATTCATGTTTGTCTACTGTTAGGAAATGGGACCCTTTATCTATCACCTTCCTGCCGTCTTCCCTCACCCTGCTGAAATGATCGCACGGGCTGATGTCAAACCTGAGGTTCCCCTTCTCTCCTACCTTTAGATGCTCGTTCCTGAACCCAATCAGCTGGCTCACCGCCCGGCCCTCAGTCGCGTTAGGCCACCGGAGGAACATGAGCACCGAGTGCTTGCCATCCATGGGACCATGATTCTGTACCTTGACCACGACCGGGAACTTGAGCTGGTCGCACACCTCGGCGCCAATGTCGTCGACGTGGTAACTCCTATTGTCTTCGGATGTTGGCGTCAGTCCGGCGAGTAGGCTCGCGTTGGATGCTGGGTTCTTGGCGCCGACGACCAGCCGGTGGGAGAACTTGGAGTAGCTGAGGCCGTAACCGAACTTGTAAACCGTCTTGCCGTTGTAAAAGCGGTAGCTCCGGCCGGGGTAGCCGGTCGCCGGGTTGGCGCGCATCCGCATATCCGTCATGGGAAATTTCGTGAACTCCTCTGGGTACCAAGTCACGGGCAGCCTCCCGCTGGGGTTTTTTTCGCCGAAGAGGACTTTGGCGATGGCGAGGCCACCGGCCTCACCAGGGTAGCCAGCCCACAGGATGGCGCCAATCTTCGGGTTCAACTGCGCGAACGTGACGTCCACGGGACCGCCAGTTAGCAGCACCAGGATCACCGGCTTCCTGGCGGCCTTGGCAACGGCGGTGATGAGGTTCTGCTGCTGCCCCGGGAGGAGCAGCGTCGTCCTGTCACGCCCTTCGCTCTCCTGCTGCTGGCTCAGCCCCATGAACAGGAACACAGTGTCAACGGACTGCGCGAGCGCCACCGCCTGGTCCGTCGAGGCAGCGCTGCACGCCGCCGAGTTGCAGCCGGCGAGGAACTTCACGTTCTTGACGTACCCATGGATCCCCGCGAGCGGCACAATGGGCGCGCACGGTGGTCCCCAGTAGTTGCCGAGGAGCGCCAGGAAGTCGTTGGCGTTGGGGCCGATGACGGCGGCGGAGGCGACCGAGCCCGGGCGGAGCGGGAGGACGCCCGCGGTGTTCTTGAGGAGGACGATGCCGTCCAGCGCCGCCTCGAGCGCGAGGCTCTTATGCTCCGCCGAGCAGATGTGGGGGGCGGCGAGGCCGCCGTACACGTTGGCCTTGGGGTCGCCGTCGAAGTGGCCCAACCGCATGCGGATGGCGAAGAGGTTCTTGACAGCCTTGTCGATGTCCCGCTGCGTCAGCTTCCCTTTCTGGAGCGCGGACGCGGCGTGCTGCTGGACGTAGGGGCCGCAATCGATGTCCAGTCCTTGAAATTGTCCCAAGGCAAACAAAAACTCAGAAAATCGTGTAGATTTTTTCACAGGTGCCACACCGTGACACCGTGCTGACTGTTAGCGTTAATTACGAAGCAGAGCAACAGAGGATATCAATGGCTTACCAGCCTTGAGCGAGGCCGCGACGGTGTCCTCCGGCGTCGGGCGGTAGAACAGCGAGTTGCGCATGGTGGCTACGGCGTCACAATCCGCGGCGACGTACCTGGAGAAGAAACACATCAAGCAAATTGTACTCAGCACGCATGTGAAACCCTGAAACTGCAGTGAAATTCGAATCTGTCGACGAAGCCTCACCCGTCCAGTGCCCAGCTTCCTCTGAAGGTCTTGGTAAGTAGGTCCGCATTGGCGCACGACGGCACGCCGTTGACAGACGTGTATGCGCACATGACGCAGCTGGCCTTCCCTTCGACGACGCAGCTCCTGAACGGCGGGTTGAACGTGTCCTCGAGGTCCTGCGGCGTCACCTTGGCCGCGAAACTGTACCGCGACACGCCCTTCCAGTCCTCGAGGTCGTACGCCGTGGCGTGCTTGCAGCACGCGGAGGTCAGCAGCACGGACGGCGGCGCCGCCTTCGAGTTGCCGGCGCTCCCCTGCAGGCCGCGGACGAAGGCCGCGGCGTACCGGCTCGCCACAGCGGGGTCCTCGCCGGGCGTCTCCTGGCCGCGGCCCCAGCGCGGGTCCCGGAAGATGTTCACGTTCGGGGACCACATCGTCAGCCCCTCCGCCTGGCCGAGGTTGTACAGCGCCCGAGCCTCCTTCCCCGTCGCCTGCGGTCGTGGGTGATGGGTTGGTGTGTGAGTTCACGTGGCAGTTGGACACTTGGACATGCACGTATGCTTGCAACGCACTCTTGCTGACCACATGCTGCGTTCGTGCAAAAAAGAGAAAAAACGAGCCCCCGCGTGCATCTTCATGACGATCCGGCGATGATGATACGGCTGGTCGCCATCATCGGCGCCGGCGTGCGTCATGCAAGCTTAAGAGTTAAGCCTGCACCCGTGTGGGTGTGGGTGTGGCCGAGTCCTTAGCCATCAGCGTACGTACGTACCTGGCCGATCCGGAACCAGAGGTTGTCGTTGAACGACGCGGCGGAGAGCAGGACCTGCGGGAAGCTGGTGGCGGCGCGGACGGCGCCGCGGTCGAGGTGGATCCCCTTGCCGGAGATGGCCACCCCGTGCAGTGCCTCGTTCCACCACTTGTACGCCGGCACGTCCAGCCGCGGCACGGCGGCCGCGATGTCCCCGAGCTGCGCCACCTTCTCCGCGGCCGTCATCCGGGACACCAGGTCCGCCGCGCGCTGCGCCACGGGGAGTTTAGCGTTGCAGAACGGGAACGCCTTCGCCGGCGACGACGGGCCGCAGGAGAACGGGGGTCCTGCCGCTGCCGCCGCTCTGAGCAGCACCGGGATCAGGAGGAGCAGCATTGCTGCCATGCCGGCGTTTCTGTGGAGTGTGAAGCCGATCATGGCAGGGACAAGTGGGATCGATCCTGAGAGGACGTGGATCAGCTGAGCGTGAGGCTTAAATAGAAGACCTCGGCCAATGGGGAGGTTACTTCTGGAGGAGCTGTGCCTCAATGCCGGTGTTTGGGTGGAGGGACAGGACACAGGAGAAGGCGACCATGGCGCGCGGGAGAAGCAGTCTCGCTGGTGTTGCGTGTGATGCACTATACAATAAGTGCTATTATTAGCTCTACGGTGGAAGTAATAAGTGACAGTAGTAGCAATGCGTAAACAATAAACTAGCTTTTTATGAACATAACCACCGACGCTACAAGTTTACACATATACTCCCTCCGATCTTTAACTGATGTCGCTGTTGATTTTTAAATTCGACTTTGACCATTCGTCTTATTCAAAAGATTTGCTCGAGTATGTAAAATTTTAAATTGTGATTAAATAACTTTAATGATAAATTAAATTATATCAAAATATATGAAATTTATCAAATTTTTTTGAATAAAACGAATGGTTAAAGTTGAATTAAAAAGTCAGCGGCGACATCAATTAAAAAACGGAGGGAGTATGAAGGTTAAAACCACATTTTTCCACATGTAAGTTTTTTTTACTTCCAAGTGGTGTCAAACATTTACCAGTGATCGAGGTGATTAAATTACCAACGTGCAAAGTAGACACTGCATTCGAATAGTTCAAACTCAGCTACCAGACACAATCCTAGCAGTGAAAGCTAGCGCATGCGAGAGGTTATTAATGTTGATGATGATGGTGGAGTAGGATGCAATCTGAATCATGGACATCTGATTGAGCATGAGTTTCATTATCGTGGGATTGGAGACAGATGGAGCAGGAGATCGATCTTTTGTTTCTTTAGCAATGGATGCCTGAATATATGTGTCCTTCATATAGAAATCAGGCACGAGCATTCCAAACCTCTGTAAGTTTAGATGCAGTAAGAGAAAACCTTCCATGATAAAATTTTGGGTCATCCACAAACACTACAAATATTACCCATTTGAAGCATTCCTAGTACAAGACTTCGAGCTCAAGCTTCTGAAAAGATGGATAATTCATAATGCCAATGGATAGAACCTAAATGCACGACACAACATCCTTGATATCGCCACATCAATAGCATATCTGGTATTAGGATTTTTCTTGGAACATTTAAATCACTTTCTGTTACATGAGTAATCAATTAGGCATCATAAAATCGTAGAGGAAAAGAATGGCACCGTAACGGGCTGTACTGTCCCGCCATTTACAAATCATTTAAGCCCCGAATATAATGTCGACCTCGTGGTCGTCGACCATGAGGAAATGAGACCCTTTATCAATAACCTTCTTGCCGTCCTCCGTCACCCTGCTGAAATGCTCGCACGGGCTGACGTCAAATCTGAGAGTGGCCTTCTCCCCCGCTTTGAGATGCTGCCTCCTGAACCCGATCAGCTGAGTCGCCGGCCGGCCGCCTGTCGCGTTTGGCCACCGGAGAAACAGAAGCGCCGAGTGCTTGCCGTCCATCGGGCCATGGTTGTGCACCTCCACCATGGCCGGGAACTTGAGCTGCTCGCAACCGTCGCTGCCGATGTCGTCAACATGGTAGTGGTAGCTGGCGCCGCCTTCCTCCGTCAGCCTCGTCTCTCTCAGGCTGGCTAGAACGTTAGTGTTGGGCGCGGAGTTGCTGGCGCCGGTGACCAGCCGCCGGGAGTAGCTGGAGTAGCTCAGGCCGTAGCCGAACTTGTAGACGGTCCTGCCGTTGTAGAAGCGGTAGCTCCGTCCGGGGTAGCCGGTGGCCGGGTCGGCGCGCATCCTCATGTCCGTCATGGGCACCGTGGTGAACTCCTCCGGGTACCACGTCACGGGCAGCCGCCCGCCGGGGTTGTGGTCGCCGAAGAGCACTCTGGCGATGGCGAGACCGCCCGCTTGGCCGGGGTACCCCGCCCACAGAATGGCGCCGATCTTGGGGTTCGACTGCGCGAACGTGACGTCCACAGGCCCGCCGCTGAGGATGACCAGGATCACCGGCCGTTTGGAGGCGTCGGCGACGGCGGTGACGAGGCTCTGCTGCAGCCCGGGGAGGAGAAGGCTCGTCCTGTCGCGCCCCTCGCTCTCCTGCCGCTGGCTCAGCCCCATGAACAGGAACGTGTAGTCCGCCGACCCCGCCATCGCGACCGCCTGGTCCGTCGCGGCGGCGTCGCACGCCGCGGAGTTGCACCCGGCCAGGAACCGCACGTCCTTGACGTAACCTTGTAGCCCAACCAGCGGCGTGACCGACTCGCACGGCGGGCCGAAGTAGTTCGCGATGAGCGCCATCCCGTCGTTCGCGTTGGGCCCGATCACCGCGGCCGAGGCGACCGCCGACCGGTCCAGCGGGAGCAGGCCCGCGTCGTTCTTGAGGAGCACGATGCCGTCCTGCGCCGCCTCGAGCGCCAGGCTCCGGTGCTCCGGCGTGCAGATGTCGGCCGCGCCGAGACCGCCGTACGCGTTGGCCCTGGGGTCGCCGTCGAAGTGGCCCAGCCGCACGCGCACGGCGAAGAGGTTGGTGACTGCCTTGTCGACGTCCTGCTCCGTCAGCTTCCCCTGCTGGATCGCGGCTGCCGCGTGCTGCTGGATGTACGGGCCGCAGTCTATGTCCAATCCTGAAATTTGCCCAAGGAAAAAACGAGCTTAGTTTTATGGGCCATATATTTTCGTGATGTGAAAATGGATACTAGTTGGGTCGTAAAACAGAGAAACAGAGGACAGAAGCAGAGGACCCCGAACGAGCGATACGTACCAGCCTTGAGCGAAGTTGCGACGGCGTCCTCGGGCGTGGGCCTGTACCGCTGCGCGTCACGCATGATGGCCACGGCGTCGCAGTCCGAGGCGACGTACCCGTCGAGACCCCAGTCACCCCTCACGGTTCCGGTGAGCAGGTCGGCGTTGGCGCATGACGGGACGCCGTTGATCTCGGTGTACGCGCACATGACGCAGGTGGCTCCGGCGTCCACCACGCAGCTCCGGAACGGCGGGTTGAAGGTGTCCTCCAGGTCCTGCGGCGTCACGCGGGCGTCGAAGCTGTACCGCACGGCGCCGTTCCAGTCCTCCAGGTCGTACGCCGTGGCGTGCTTGCAGCACGCCGACGCCTGCAGCGGCGAGCCCGAGCCCGAGCCCGAGGCGTTGCCGCCGCCCTGCAGGCCGCGCACGAAGGCGACGGCGTACCGGCTCGCCACCGCCGGGTCCTCCCCCGGCGTCTCCTGGCCGCGGCCCCACCGCGGGTCCCGGAAGATGTTCACGTTCGGAGACCACATGGTCAGACCCTCCGCCTGCCCGACGTTGAACAGCGCCCGGGCTTCCCGCCCGATCGCCTGCCCGTGTCGTCACGACAAAAGAATGTGAGACCTCTTTTGTTCCGCAGCTGTCTAGTGTTCCGAGTAGTTTGCTTTTTTGTGGGCTACACGTGACGACTTACATTAACTGCTAGAGCAGTTAAAAAAAATCATACTTTCACTTTTCGTATTTGTAGCTCATTTCGAGCAAATACAACAACTCCGTTGTAAATTACTCCTTTCGTTTCGTAAGAAGTCTATTTTTAAATTTTGTTGACTATGACTTTGCCTAATAATTTTGATAAATTTAATTAGTTTTAATAATATAAATTATATATATTATGAAAGTATTTTTTTGATAATTTTAAAAGTATAAATACTAGATTTTTAATTTAACTGAATTTATAAAAAAGATTGGTCAAAGCGTGAGTCAATAAAAGCTAAAAATAAACTTCTTCTGAGACGAAAGTAGTATATTTTTTTTTTGAAACGGCGTTGGTGTAGATTTGCATTAGTCGATCACGTCGTTACAAGGGACCAGTAGTAAACAGAAAGAAATTGAAGGCAGTACTTTTGATTTCTGAAAAATAAATTGTGTTGAGGTCCAGCTCTCCACAGGAGGAACAGGCTGTGCAGCAATCCCAGGCGGGGCAGGTCACGCGTGGGCGCGCCGCACCCAGGCTCATAAAAGTTACAGTGAGCAGGAGGTAGACAACATGATTGTAAATAGAGACGTGAGTTTATAAATAAAACTTACTTTTTTAAAAAAAATAAAATTATTCGAGTAAAAAAAGGGTGATAGATTATCAAATATGCGAGGAAATATGTGATGAGTGCTAGTACCAAATTCGCTTATTCACGTGCAGACTCCCTGACGCGCAAATCCAAAAGGCCTGTGATCCGTGCCGCACAAACGCACACGACCACGTGACGTCGCACGGCCAAAAGGCGCCGCTTTTTCCCACGCAAACATTCCGCTGATTGTACCTTGGCGACCTAACATGGGGAGTTCGTGGGTTTGGCGGTTTGGTGTACAGTACTCCGGTTTAGGAGAGCGAGCAGAAAGAACGTGATTCTGCACGCTAACTGTCTAAACCCAGTTTAGGATTAGAGTGACAACAGAAAACTAATTATTCCTTCTATTTTTAAATTATAGATACCGTTGACTTTTAATATTATTTTTGACCATTCATTTTATTCAAATACGTAAAATTATTAGCCGTGATTTAAATTTCACTAATAATAAATTTTTACACATTTGAATAAATTTTTAAATAATAACAAAATTTTAACCATTTAAATAATAACAAAATTCCATTCAGTAATTGGTAGGCAAGATGTTAGCTGCCAAAGATGGTGTTAGGCTACTGAGCATTGCATACAAGTTTGAAATGGCATAACATTGTACTAATATCTTTGGTCTAAAAGCACTACCCGTCCCAATTTGCACCCCCCCAGTTGGACTGAAGTTATAGTGCTGATTTCCAAATAATATGATCCTAGCTAGTGCTACTGAGTAGGGATCGCTGATCCTGTTAACTTATTTACTTCGATCTCGCTGTCATTGCTAAGCAAACACCGATCCACGGGCATCTGATCCTGTACGCCTAACCGCACCGGCACCGTCGTTTGCCCCTTTCCGCGTCACGGACCATCCCGACGAACGAAAAAGCCGAAAGGGCCGCGCGGCGCTGCGCGTGCATGCTCCGCGTCGTCGTCGTCCATGCCAGGAGTACAAACGCACGGACCGGTATCAGTATGGGTCCATCGGGCCGCACCAACCAACCGCCCGTGCCATCACCCTGCAGCAGGCAGCAACCGACCCAATCGCGGCGTCCCATGACGCCTCTGACTCCAGCAGCGGCGCGCGTACGTGCATGCGCGCGCCGGGAGAAAATCGAGAGATGGAGTTCCTAATTCCGTTCGTACCTGGCCGATGCGGAGCCAGAGGTCGTCGTCGAACGCGGCGGCGGCGAGCAGCACCTGCGGGAAGCTGGTGGCGGCGCGGACGGCGCCGGCGAAGTGCAGCCCCTTCCCGGAGTTGGCCAGCCCGTGCAGCGCCTCGTTCCACCACTTGTACGCGGGCACGCCCAGCCGCGGCACGCCGGGCGCCACGTCCCCGAGCTGCGCCACCTTCTCGGCCAGCGTCAGCCGGGACACCAGGTCCGCCGCGCGCCGCGCGGGGGGCAGGCTGGCGTCGCAGAACGCGTACCCCTGCGCCGCCTCCGCCGACGACGCGCCGCACGAGAACGGCGGGTCGACGTTCGCCGCGTGCACCGGCGCACCGTGCAGCAGCGGCAGCGGCGGCGCCGCCGTGAACAACGCCGCCAGGATCGGTATCGTCAGTCGCGCTGCCATGCCGCCGGCGTTGTCGTGAAACCGACTTGCGCGCGGGCGGGAGGAGCTAGCTGTGAGTTCGACGCGGCGGACGCGCGCGCCTAAATAGCCGGTCGTGACGAATCGGAGCGCGCCGCGTACCCGTTCACATGCGTTGCGTGCGTCGCGCAGTGCCCAGCTTGCTCTAGCTAGCTCGCTAGCTGCTCGATCGCAGTGGTAATTAACCATCAAGAGGAATCGATCGCGGAGCACGGACGTGACGGAGTGAGATGCTTCCTTCGCGCTTTCGGAGACGGGCGCGCGCTTTAATTTGTTGGATATTGGAGGGATGGACGCATGCGTGCCGAGGGATGTTTCCGCTCCCCGGAGATATCCGTTTCGTGATCCCTGCTGGTCCGTCGTTGCGGTTGGCCATGGTGTCTAGGAGTGCTAGATTGCGGGTGACCTCAACTGGCGTGTTCCTTCGCGTTTGCATGCCTTCGTTCTTGCCTAACTGGGGTTTGCTTAAACGCATTGGAGGAACGACGGTGTGAACGAACAACGAACCTTTTTAATTACTTCGTCAATGATTCCGCTATAATAACAGTATGAGATGGGAACGCTTTCGTTATGCTAAGGATATTGCATATATCTTGGATGATCCGATCAAACTTTTTTGGCTGTTGTACAGGGTGACAAAAATTCGCTTGGCTGTTAAAGCTTGTAGCTAATACTCTCAAGTTTATCAATCTGTTTTATGGTTTAAAATTTTTAAATTTTGGAATGAAATCGGTTTGACCAATTTTCCCCTGGTATGGCTGAGATGGTTTGCCGACAAGGTTGACCAATTTTTAGATTTTCAGATTATTTCAAAATTTTTAATTATTTTACTTTTAAACTGAAAATCGATCATCAATAGACTGGTTTCACTGAAAATCATAAAAATCGACCGATTTTTAATGGTTTTTGGAACCCTGATTTTCATCCTTGGGCTTTTATCGAGCTACTGGCTCGCATGCCTTTAACCGTTAAAGCTTTGGCGTAGCAGTGAATCAGTCAACAAAAAACAAACTCAATTTATTCTCTTATCTTCCCCTTTTTATCCCGATTGCTTCAATTACTCTCAGGACAGGACCCGTTTGGGTCCTTGGAAATTGGCTGAATTGAATTGATTTCCGGAGCCTCCTCCTTTTGGCTGACCCTGGAATTGAAATGTTAAATTTCGAACATTTCCAACCACCGACCTGAAAAATGGAGAATCCGTAAGAATCCACCCCTCCCAGACCCGTCCGCGTCGTCGTGAGGTGTCGCCGCTCTCCACTGTACCCTCGCACTGCTCCTTGGCTGCTCTCCACAGAATCTACGTCGACGCCGCCGCGGTCGTGCGGGTGTCGTCCGCGGCACTGTAGTCGGACCCAGCGTTCACCTTCATGGCCGCGGACCAGGTGCTCTGCCGAGCAACGTCCTCGCCGGTGACTCCCGCGACCAGGTCACCAGGCACTCCGCCGCGCGACGTCCTCGCTGGGGACCACCGTGTCTCCGTCTGCCTCCGCGGCAAGAGGGCGGCTGTAGTGGCTGGTGCTGCCGCGACGAGAGGCCTAACCAGGACTGGGAGCGCTTGCGGCCATGGGAAGAGCGTTCATCTCTCTCTCTCTCTCTCTCTCTCTCTCTGTGACAGGCCGCGGTTTGGATTGAATTAGCAAGTCCAAACATTTTTTGAGTTATAATTCTTGGGAATCAATTCTATTAACAGCCAAACAAAAAATGGAAATGAATTAATTTCCAATGGATTCAGTTCTAACAAATTCAATTATCACAAATGGATTCTCAGAATCAGTTTCAATTCTTAGGATACAAACGGGTCCTCAAAAATTATCGTGGTCGAATCCAAGACCACGCAGGCTAGATTCATGACAGGTTACAGGTAGTGGGCGGTCTCGAGTGATTTGGTGGTGCGGACACAACCAGTTACAACAGAGCGATTTGAGAAGACACGGAGAGAAGATAATGATTCCTAGTATGTATTTTACCTACTCCAAAATTTAGCCTGTCTCTATCTATCCCATGTGAAGTCTTAGAGCATCTCCTACATCAGCATTTGTTCTAATATGAGAGCTATAATGATGTGACTGTTTGTTAATTTTCATATGTCCATGTGTAGAGTTAGCAGCTGGATCTATATATGGGACGTTGCATAAAAAATTATCATACCAACTTGTTTACTCTTTTTATTTGATGGGACCTAATTCCACACAAAAACCTGCTTCGTACTGGAACAATAAACACAATATGGAAAACCTAGTTCCAATGTTTTTTTCTTTATTCCTTAGAACTAACTCAACTTGCGCACTGGAGATGCACTTGGAAGGTATGTAAACTTTTACTGGCAGTTTAATTAATATGCAAGGACAAAAAAGAGAGGCCCTCATGAGAACTTAAATTATTAAAACCCACAGTGTATAAATTAAGCAAGTCAAAACATTAATTCTTAAAAATAAATTTTCTCTGATAAAAAAAATCATTTTAGAGGATCCTACCCAGCCTTGATTTTCAGATGAACAAAAATAGAGAAATAAGGATATAAATTTTTCTACTGCAATAACAGCTGGTAAAGGATTGAATGCTCAACATTACAATCGCTTAAAAGGATTTAAGCAATTGACTCATTCAAATGGAAAATAGGAAAAATGTAAGTGTTGGAAGTTAAAGTGGTGAAAGAACAATGTAAATGTTGATCTATAGAAGTTGCATTATACATGATGATAAAACAAAAATGTCGGAGCATAACCAAATGCGTGTGTACAGCAGACATACACTCGTGGCGATGGTAAGGAGAGCGCAAGAGATTAATTCCTCTTCAACTTGGAAGGCAACAAGTAGAAGAAGACTTTTCGTCAGGTACGGCTCAACTCATCACATTATCTTGCCTCAAGAAACCTGTAAACGGCGACTACAAACGAACAAGAAGCTTTGGCAGACGCCTGCCTGCCAGGCCAAGGCTAGGGAGGACCGTGACTGCCGTCGGCTTGCAGTTTTCCTCACCTGCAGCTATCCTGCAGGTCCATTGCATTTGTACGCATACGCAGCATGTGAACACGGGAGTTGTTGATTTGTTCGCATCGACACATATATTCCACTGTTTTCAGTTAAGTATGAAAGTTTTCATGCAACCATGAATTGCGTAGAGCTGGCTGCTGCAGGGCGGGCTAGCTCACAGATCAGTACTTTTCATGCAAAACGATAGCGACATGTGAAGTTAGATTGGACGCATATATCGATCAGATGGGAAAATGCCACAGTGATTTGAGCGATCAGCTGAATCTAAGGCAATCTTTTGATAGAGCTTTCAGCTTCTGATTCTGCGATTCTCAGAATTAGAGGAGCTCTGCCAAACGGTGTTCTCGAAGAGAAGTGATTTTTATCTGATTTTATGAAGTGATTTTTTTAAAATAAACTAAAGGACTGAGAGCTGAAAAAGTAGCTTCTTCTAATTCTGTGAAGGAATTCTCTGCCCTTATTCTAAGAGTTTATACTATAAAATCAAAAAGAATCATTTTTAGCCACAGAATCAAAAGTAAAGCTAGATGCTCTAACAAAGCAGCCTTAAGATAACAAGTACTCCCTCCGATTTTAAAGGGAGAATCAGAAGCAGTTTAAATGGGGTTTATCTTATCAGAAACAAATTTGACGTATGGGCGATCGAGGAGAATCCATTTTGAGCACTAGCTCGGCCACGGACAAACCTCGCATCACAAGAGGTTAAAACGGTGGGAAAGTGGTGCTACTCATCACGACGACTTGCTTCGGCAAAACGCATCTGGTGCTTTATGTAACCGGACAAGTTAACTTTAGCCGCTCCAAATCTGATCAGAACGATTGATTGATTCCTCCCGTTTGGCAAAAGCCATCGTCGTGTGGATCGATGAAAGCCCGCCCTTTCCCTGTCGGGTAACTTTGTGCGCGGTTGTTAACGAACAATTTTGATGTGCATGCATGCGCTGTGGTTTTGTTGTTTTGTATGTGGAATCTAGTGTTGTGGACTTGTGGGTGCTTCAGTGCTTCCGACTCAAGCAAGCTGTCAGTGAGCCTTTTTTGGTCCTGTATCCCTTGTGGGACGGATCTGTTTTGTGATTCTGCAAATAGTTTATTGGTGTTTATGGTAGAATGTTTTAGGGATAATGGTATTTCAACAATTGATTTGAAGTCTAATCGTGATTTAGCTATTGATTTTTAGATTTTGTGATTCAGCCATCACTTAAGGTTGAATCATTTAATGGTTGAATCACAAAATCTGAAAATTAATGGTTGAATCACAATGACCCCAATGTTTCATGAGATTTGTGTTCGTAACTTCATATGAAAGATTTAAAAAAAAATAGAAGGCAAATGGGTACTACGTGTAGTTATCTGGGAAAAAATATTCACTTTTTTCTCCAATTCAGATAAATAAATATTTTCTCGAAGAAATAGATATATGTTCACATTTGTAACCCTAAACTCGTATATATGCACGCAGATTATTTCTTACATATTATTTCCATTGGCGCAAAACACGAAATTAGCTTCTTTAAGAAATATGACTTATTTTCTTAGTTATGTTCTTAATGTTATGCTGAATGAATATTATGCTCGGTACCACTTAATACAATGGCTGATACCCGATGTGTATTTTAGGGTCAAACCTCTAGTTCATTTTATTCCACTAGTTACATAAGTTGGAGGGGGAAGTTAGTTCATTTTAGATCCACTCTTGTGCGCGCCTCTCCTTTTGGGCTTTCAGTACGTAACATTTTTCTCCTCCTTAACAAACAGCTCATCTGCGAGCTGTAGCAATTTAGGTTGGCACAGGTGCAGATTATAGCTTCTGCATAAAATGAGGTCGGTGCAGCTGCTCACCTTGCTGTTGTTGCTGCTACCCGTTGTAGTTTGACACCTGGTAGCCATCATGATGAAATTGTATGACCTGCAAACAGAAAAGATGATGCACTCGAGGACGAAGATGCCAGCAATGCTACTGGCGACGGTCACGGCGTCGGTGATGGTGTCGATGGTGCAGCTGTTGGCTCGATATGTCTCGGACTCTGCTGGTGTGCATCGTTTGGGTCTTGTCGATGGCGTCGTACTTGCGAAAGTCAGTGTCTGGGATTGAAGGAGCCATACTTGCCCCTATTTTTGCTTCTTTCTTTGCTACAGCCGAAGGACGAAGATGTGGTGCTAATAGCGGTGAAGTCTTAATACAATGGTGTGGTTTGGAACACTCCCTGTGTTCATGGTGGCATCGACGTGTTGATTGTCAAATTCAACAGATCCGGTCGTAGGCAGCAGGGCCGGCTCAGAGCTGGCGGCTTGGAGGAGCAGTGGAGACATGGCGGCTTGGAGGAGCGGCAGGTCCATGACTCTCTGCGATTGATGGAGCCGATGATATGATGGAGAGATCAGGGATGGATCTGAACTGATGGGATTGATGGCTAGAGAGACGGTTGGAACGGCAATGGCGCTGATTAGTGGAGCGGACTCTGTTGCCTCACTGATTTCTGCCTTCTCATGCGATGCCGGGCGCTCTTCGTCGCTCGATGATGATAAGGCTGGCTGTGACAGCGCCTCTCCACCCTTGTGATGTGGGCATCATGGTCATCTATATTGGAATAAATACGTCATGGATCTCAAGCGTGAGTGTGTTGCATGTGTCTGTTGATGGTGCGTCGAGTTGGCCGCAGGCTAGCTGCGTCGTCGCGTATCCAAGTTTGCCGCATGTTAGATGCGTCACGTGTGTGTGTGTGTTCAAGTGCAGGTGCAGTGCATGCGTGAGTTGGTTCCGCCGCCGCTGCTGTAGATTGAGTCGTAGGCAGTTAGGAGGAGTTGTGCGAGAGGCGTTGGTCCATGCAGAAGTGGCCGTGACGTGCGGAGCGAGCAGGTGGCTCCCTGCAGCGTCGCTGAGCAGGTATTTCGGATCATGGCGTGAGAACTGGACGTGGAGGTGAGCTCTGGCGTCTATTTAGGCTCCCGTATCCTCTGTAAACGTTGCCAAGCCCAGTGAATAAAATAGCCAAGATACTAGCGCTATCGTCGCTGCAGTGTTCGTCGCCGGCAAAGCAACTGTGTCTCTTCTACCTTGCGTCCGTGAGGAACAGAGGGAGAATGGTTCCTGGGCAACGCCAACAATATAGGCTCCGATAGAAGTTCTCCATCATGACGAAGAGGAGATCAAGATTTAAAGACGTTATGGTGGTGGCCACAGGATTGACGGCGCTGGCCATTGAGACGATCCGCCGGTGTTGATCTTTGAGTACTAATTGTTGTGAAAGAGGATCCACCAGGCTGGGACACGTTCTCAGCCACGGTTACAATTAAAGGTAATTTTTTCTCTTTTAGAAAGATTAACTTCTTCGTTGCTTACCCTCAATAGATGTCTTACTTGCTTTATAT
Organism: Zoysia japonica; assembly: GCA_001602275.1. Lineage (NCBI taxonomy): Eukaryota > Viridiplantae > Streptophyta > Magnoliopsida > Poales > Poaceae > Zoysia > Zoysia japonica. Next base: position 27,254 of record BCLF01000052.1, on the reverse strand, counting down.
AGACAGCAGACCTAGAAACAAACCTTAAACCGATTAAAACAAACCATAGACAACCTAATCTTTAAACTAACAAACACAAAACAACATAACTTTTAACTAACAAACTGTTATTCACTCCTGTGTGCCTCCTTGCTGGGCCTCCTCCTATTGGGCTTACAGCCGTAACACCAACTCACAAAAAAAAAAAAAGAAGAAAACTTGCATCCGTATCATTCCTAAAGGATGGAGATACAAATACAACCCTCTTTTAGTGACAAGTGTGGTTTCGTCAGAAGAAGAAATTTATTCCAAAGTTGCTGCATAATGATCAAGTGGTCACTGCCCAAGAAGATAAACATGATGTTATGTATGAATATTATGAAGATCTTCTGAGTACAGCCTTTCCTCGTTCTGCCACTCTAGATATGTCTTTCTTCCATCGCTCATGACAGGATCATTCGGTGCTCGATGATCCAATAACAAAGGAAGAAGTTTGGATGACAATCAAAGTGATACGACAGATAGAGCTCCGGTCCCGATAGTTGTACAGGAAGGTTTTACAAAGCATGTTGGCAAGTAATAAAAACTTATCTTATGGCAGTAATACTTACTTCACAACAGGGAGATGCTAGAAAATTATGGATGGTTAATTCTGCTTATCTCACATTGATCCCGAAGAAAGCACAGGCTACAATGTCTAAGGATTTTCGTCCTATAATTTTGGTTCATAGTGTGGCTAAACTTTAAACTAAAGTTATGGCTAACTTCCTAGCTCCCCTTATGGATTCCCTGGTGTCAACCAATCAGAATACTTTTATTAGAGGAAGATGTATACATGATAACTATATGATGGTACAGCATGCAGTCAAAACTCTGCATAATGAAAAGTACTTGGTCTTTTTTCTCAAGCTAGATATCTCAAAAGTTTTTGACTCGGTTTCATGGGTGTTCCAACTATAAACTTTGTTGCATCTGGGTTTGGGACCTTCTTGGCGTCAACTGGTGTCTAATTTATTAATCACATCGGCAACTTGGGTGCTCCTAAATGGTGAGCCGGGACCTCAAATTCAGCATCAACTGGACTGCAGTGGCGGAGAAAGACACGATATTAAGAGGGGGCCAATCACTAATTAGACTAATTTTTTTCAACATCTCAATAAGATAGAAAGAGGATTTTTCTCAATTTCTCACTGGAGCTTATATTGATCTCTCAAGTGATCACTAGAATATGATTCTTTGGAGTTTTTTCCCCAACACAAGGGGGGCCGGGGCCACGGCTGGCCCTCACAAGGCTCTGCCAGTGTTCGGCAGGGATACCCTCTCTCCCCTTTGCTCTTTGTGATTGTCATGGATGTGCTTAATAATATTTTTGTTAAATCCAATGAAGAGACCTATTACAACCCCTGTCTCGTCGCAAACAAGAGCAGAGAATTTCTCTCTATGCTGATGATGTCTCCCTCTTTATCAGACTAGTGATTAATGAAATGAATCTGACCATGGATATCTTATCTCATTTTGGAGAAGCATCAGGACTACATACAATTATGCAGAAAACAAGTGTTATACCAATTAGATGTGATGAGGAAGATTTGAGTAATGTCACTAGCTCTTTACCTTGTTCCTTAGGTTCCTTTCCGTAGAAATATTTGGGACTGCATGTCTCTGCAAAGAAATTAGCAAAATCAGTTCTCATGCCATGGTTAGAAAAAATTGGAGATAAACTTCCAGGCTGGCAAGTATCTCATACGAACTTAGCCGGTCGTGCTGCATGGATCAAATTTGTCATCTCAGCTATGCCTATTCAAGTGTTGATCTCAGTCAAGGTGCTCAAATGGTTCATTGAGGCAGTAGACATAATACGTTGAGCATTTTTATGGAAAGGAATAGATAATGTTAATGGTGGTAGTTGTCTAGTGGCCTGGGAGAAAGTACAATGACCACTATCTTTAGGGGGTTTGAGAGTGCCAAACCTTCAAGTCATGAGCTGGGCACTGCAAATTCGTTGGCTCTGGTATATGAAAACAGGACAAACCGGGCTTGGACAGGTCTGAAACTATCTATACATCCTAACGCAATTGTGCTATTTAATATAGTAATGGAATTTCAAGCCGGTAGTGGTGAATCCACTCTGTTTTGGAAAGATAGATAGCTTTTGGGTTGCACTTTATCTAAGCTAGCACCATAGTCGCAGCTACTGTTCTTCCAAAAGTTCGAGATCATCAAACGGTTGCTGAAGCTCTTCAAAACAGTGCATGGCGGAATGGTATTAGAAGAGGTCTTTCAATGATTGGATTTATGGAATACTTTCAGCTATGGGATATTCTTCAGGAATTAATCTTACTGAGGGAGATGATATTCACATTTGGTGTTTTGAGGGTTCTGGAAATTATTCATCTACACCTTATTCAATGGTTCAACCACTTTTGAACCTTGGAAATAACTCCAGAAATCTTGGGCTCCAGCTAAGTGCAAAATATACAGGTAATTTTCAAGGGAACGTGCTGGTTACGTTCTTGGGCACTACTTCAGCGGAATGAGAATGACAAGGATTTGATAAGAGGAGCATGCCGTAAGATGGAGACCTCCGTTATGCACCACTTCGCAAATCATGGCTGGAGATCTAGATTCAGAATTTCATTTTAAGTCCCTAGTCTGAACTATGTTGGGATTTTTCTCTTTTTTAATTTTTGTGTATGCAGTCTTTCAGGCTCTGTCTTGTAATAATTGGCCATAATCTTAATCGAGACCAAAGCTGGAACATTTTGTTTCCATTATCTAAAAAAAAGTGCAAAATATTCTTATGGTTCGCCCCGGGTTAACAAAATTGTGAAAACCGGTCTGGTTTTCGCGGTTCTTGGTGAAATCGGTCCGATTCGATTTCACTGGACGACTGGTTTTTTTTTTTAAAATTCAAAAAAAAATTTGAAAAATTGAAAAATTTCAGAGTTTCAAAAACCGGTAAAACCGAAGGGTAAATAGGTGGGTTTCAAAATTTGAAACCTGAAAACCGATAAGACCGAAAAAACTGGTGAAACTTCTCGATAAACCGGAAAAACCGATCGGTTTTCGACCAAATTTCGTTCAAATTTTGATTTTTCGATTTGGAACGGTTTTGATCGGTTTTCACGGTTTTCGCGATTTTTGTTAAACCGATCCCGGCCGGTTTTACCGGTTCAAACGAAAAGAAAAACCTTGGATTGGCCATCCAGAGTAGATGTTGACATCTGACCGGCTTGCCAAAAGAGGATTTCCGGATCCTGATAAAATGCCCTCCATGTGATCAAGAAGAAAAGATTGACACTTACTGGCCTCCTGTGTTTTAGCGTGTTAATTCTGGTTTCTCCTTTTATCACAGATTGACATGCAAGACAGAGTTCCTAGTAGGAGACAAAGATCTTTTGCAGATTGGTGGCGCAAACATTAAAGGTATCAGAAAGGAAGAAAGGAAAAAAAAAGAAAAGGAGTTAATACAGTTATTATTTTCGGTGCTTGGATTCTATGAAAGCATAGAAATTCATGTATTTGATGGTGATAGTCCTAATATTAGCACCCTCATTCACAATTTTAATGTAGAGCTTTACCTCTGGTGCCTAGCAGGAGCGCGAGCGTTGCGCACCCTAAAGATCGGTTAAGTTCCTAATTCAAGATAATTTGTTCTACCTTTTTTTGGTAATGGTCTAGTTTCTTTTTTCATTTCTTAGGCAGTAACATCTTTTTGTTGTTCACTTGACCCACAGCTCAGCCAGGAGTGGGGTGAGGACAAATGAAATGAGGCTGTTTTTCTTCTCTTAATTATATAAAGGTGCGCAGCTCTCCTACATATTCAAGAAAAAAATCAACAGTGACAACAAATTAGGAGCTGAGAAAGTATTATATTTAACAAAATGAACTTCCACAAAAGAAAAAGAAACAGATCTCCAGACATTAAAATAAAATATTATATTTACAAAAGCATGTCGCTCATTTGTCCACTTTTATAGCACCAGAGTTCTCAAAACTGTTATAAGGCTCCAGGCAAATGCGCAGCAAACTTTCACAGGTATCTGAGTCCAAGCAAATATCATTATGTACTAGAGATTCATCGGAGCTTTGCTTTACAGTCCCTTAGGCTGAGAAGATGCTTCAGCCTTGCAGCTTGCAGGTTTAGAACATAGCTGTTCCTTGATGCAGCTCACAAGACCAGACGTTTCATTGGGTTCAACAGAGCGCCTTCTAAAGCTCTGATTTTGTTCATAAGGTTCAAAGACAATAATACAGGGACATAAGCACAAGTTACACAGACAAAAATATAAATTTGTCACAACTTGTGTTACCTCTGTAGGCCATAACTTATCTCCAGATCTACGAGGAATTATGTGAAAATGAGTCTGCAACAGTAATAGCAAAATATGGCATAGATCAGAAGATTTTTGTGCAACAGATTACCTCAGATACTAATAAATTGCACTGTGTCATGTCTAAATTTTCTTTTGACAGCCGCATATTTGTTTGTACAATTAGGAAATTTAGTATTAGAAGGTTAGTATCATGCATGAGTACCAACTGGGAATAGAAAGAAGTAATATTTCATGAAAAAAAAGTATGCGCAATTTATCAATTCCCTTTCCATCAAGTTGGACAGGTTACTCACATGAAAAATAACTTGTCCTGCTGCTGCTCCATTATTGACAACCAGGTTGAATGAATCTGTGTATCAATAGAACAAAAGAATTATGGCCTTATGGGTAACAAAAGGATCATGGGGTGATTAAAAGGTTTATTAAGATGTATGAGCCAAGAGAAAATAAATGCAGAAGTAGACTAAATCGGCATTGGTGTATGAGTTCCAAGAAGGTGATGGGGGCAAGAAAAGTTTTCTAGCGCATAGATGCCTCAGGTAGTTGAATACCTGTACAATTCCCTAATTCTCTTGTCGTCTTCTTTTTTCCCTTAAGTTTTTTTTCCTAGCGCATACATGCATCAGATAGTTGCATACCTATAATTCCCTTTTCTCTCATTATCTTATTTTTCCCTTTCTTTCTTTGTTTAATCCTATGTGCTTTCGCTCTTGGGAGTTTCATCTCTAGCCTACCCAACTTGCTTGCGATTAAAAAGGCTTTGTATACATGCATCATGGGAGAGCATATTTGCTCGTGATTACACTTGCATATTTATATGGTTGGTTTGAGAGCCTAGATCATAGGTTGTGGTGAACATAGAATATAAGCTCCACATTAGAGCATGCTCTCACAGTCACTAGCACTTCAGCTGCCTTTTTCCATTTAGAGATTTGAGAATTCAAGTTGTTCGGGCATATCTTCCCAGTTATTAGTACAGCATATCTCTTATGCTGACAGTAACATTGTTTTCATCAGTAGAAATAGGTAAATAAGAAGTCTCAACCACCAGTCGCCCACACTTATTTCTCTGTAGGGAAAAGAAAAATACCATGTGGGGGTAAAAAAATAATTGCCCCAAAATTAATTATGGAAGAATCATACCCCCCCCAGTGACAGAGCAGAGAGGTCTAGAAACTAAGCTAAAGAGTAGATTGGATTTCAGGCAGCTGTCATTGCCTGTGTCATAGCAGAGGACTGACAATTTCTTAATTTTCTTAACAGTAAGGTTAGCATGACTGCCCATTCCTCGAAAACTGTGCCTCTGCTTCCTTCTGAAAATAATGTAAAAAGCAAGATTCCTAACGATCCACTGCACCCTTGAGTCGAAAAGCAGAGTAGAAAATACATATAAGATGCAAATGGAACTACATACTCCCTCAGTCCCAATTTAATTGTCATTTTTGAACTGGGCACAAGGATTAGGGGGGGGGGGGGGGTAAAGTTGGGATATGCTGAAAACAAGGAGAGACAGAGATAAAGATGTATTGGAAATAGAGAAATGTGCATTGAGAAGCGAGGATGACAAGTAAATTGGAAAAACTTGATGAGGTTAGGATGACAAGTATTTTGGAACGAAAGGAGTACTTAACTGTGAACAAGATCCTTAACATTCTTTATCACAGTAATGAAACCATAATATTTTCAAGTAAAGTCTACCTACTGCATTCAGTCGCCTTCATTATTGCATTGCTAAGGAAAGGTACTTTCGAACACATGGCCGCGACTACCTGGTCCAATAAAAAATAGACTTAAAATACAGTAGAAAATATGGAAAAAACTATTATAATAATTTAATAGTTTATGGAAAATATAATATGATCAACGTAAATTCAACTGGCAAAAACTTGACCTTTGCCTTTTAGAAAAGTAAGTCATATTCACAATATATGGTGACATTTATACTCAAACTCATAATCCAGGGGCTTTCAAAAATATAAAAACTAAAGTAGTGAAAAATGAATTAAACTGGTTGTTTTAAGGGAGAAGCCCACAACAAACTATAATGAAGCGATTGGTGGATAAGTTTATTTTGGGTTTGTGTTCTGCCTGGAAGCCTACAAGGCATATGTCTCTGGCTTGCTATTACTTGCCTAATACATGGACTGCTTTTACACATGAATTGGAGCTGCCTCATAAATACTCAGCATCAAGAAAATTGCATGTCACAGCTTCCTCAAAGTGGTGACTTTATGTTTTGTGCTTTAATATAGGGGTGAAAATAGCTACCCTTAGATTTACCTCCAAACCTCTTAAGTTCAACAAAATGAAGCACTTTTTTTTTTAAATGTATGATCATTTTGAAAATCTAGTTCATCTGGTTGAACAAAAGAGGTTCGGATGTGAACGTAAGGGTCACCAATTTTCACCCCCACTTTACTACAGATGATTAGACTGGTTTATTACAAACTTTTGAAGTTAACCTAAAATATTCTAATAAATAATTACAGGATTTGCAGAAAACAAAGTGTTATAAGCTAATGGACTGTGACTTTTTAAAAGCTTGGTAATGAGGCTCTTGGAGCAGATCATGGTAATCATTTCTTTGGATTTTGCAAGATGTTTTCCTATCCATGATCCTCTAGCATATACATGTAGACATAAGACAAGGGATACAATCATGTTATCATGCTTATTTAGTTGTAGAAAAAATTTGAAGTACTGAAAAATGAAAAAGAAACAGTGAAAAGATTCAAAATAAACTCCTTGATGCAATGCATTATCAATAACTAACGTACAGGGGGTGGAGTAGCTTCAAGTGATGGGAAATGGCATTTTGGAATGATCAAAGAATGCCTGCAGAGATACCATGAAGCCAAGACAAAATTCAGTGATAAGAACAGTTTTAGCCTATTTTCTGGAAAAAACTACACATATTACTACCCGATACAGTTTACATCAATATCACCAGAAAGTTCATATTTATTTGTGTTATCTCAAAAGGATGCATAGTCAGGCAATACACAACTCATAGATGGAGATAATCTTCTATTATGTGTCCCTGTAGTACCCATACTCCGATCGCAAGAACCTGGAGAAGTTCAAGGTCCTGATTCTCAACCGCAGCGACAGCCTTTAAAAATATAATTAACACCAAACAACCTGAGGAAATTAAACTATGTAGTCCTTGAAAAATAATGTGGTTCGAACAATTACACTTAACTAAGGTGTCCCTGCAATGCATGGAAATGAGATTTGGGATAGAAATTGGGAAATGATCTGACAAAATCTAAACACTTCATTCTTCTACTCTTTCAAGTCACAACCATCGATTTTCTGTGACTACCAAGTAGGATAGATGGATCCTGTCCCTAGAGTCATGTGAACGCACCTAACCATATTTACCCTATTTATTATTTCAATAGTTTGTTTTGCTTGGCAAGCAAGGCTCTGAAACAAATCTATCCAAATATGAAATAAATCTTGATGTATCTTAGCATCTCTTCATTTTATCAATATTTTTACCCAACTACACTACCATATATTACTGTAGGAGATCAACAAGATAAAGATCCAATCCAAACTTGTAAGGAATTTTTATGCATCGTAGTTTTGGCACGAAAACAAATTTCATATTTGTATTTAGATCTGAAATAATATATACTTCGTGAATACAGACATAGCATGTCATCCACACATTTACTAACTAGAATATTATCAAAAACGAAAAAACTCAATTTATGAATCAATCAATAAGAATGCAGTAAAATCTACTAATTTCACGAACAAAAAATTAAATTAACTATGTTCATAACTTTCAAGAAAATATAACTCCTTGTTATAAAGCTCTATTAGTAAAATAGTCAAGTTATACCCATGAAAAAAGAAACTGATAACCAACTACAAAACCATGTAGTGTACAGGGCCCAAATTTGCTTACTAAGTTTCCCTACAAGAGTAAAGGCAGTAATAAATATCGCATATTGCATAATCCTGAACAATATTAAGAAACTGCGGAAATATTTTTACACTATCTGGAGTACTATCCATCATATAACACATGGTATGTGCAGGAAAACACAAAGAAGCAATTTACCCAGGAGCTAACGGATGAGAATCCAATATGCATAGGCATATATCATCTTCGTAGACCTGCAAACATCAAAAACTAAGGCTGATGAACAAAAATTAACTACTATTCCCACAAAGAATCCAATACTTCCAATTGATAAGCTAGGATAAGATCAGATACAACAGTATACACTACACAGTAGTACATCAATTCATTCCATTAATTCAATTGTAAATAAAAATCATTTTTGGCATAGAGTTTCATTTATTATTGGAAGGGGAGCCCTGTTGCAGTGGTTGCTTGTGACCACATGAGGTCACATGTTCGAGTCCTGGAAATAACCTCTTGCAGAAATGAAGGGAAGGCTATGCATAAAAGATCCAAAATGGTCGGACTCTTCTTTGGACCCTACACAAGTGGGAACTACACACACCAGGCTGCCATTTATAGTGTATTTTTTTACTGAATTGGGATCCACAATTGTGTACCAAGAAACATATCTAAGCATTGTGAACCATCATAGTCAGCAAAGTAGCACGAAGATCCAATTGAAAGAGACAAATTTTGAAATATAAATAAAAGAATTAAAGCAGTTTGTGAGGTTTATGAGGTAGTAACCCATTCTAAAAACTCCATTGAACAGCCAACAAAAGGCCCTTAGGCAGTCCCCTAGACACAAGCTCCTGTTTTGTACTTCCGTATGTTCTCACACCCTGGCCCCTGCTGCCCCAATCCCATGACATGGGATCTATAGAATTGTAACCATGTCATATGATCCGCGTACAATGCACCCATAGTTTATTGCCTCTTCATCAACCATGTCATGAGTCAGCAGGAGATAATCTGAATTATTCCCTCATTCGAACACAGGTCCATCTGGAGATGTGCACCCGGATTGAAGTAGGCAGTACAATGATCCAATTGCAAAACAATCAGTGTCATTATTGATTTATGTGGCACATTTACTCAGTTTATCAGGCTGCATTTAACAAAGGACAATAAAGGAATGAAAAAAAAGGGCTTTATCATTTGTCAATGGATCGACTTATATTTGAACAAGTGCATGGAAGGATAAGTGGAACGTATATCTCAAATCAGAGAATATAATTGGTTTGTTCTCAAGTTCAAGTGAGCATTTGATGCCAAGAGCAAAAGAATTTGCAAGGAACAATAGGCAATTAAAGTCGAGCATCTTCAGTTGTTCACTTAGGCTACTTCCAAGGAGAACACTGTTCATTCAGATTGCTACTTCCAAGGAGGAACAATTAATCTGCCTAACAGTATAACTGGAGGTTGGAGCTATAACCACGCGACTCAATCTATCTCCCTTAGCTGCAACTTCGGTACAACATAAAATTCGACCAATCATCCTGCCAAAATTCTGTCCACTTTGGTGGGTTCCTCGCTCGCTCAAAACGGCAAAGGCGCAAAAGAAACTAACGATTCCCCATCTCCCAGGAAATGAGAAACCAAAGATAGCCACCGACACACCTTATATGCCGGCGCATCGCCGCGTATGATCCGACAGAACACGCAGCTCTCTCCGCCTCCGTGCCCATCGCCCCCGGCAGCCGCACCGCCGCCGGAGCACGTCGAAGTCCAGACGGTGGCGGCGGTATGTCTCTCACGTTCCTCAGTGGGCGGCACCGGCTCGTCCAGCAGCAGGTGGGACCGAAGCACCGCGAGCCGCCGCGGCGCTGAAGACGACATTTGGACGTGGGTTCTGAACTGCCGGGGAGAAGCGAAGACCGAAGAGGCTGTGACCGGATTAGTAGCTTTTTCTCTAGTCATTTTTGTTATCCATTGGATCTCAATTCAATGGTCAAGAAAATGTTTGGGACAATTGCATAAGTGTTCTAAGACCCCTTTGGCACGCCTTGGCGCGTCTACAGTGTTGTGTTATAAGCTCGAAAAGCTTTGAAAATATGTGGCTCGAGTAAAAATGACTGATATAACAGCATTTTTACGGTATCTACAGTGTACAAAGAGTAGCATAAGCTGGTTGAAATAAGCTCTACCAAACGGCCCGTAAGTTAGCAAGTTAATTATATGTTTGGTCCTAGTTTTTAAAGTTTGCGTATTTGATCTTGATTTTTCAAAGCGAAGCTGCCGTTTGGCCCTGTTTTGGAACACCACTAGCACCAATTTTTTTTATGATTTAGAAAATAGAAAAAAATCAATAGATAATGAACACCATAAGAAAAAGACAGAACTATCTTTGCTATTGAAATTTTAAAAAGTAAAGCATATTCAAAATATTGTCAAAACATTCAAATTTTTTACTTAAATTACATTCAAAATACATTTAATTATTGCTTAATTTTATGTATGCTATTTTTTCTACAAAACAGACCAATTTTGCAAAACAAATGAAAAATAGAATCAATAGTGAAAGGGTAAACATGTCTTTTTTACATAACACTTAAACCGTCGAGTTGAGATAATGGAGCAAAGTTTTATTTTAAGGAAAATTTGTTAAAGAACACTGTTAAAATGTGGTCTTTGTCGTGGGATGCGATTTTTTTCTTCCGTTGTTACTGTCCCACGGCAAAGGTCAAATTTTTGAGGTCTCATTCGGGTTGCTCGTGCATCGGCTGGGAAGCGGCCCATTCCCCATGGACCGGCGAGGTGGAGAACGAAGCCAGTGACTACGGGAACGGCTGTTCAGTTGCCATTCGCAGGAACAAAATTCGGTCCATCCCGGTCCTTCCCTGTCTTGTTAGCCTTGGTTCCAAACTCTACTGCATGAGTCGTGGAACGAATTCATGTGACTGCTCGCGACTCGGGGCGGCGGCGAGGCTTGGGGCGGCAGGGCGATAGCAACGAAGACGGCGAGGGCGACGGTCACGGTGACGCGTCTTCCCATCTAGGGCCAACCTCTGCCCTTCTCGCCGGTAATGCATCGCCTCGTCCGCTCCTCCTGTAGTCGTTCTTGATCCGGTGAGTAGGTCACGAATGCGTGGTGTGCTAGCTGCGAGCTGCTTGATGTAGGATGGCAGATAGATTAGCTCGGAGTATGTTGCTACTCCTAGTAGCGCTCGGCGCTGCACGGTTGCCTGCGCCCTGCCGGTTGGATGCTTGGAATGGAACAGACGGATGTGTGTCACCTCTCGTCGGTACTATTGTTGAACAGAGAATTGAAGGGACCTATACATTCTAGTAAACCTTTGTCTCAAAATGCAATTGCTTTTAGGCTTATGTTTTGTTCGAAATACATAAATTCAAGCGGCCTGCTGTTCAGATGTTTTTTTTATAATATTGTTCAAATGTTGAGAGATAAATGTAAGCAATTGCAGTGGCAAAGGTGAACATCATCAAGGGGTAATTGTTCTACTTCCTTGTTTAAGTGTGTTTTGGTTCGTACTTACGGTACCCTGAAGATTATTTTTGCTGGTTATATGTACTTTCTTAATGTTAAACACATTTTTATGACTTTATTTTTTAGATTATTTTTGTTTGTAATTATTGTACCCAGAACTAATGATCATATTAGAAAGAGGAGGGAGGAAGAGGATGATGATATGATGATGTTTGTCTTCTCTGCCCTATATCTATTGGGTTCTAGTAGAGGTGGGCAAAAGAAACAGCGTCGTCCATCGTAGGAGACCAGGGAGGTTAAGGTTCGTTGAATACTCAACGGACATGTCAAGAACTGTCAAGTGGCATTTAGGATGGAACCCCGGAACACTTCTGAAATCAAGCTCAAATCAGTAGCAACAGGCCGGATAAACATAACCACATCATCCGCATAAAAGGAAACATGGTGCCGAAGTGGGCGAGCTGCAATTGGCTGAAGAAGGCCATCATTACTTGCTTGTTGTATAACCGCATTCAGGACATCCATAACAATAATAAACAACATGAGGGAGAGGGGATCCCCCTTCCTCAGTCCTCGAAAATGCTGAATTTCCTCTCCAGACAGCCCATTCACTAGAATATTTGTCGTCGAAGTATGCAAGAGAGCACAAATCAGATTGCACTAACCTGGTCCAAAGCCTCTATGTTGCAACACCTCCAATAAAAAACACCACGAAACTGAATCAAAGGCTAGGGGCCTGGCACAGCTAGGAGTGGTTTAGCTCTTATAGAGGTGTAATTGCCTGGGTCGTGGTTTATAGCATTGTGGCAAAGGTGCTTGTGTAATCTGGTCCCTTAAGGAGTGCCTTTGTGGTCGTGTTTTCACCTGTAACACTTCTTTTTTCCTTGTTAATGAAATGATACATAGCTCTATTTGAGAAAAAAAAAAAGATGGAACCCCGGATCTTCAATTTGTCGGCTAATTACCTTAGAAGCACAATGGTGGTCTGTGATACTAGGATCAAGGTTGAGGAGAAGCTTGGATTCTTTTTATATATGCTTAGTCACAATACTTCATATGAGAACATGCAAGTATTTTTTTGGTCATAGCAATGATACATTTCACCATCACATAAGCCATTTCTTCAAGAAGGTTGTCCCTACTCTCTCTCATTGTTTACTCAAGCCCCTTAATCCTAATGTAGTACAACCAAATATTGAAGCTGATCATAGATTCTATCCATATTTCAAGAACTGCCTTGGTGCAATTGATGGCACTCACATTCCCATATCCATATCATCTGGTAGGGCAGCTCCTTTTAGAAATAGGAAGGGCAAACTTAGCCACAATGTAATGGTAGCATGTGATTTTGATTTGAAGATCACTTTCATGTCTACTAGATAGGAGGGCTCAGCTACAGATGCTAGAGTTTTTAGATCTGCCATAAGTAGTTTAGTGTACCTCCAGGCAAGTTTTATTTGGTTGATGGAGGGTATGCCAATACACCCTCTTTTCTTGCACCGTATCGAGGAGTCAGATATTACTTGAAGGAGTTTGGGGCTAGACATCAAAGACCTTAGAATCCAAAGGAGTTGTTCAACCATCGGCATGCAATTTTGAGGAATCATATTGAAAGGACTTTGGGAGTACTTAAGAAGCGCTTCCTCATTCTCAAAGTTGTAATATTCCATATGTTAGAAAATCAAGTTACTGCTGCGTTACATAATTTGATCCGGTTAGTTAATGGTAATGAGGAATGGTTAGATGAGCAGCCTGACAACATTAGTCCAACAAACTTTGTCCATTTACCAAGCGGTGATTAAACTAATGATAAAGGGAGTGCACAAGGCAATGTTTTAAGAGACACAATTGCTCAACAAATGTGGGATGACTACCGATGGCATTTAAATTAGTTGAGGGACAGAGCTTTTATTATGAGTTATAATAAGTGAATAAACTTTTATCATTTTAATAGCAATGGTTTTCAAAGGACCACCAAAGTTCAATATGATAGCAAGGGGGTCACTAAAACTGGGTAGGCTTTTGGCTGTGCCAAGTGCTATCAAAAAGAAGAATTCCCCTAAAGTAACTCGGGTAAAGAAAGCTGAATCTTCTCAAGGTATGCTGTTTCTTTATGTTATCTCAAAACTGAATTTTAATTCTTTTAATTCAGTAGCTTGATCATCATTTATATACTAGACTGCAATATGCTGTAATTTAGTAAACTAGTACGCAATGATTAGGAGCTTGATCATTGCTTGATCCATTGGGTTTGATCATTATATAGCACAACAAGAGCATATTGGACTGCAGCCCTTGAGAAGTCTTTAGTTGATATCCTCCATGAGCACAAGAAGCCATGTTTCAGAGGTTACAATGGATGGAATATAGAGGGGTGGAACAAGATGGTTAAGGAGTTCTACAACAAAAATAAATATGCATCCTTTACCAAAAATCAAATTCAATATAAGAAAAAAGAGCTGAAGAGAGTCTACAAAATGTTGAAGGAGGCGTAGAAGCAAAGTGGATGTAGTTTGAACTAAGATAGGAAGATGATTGAAGCAGATTCGGCTTTATGGGACAACCTCATAATTCTAAGATCTTGTATTAATTACTGTTATTTAATTATGTTGTTAGTTATTTTGTGTTGCTTAATTCTGTTAATTACAACAGAATTATCTTAATTCTAATTTTATAATTATTCTGATTTTATTTTGCAGTCATTTCCTAAAATTAAAAAGTTTCGCAACAACAAGGCTACTTTTCCACTCGTCGATGATTTAGGAGAGCTTTATGATGGTAGTTCTGCCACAATTCATAATAATTATCAAAATAGATGCTTTGTGAGTTGCTTATTGATTACTCTTCCTTATTTTTGTATAGGTCATCTGCCGAGGGACTTACAATTTCACCTCTATTGACTTACCACCAGATTCACCTCTTAGGCAAATAGGAAATACAAATGAAACTGAGGACTTGGAAGATATTATGCCTTTTGATCTACAAGATGAAGATACAAAGTGCATGGACATGAAGATGAGGGTGCAAGTATTGAGATAAGGGCTGATACTCTACCAAGGGAGAAAGATGTTCAAGCTGCAAGTGTTGGACACCACACCTTCCATTCCAACCATTGATGGACCAATCACTCGAGCCCGTGCACGTGAGATCAATTATGTGATTTTGCTTATGAATAATGGTGAGGACCCAAATGCAAGGGGAGTCATGCCGGAAGATCTCGGACTCCTGAACAGCACTAGTTTGTGACAACCACAACGACTTCAAACAAACTTCGATTTTGATGTTTAAGTACTTGTTGGAAAGCTCCTCACGTCTACTTTCCAACGGATCCAGCCTCATCTTCATACCATATCGGAATTAGAGCCAATCGTCATTTGAAAACAGAAGGTGCTGCGTCACCTAAACTTAGCCTGTTGGCCCGTGTATCAAGTTGAGCCCATTAGAGGCGCGTCCTAGGGTTTGAGGGTGACCTCAGCACCCCTGTGGTCGTCCTTTCTCCTATTTAAAGGCCCCAGCCGCCGTCAAAACACTGGGGTTTTCTTTTGTTATAGTTTAGCTCTTATGCAAACTTTCTGATCTTCAGTTGTGTCCAACGACTACCTGTTAGACAGCTTTGAAAATCCTATATTGTGAGAGATTCTTGGTTTGTCACATCTTGTTCTTGCTTGTTCTTCGATTGCTTACAGGAATTGATCTTCGTGATCTAGTTGATCTTGCTGTCCAGCATGGTCAATAACCATTCGGAGTTGGTTCTGCGATTGCTAAGGCCCACACGACCTGTTCGTTTGTAGTCGGATCGTGAGGGTCGATTCCACCAAATCAATAGTTATCACCTCACCGAAAGATCGGACACCTCAAGTCCTATCAAGTGGTATCAGAGTTCAGGTTTCTCAGTGAGATCTCCTCGCTCTTGTCTTTAGTTTTATTTTGTTTTTCCTACTATCCACAGAAAAGCAAAAAAAAAATACTTGATTTGTTCCCGCTGTCCCAGACCTTTTGGCCTTTGCATCTTCTTTTTAGTAGTTTGTTTTGTTGAGTTCGTGCTGCATTTGATCGGTTAGAGTTGCTGTTTCAGCTGTATATTTACTTTCCATAATCATCTCATTCAACTTTCTATATTCCAAAAATCTGGATGCAATCTGTAAAAGAGAGAAAGAATCAAAACAAATCCGGAAACCTTGATCTCACGAAATCTGGAAATAATTAAGGAAAATCAGGAAACAATCTTCCATAATCAGGGTGCAATCCACGAAATCAAATCAAGATCCAAATTTGTTGGAAATAACAGATTCGGTTACTTGATTTTTGTTACGAAAGGAAAGAGCCATATCTCTCTCATCCGTTCCTTGTTTGGTACGTTTGAGCACAATCTGGAAAGTTTAGGGCGTTATCTTTCCAACGGATCTGACCTTGCCACGAAACTCCACCCCAGCGCGTCGCAATAACAAAAGTGCTCTAATATTTACTATAAAATAAACATCCGTTCATCTTTTGAGACTAGTTGTTGCATATTACATAGGGTAGGAATTTGTTACTTTACAGTACCCTACCTTACGTAGTCAACTAGCGTCCCTCCTTGTACTTGGTGTGAAAATCTTTCTGTTGCTTGCATCAAGTCACGTTTTTTTTAGCGCACCATTTGCTACGCTTCTTCCTTGTAGCAGCAACTTGTACTGAAATTTTGAGCACTTATTCAACATTGCATTTGCTAAATTGATTGTGCTAACCCTTGCTACAAAGTGAAACTGCTCTAGCTCCACAGATTTCTACAGCAAATAGAGTTTGTGTCCATGGCAATCGCTCCACCAATCTCTACTGGTTGACACCGTTGGCTGCAAGTCACACTTCCTTGTATGGTAAGAACTTGATACTGATTCCGACCGAGTGATCCACATCCTAGTAGTTGTAGAGCACACATTTGTTTCTCTACTTTATTGCTAACAATGGTAGGACCTACTGAGGCATTCGACAAGGCGTATCCACATTCTCCTCGTACCAGGGGTATCATCATGCATTTTGAGCGGCAAGTACAGCTGCAAGTCAATGGATTAGCAGAAGATATTCATGTAACAAATAAACGCCTTGGTACATTAGAAACTAGTCAAATTGAAACAGGTACCACTCTTGCTGAAATGAAGACAGCACAAGCCACCACCAACACCAACCTGGCCACCATTATGGAGCGGTTTGAGGTGCTGTCCCTACAAATTGCAAATGTCGTCCAACAACAAGATGCCCATAGTGAGATTGATGAACATGTGGAGGCTGATTATGGTGGTGACACCGAACAGGAAGATCTTCCCCGCAATAACAACCATTGAGAACATCGTCGCCAGAATGCAAATCAGCGCGGACAACCTCAGCAAAACAACCGTCATGCGGTACGTAACCAGGATGATTCATTTGCTAATGTGAAATTCTCTATACCATCATTTAATGGCAATATAATCCTGATGCTTATCTTGATTGGGAACTTGCTGTTGATCAAAAATTTGCATGTCATGCTGTCCCCACTGTTTCACAAGTTAAGGCTGCTACTAGTGAGTTTACAGATTTTGCTTCCATTTGGTGGCGTGAACATTGCAGCAAACATCCTAATAACATCCCCACCACTAGGGAGGCATTGAAAGCACTCATGCGTCATAGATTTGTTCCATTATACTATGCTAGAGATATGCTTAACAAACTGCAGCGGTTGAATTAAGGAACAAAATCTGTTGAGGAGTATTTTCAAGAGCTACAGACAGGTATGCTTCGTTGTGGCTTAGTTGAGGATGATAATGCGGCAATGTCATGTTTTTTGGGTGGACTAAGCCGTGACATTCAGGATATTCTTGATTTCTATGACTATCACAATATCACGTGTTTATTCCATCTTGCTTGTAAAGCTGAACGTCAAGCGCAGGGACGACAAACGACGACACGAGCTAACTCTTTTGCAGGACAGACCACAACGTTCAAGCCATTCACACCGTCGACTACTTCACAGTCGGCATCACCATCTCCTGCCAGCTGCAAAACACGAGTTTCTACACCATATTTGTCCACTCCAACAACGACCAAACCTCCTCTAGGTAATCCAGCACCTAGCACCTCGGTTGTCTCCACGGGACGCACAAAAGACATTTGTCATCGCTGCAAGGGCTTTGGACATGTCATACAGGACTGTCCAAACAAGCGTGTCCTAATTGTTCATGATGATGGTGAGTATTCTTCAACTAGTGATTTTGATGAAGACACATGCTCTGCTTGCCACTAACATTGCAGGACAGGACGAAGAACATGTTGCTGCTAGTGCTGCTGATAAGTATTTGAGCCTTGTTGTACAACGTGTCCTCAGTACGCAGGTGGCTCCACAAGAACAAAACCAACGACACAATCTGTTCCATACTAAAGGTGTCATTCACGAGAGGTCTATTGCATAATCATTGATGGGAGAAGCTGTAACAACTTGGCAAGCACAGATATGGTCGAGAAACTCGCTCTCCAAACTCGACTGCATCCCCATCCCTATCACATTCAATGGCTCAACCAAGGTGGTAAGATGAAGGTGACACGCTCTGTACGCATCCACTTTTCTATGGGTTCCTATCATGATTCTGTTGATTGTGATGTTGTTTCGATGCAAGCATGCTCTTTGCTGCTTGGTAGACCGTGGCAATACGAAACTGATTGTGTGCACCATGGCCGCACGAACCAATACTCACTCATCTTTAAGGGCAAGAAAATTATTTTGCATCCTATGTCCCCAAAACAGATAATTAAGGATGAACTTGCTAGAGCAAACAGAGAGAACAAACATAGTGATTCGCAATACCAAGATTGAAGCAATACAAAGCTGACCATCTCCCACCACTGTGACGCAAATTCAGAGTTTCCTTGGAGTTGCTGGATTTTATCGTCGGTTTGTTCGTGATTTCAGCACCATTGCTACCCCGTTGAATGAACTCACGAAAAAGGGTGTTCCCTTCTCTTGGGGCCAGTACAAAAAGAAGCCTTCCTAATTTTAAAAGATAAGTTGACCTATGCACCCTTACTTCAGCTCCCTGATTTCACTAAGATGTTTGAGTTGGAATGTGATGCTAATGGAATTGGGTTAGGGGGCGTTTTATTGCAAGAAGGAAAACCGGTAGCATATTTTAGCGAGAAATTAAACGATGTCAGTTTGAATTATTCCACTTATGATAAAGAACTTTTCGCGCTGGTTCGAACTCTTCAAACATGGCAGCACTACTTGTGGCCTAAGGAATTCATTATTCATTCAGATCATGAATCTTTGAAACACATTCGTAACCAATCACATCTGAACCGTAGGCATGCTAAATGGGTGGAATTCATTGAGTCTTTTCCTTATGTTATCAAGCATAAGAAAGGGAAAGAAAATGTGATTGCTGATGCTTTATCTCGTCGCTACACTATGCTCTCACAATTGGATTTTAAAATTTTTGGGCTGCAAACTGTGAAGGACCAGTATTGTCTTGACCCTGATTTCAAAGACATTATTTTGAATTGCAAAGAGGGCAGAACATGGGGAAAATACTTTATGAATGATGGATTTTTGTTCCGTGCTAACAAGTTATGCATTCCAACTAGTTCGATTCGTCTTTTGCTGTTACAGGAAGCACATGGAGGTGGACTCATGGGACATTTTGGTGTTAAGAAGACGGAGGACATCCTTGCAGATCATTTCTTTTGGCTGAAGATGCGACGTGATGTGAAAAGATGTGTCGCTCGCTGCACCGCCTGTCACAAAGCTAAGTCACGAATCAACCCCCACGGTTTGTACAGTCCTCTTCCCATCCCTACTGTTCCTTGGGAGGATATTTCAATGGATTTCATTTTAGGACTGCCTAGAACTAAGAAGGGGAGGGACAACATCTTTGTAGTTGTTGATAGATTCTCCAAAATGGCTCACTTCATTCCTTGTCACAAGAGTGATGATGCGACTAATGTTGCTGATTTGTTCTTTCGCGAAGTTGTTTGCTTACATAGGGTGCCAAAAACAATAGTTTCAGATCGTGATACAAAATTTCTTAGCCACTTTTGGAGAACTCTATGGAACAAAATGGGGACAAAATTACTTTTCAGCACCACATGTCATCCCCAAACTGATGGTCAAACTGAGGTAGTTAATAGAACTTTATCTACCATGCTTAGGGCTATTTTAAAAACAAATCTTAAATTTTGGGAAGATTGTTTACCTCATGTTGAGTTTGCCTACAACCGTTCTATACACTCTACCACACACATGTGCCCTTTTCAAATTGTATATGGTTTTATTCATCTGGCACCAATTGATTTGATATCTATTCCACCTTGTGGTTAAGTTAATCTTGATGCCGAGAAACGTGCCCAATTCATGCTAAAAATACATGAGCAAACAAAACAGAACATTTCACACACAAATGCAAAGAATCAGGTTGCTGGTAGTAAAGGAAGGAAACTCATTACTTTTGAACCTGGTGATTTGGTTTGGGTACACTTAAGGAAGGATCGTTTTCCTAATTTGCGCAAGTCTAAGTTGATGCCTCGTGCTGATGGTCCATTCAGAATATTGCGTAAAATTAATGATAATGCTTATAAAGTTGATCTACCTGCAGAATACGGTGTTTCTTCTACTTTCAATGTTGCAGATTTGAAGCCATATGTAGGTGATGAAAAAGCCATTTCGTCGAGGACGACTCCAATTCAAGAAGGGGAGGATGATGAGGACACCACACCTTCCATTCCAACTATTGATGGACCAATTACTCGAGCCCGTGCACGTGAGATCAATTATGTGATTCTGCTTATGAATAATGGAGAGGACTCAAATGCAAGGGAAGTCCTGCCGGAAGGTCTCGGACTCCTGAACAGCACCAGTTTGTGACGACCACAACGACTTCAAACAAACTCCGATTTTGATGTTTAAGTACTTGTTGGAAAGCTCCTCACGTCTACTTTCCAACAGATTCAGGCTCATGTTCATACCATATAGGAGTTAGAGCCAATCGTCATTTGAAAACAGAAGGTACTGCGTCACCTAAACTTGGGCTGTTGGCCCGTGTATCAAGTTGAGCCCATTAGGGGCGCGTCCTAGGGTTTGAGGGCGACCTCAGCACCCCTGTGGTCGTCCTTTCTACTATTTAAAGGCCCCAGTTGCCGTCAAAACACTGGGATTTTTTTTGTTATAGTTTAGTTCTGATGCAAACTTTCTGATCTTCAGTTGTGTCTAACGACCACCTGTTAGACAGCTTTGAGAACCCCATATTGTGAGAGATTCCTAGTTTGCCACATCTTGTTCTTACTTGTTCTTCGATTGCTTGCAGGAATTGATCTTCGTGATCAGGTTGATCTTGCTGTCCAGCACGGTCAATAACCATTCGGAGTTGGTTCTGCGATTGCTAAGGCGCACACGATCTGTTCGTTTGTAGTCGGATCGTGAGGGTTGACTCCATCAAATCAATAGTTATCACATCACCAAAAGATCGGGCACCTCAAGTCCTATCACACCTCTTAGGCAAATAGGAAATACAAATGAAATTGAGGACTTAGAAGATATTATGTCTTTTGATCTACAAGATGAAGATACACAAGTGCATGGACATGAAGATGATGGTGCAAGTGTTGAGATAAGGGCTGATACTCTACCAAGGGAGGAAGATGTTCAAGCTACAAGTGTTGAAAGGATTGCTGCTGTACAAAGAGGTATAAGGACAAAAGATCCAAAGTGGCCGAAAAAAAGCTTCAACATAGATGGTTTGATGGAAAGGTATCTCGAAATGAGAACTAAACAAGCTGAAAATGAAGCTGCACACCTGCAAAAGAAAAAGAAGCTACTCAAGGTGCTGATTTCTCCATCAAGAGGTGCATATCACTTTTGAGTACAATGGAGGTGACAAAGGAAGAAAAGGTTAAAGCATATGCTGTTTTCAAGAGCCAGGAAAACAGAGAAATTTTTTGTTGTTCCTACGATGAGGATCCAGAAGCTGCCATGATGTGGCTAAGGGCTAAAATGGCCTAACAGGTATGTTCCTTGTCGGTAGAACCACTATTTGTGTTATTTTGTTCAGTACAATATATGTGTGTTTGGCTGTAGTTTGGCCATACCGAATTGTTTCTATTTCTGCCCTTCCATTTTTATGTCACTAGTTATAGAGTTGAGAAGCTCATGTAGTTGTACTGGTCATGCATATTATTCTGAAGCTTTGGACATTTTACTTAAGTGACATAGCAAGGACTTTTTTCCTCGTTTCCTTGGAGTGATTGACAAAGTGCAGAGGAAGTATCTTAGTTCTCTGACATATCTTCTTCAGTTAGGTGTCATGAACTTGCTTCTACTCATCGACACATTTGTTCTGCTCATTGTCCTAATCAAGACAGTTTTAGCTTTAGATTCTGTCCCTACTGAAACTTGTAGCTTTGCTTGTGTTTCTACTGAAGCTCGGTAGTGATGGTACTTAAAGAATAGGTACTGAAACTTGCAACAGAGCCAAATGAAGTTTTTCAGCCATTTTGATATGTAGCCTTCTCTGGTTCTGCTTATTCTCGTGTCTGTTTTTTTAGAGTTTTACCTTTAGATTCTGTCCCTACTGAAACGTGCATACTGTCATATGTTCATAAACCACTTATTTCATATCACTAGTGGCACTATACCAATCATGACAAAGACAGACACATCACAAACTGAAATACGCCAATGGCAAAATTCCAATTGAAATTGAAACCTTTGAATCCTTAACCCTTAGGATAAGCTCGCCCTTGAAATAGCACAGGGTCTAATGTCATTGTCTTTGAGAGCTATTGCTAGCCTTCAACTGAGGGCACTTGCTTTTTTAGTGACAATCTGTTTTGTTACACTCTCTGAAACCCACTTCACCGATGTCATCGTGCTGACTAACTTATTAGTGCACTTACACTCATGCTCCTCAGAACTCATGGTGATCTGAAAAAAGAAATATAGACATTATTAAAATAATATAAACAAAAGAATTGTTTACAACAAAAGAATATACATTACCTCAACAGTTGGTTAGCCCACAAGCCTATTAGCAACAATCCTCCAAGGACACTTATTTGCCTTGCATTCAGCCCTATACCTCTTTTTATCTGTTCACTACTTAAATTCACCATTTCTCTAGGAATTTTGTACGTTCCCTAGGGTTCTTCTTTATACTCTAGGGAAAGATAATTCCCTACGGTGAAAATAATAATAGTAGGAAAAGTGAATATTTTTCCTACAAATCTAACTGTTTTCTAGGGAAACTAACATCTTTCCTTACAAACTCGCTCTATTTCTCAGGGGAATTCAAAACTTTCCCTGGAATCTTGTGATTCCGAAATCATGTACGCCGGCCATTTCAAATCGTTTTGAATCTCCCCATCTCTCTTCTCCACCTGCACATCTCACGTTCTCTATTCCCCACCAGCCTCTCACCTTTTCTCTCTCTCTCTCTCACAGGGCAGCCTGGCGCTGCGATGACAGACGGTGGCGGCACAGCGGCGGCCCGATGCTGCGACGAAACATGGCGGCGACAGGCGGCGGCGTGGCGGGCTCAACCGGCGGCGCGTGGCGGGCTCTACGGGTGGCGCGCGA
>BCLF01000051.1:1995360-2013484 GCA_001602275.1 Zoysia japonica | reverse complement strand
TAATTGGTTGCATTCATAAAGTAGTTCCCGCTGATCACAGTCTAATTCCCAGTAATGGATATCATAAATAGCGTACACCATTGCATTTCCTGAAATGTGTTCCCTATATTTTGTTTTAGTTGCATGGTTGGCTGATCGATGAAACAGAGGCTTTGCTTTAGTTGTTTTTTTTTACTGTATGCAGTAGTTCCAACAACTCTGATTGTCATGTACTGTAACCAGTTTACCTGAAAAATGACCATCTACAAGATTGATGCCCCCGTTAGACGCAGAGTAACATGGATTCGTATTGGTATTCTACTCATGTTGTTCTGTTTGGCTTTTGTATGATTCATTCTGGTATTGTTTTGGCTTCATGGCGTGTTTGATAGTATTTTCATTTGGTGGGGCTCCTAGGCAATAAAATAAACAAAAACAAAATTTAAACCATGAAATTGTCTTGCATCCGTAGTGGAGCACGGGCCGCTGACTAGTATCAGAATAATGTATGGTCGTATCAGTCACAGAAAAAACTGTTAGGTATCACTCTCAAGACTATCTCTTTTTCTGGTTGTTTACAGTCTTATTTTCTTTGACTGGGACTCTCACGCGTGGTTGAATTTAGAAAGTATAGCATAAGTTCTAGATGTGGTTTGGATCTAATCATTAATTTCCTTACCTGTTAATATGACATAAATAGCTATCAAATTGACTGGCATAGCAAGCCCTGTTGATTAAAACGGCATGGTAATTGATGTGGTAACTTCTCCTAAAGTACTAGCTGACTGCATCTACGTACTGCAGGTTGGAGCCTCATAATAAGCACTGAACTGCAGATCCTGTTTCAGTCCTCTTTGAGAAGATAATCATGTGGTGATGGCTCAAAAAACAACGACTCAGGAGTCAGTCAACTGTCATGGCCAAACAAGTCCTAAAGGTCAAACATGAAGCACCATGTGCATGGACTATGGACTGGAATCAAAAGTTTGATGACTGAAATTAGTATTTAACACATCCTTCCTTGACTGAGAGGCACCCCATGCCATTCCACAGCCTTGTACGTTCTCTCATCCACCAGCTGCCATATCTTTCACAGGAGAGAGGCACAAAATGGAGGTTCTCCTTTCAGCTGTCGTGGGTGAGCTTACCACTAGATCAATTAATTATTTCATTAGTAGAAGATCCGAGCCACAGGCGCTGGATGTGGAGGATCACCTGCACAGAGTTGTGCTCCGGTCACAAGTCATTATTGATGAGGCCATGGGACGAAACATCACAAACCAAGCTTTGCTCGAACAGCTGGAAGGGCTGAAAGATGCCATGTACCGAAGCGATTATATGCTTGATACATTCAGATACCGACTTTTTGACAAGGAGTATGCAAAAGATCATGTTGTGAGTCATTCCTTATCTCTATCCAAATTAAATTATCTGAAAGGTTTATGTTCCTTCAGTAGAAACATACAGATTTTGGAGCAATTGCAAAAGGCACTTGATGATTTGAGCTCCAAGATTCTTGATGTGGAGGAGCTGGTAATGTTCTTGACGAACTACCCTCGCCTTATTCGCCAGCCTTACAGCATGCATATCCTGCTCGAGAACTGTATGTTTGGTCGCCATATGGAATCTGAACTTGCCATTAAATTCCTGCTGCATACTAAACCTCATAGTTCTGAAGAATTAGAAGTCTTGCCAATAGTTGGTCCAGGCAGAGTTGGCAAGAGCACTCTCGTCGCTCATGTTTGCAAGGATACAAGGGTCACTGATCATTTCTCAAAAATCTTGTTCTTTCGATGCCATGATTTTATAGAGCACAAGCTAGCTACATTCGTAGAAGGATGTGCAAGAAAACATCAAAATTGGATGTCAAACTCGGTTGAAGCTGATAGGTTGCTAGTTATTGTGGAGTTAGCAGGGGATCTCGATGAAGATTTATGGGATATAATGTATTCCTCTTCGAAAAGGTGCCTTCCAAGAGGTAGCAAAATCATGATCACAAGCCGTTCTGATAAGATTATAAAGTTTGGAACAACACAGGCTCTAACACTGAAATATCTTTCCCATGAGGTGTACTGGTACTTCTTCAAGACACTTACATTTGGAAGCACAGACCCTGAGGCGCACCCAAAGCATGTGCACCTGGCCATGGAGTTTGCCAGGATACTGAATGATTCCCTCGTTGCCGGAAGTGTCACTGCTCGTTTTCTAAGGGACAACTTTGACATCAACTTTTGGCACAAGGTTCTGGCCTTCTACAGAGTGTTCATCCAGAAGGATCTCTCCGAATCCGGTGAGCTTCCATTTGATCGTCTAAACCAAAGTAAGCCTGCACATCTCGGTAGAATAGCTGCACCATATGAAGATTTAGTGATTTCTCGTCAGTATGAATGCCCTTCAGACGAGGAGGTTCCACAGATAAAAATTCTAGATGTCATGTATGGAAATGTTAAGCATCAGGGCAAATTTGAGGCCCTAGTATGGAAGTCTCAGATACCCCCTTACTATAGTTACAGCTCTACTTGTGAGATCCGAGAGCCAAAAACTACAGCAACTAAAAGGAAGCGTCCTATGAAAAATGGAATCGCACTTCGATAATTTTGTCTATCAGGCTTCATGCCATGGTATGATATCTAGGTATGTTTCGATGGTCACGTTAAGTTATAGCATAGTCATGATACAGGATGTCGCAGATTACAACCTTGTGAAGCTGCACACCTTGTCATTTGTAAAGTGTTTAGTATTAACAGAATAATGCGTGCCTCTGAGGTATAGATTTTTCATAAGATATTTTGAATGGCTTCCTATTGTTTTGTATTCAGGCAGCTGCCCCAGAAACTGGATGTTGACGCTTGTATTTTCTATTGTTTCTGTTCAATACTACAGTCATTTAGTCCGCAGAGCGTCATGGTGACGTTTGGTGATTCACATAATTGGCTGCCGGTGTTTTAATGGAGCCATTGTTTTGAAGCAGAGACTAAATGGTCTTGCAGATCAGAGCTTTTAAAATATCCTGATTCAGATTAACTGAATGATTTCGCATGATTTCAGCAATCTATGCACTCGATCCTGATACCTTCCAAGTTCAGGTAACTGTACAACAGTTTTATTTCTTAAAGATTCTTAAGGGATTACATGGTTGCTCAAAAAAAATTTATACTCCTAAATAAGTGTCAGAAAATCTAACATTGACTAACAAATTGTTGTGTTTCAGTAATCTAGTCCACTCTACTTATAGACTTGAAAGGAGGAAACAAGTTGCCAGGAGATATTCATCGTAACTCTGCAGGCCAACGGATACAACTTAAGCCCCAATTATCTTTAGCGTACCAGTAGATATGCTCAACACAATACACATAACTCTTTGGCTATAAAATTGATAAAATGCCATTCCAATACTTAGGAATTTATATGATCCACAGGAGATTTGAGAAATAGTGAGTAGCAAAAAGTAATTGAGAAGTTCGAGGATAAACTGTTAGCTGGAGGGCGTCTAGTACTTATGAAATTTGTCCTGAGTATTCTCCCTTTTTATATAATGTCTGGGGTATGCAAAAAAAAAAAAATTTCTTGGATGGAGACTCAGAGAGAAATACCACCTGGTCAAGTGGGACATACTATGCCTAACTAACCTTCATATAAAAATATGTGCCGATTGAATAAGTGGTTCTCTCGGTGATTTAATGAAAAAGGCACGTGGGAATAGGTATTGAAGTAAAACTCTTAAAGCAAACAGGAGGAAAACCAGGAGATTCTCATTTCTAATCTCGCCTTATTAAATTAAACAAAGAATTTCTAAATAAGGTCAATTCCTGATACAGGATGGAAGTCAAACAAAATTCCGAGAAGATACTTGGCTGGATAGTAAACCGCTAAAGAAACAATTTACATTACTATACAATATTGCTAGATGAAAAAAAATGGGACGAGAGGTACTACCTCACAACCCAACATCTATTCAGGAGACCCATTGCAGGACAAAAATTACATGATTGGAACAATATGGTTATAAAAGTGAGAACTATTTCATTAAATACAAATCCTGATCGATTTATATGAAAACAATATGAGAATGTTGTATTCTCTGTAAGACCAATGTATAATAAGATGATTCTAAGTTCCAGTCTTTCTAATCACTCCGCCATAAATAGTCTGTGGAAAGTCAAAGTTCCTCTAAAAAATAAAGATCTCTTTTTGGCACCTAGGAAAAGGAAGACAACTCAATAAAGTGCAAATAGATAGGCAAATCTATATGTAGTTTCTGTAATAAAAAAAAGAGAGACTATACAATACTTATTCTTTTAGTGTCATATTGCTTGATCCATTTGGAATATAGTCAACATCACCATTGGATTCTGCATGGTTGGCTAACCGCTAATTGCTAAAGAAACCCAAGAAAAACAATTAATTCTTTTAGGAATGGTAGACAGGATTTAGTCTATATGGTTATGCAGAAAAGATATTGTATTTAATAAAAAGTGTATGATGCCATTCATACATACTGGTTACGTTTATAGTGACTATTACAAAAGGAACCATATACAAAACAAATAATGAAAACATACCATATATTAAAGGTCATAGTGATGTCAATCTTCACCTAGCATAGATCGTATTTGCCTTAGAGATCTATTTCAGCTAATCATATCATTAGCTAATCATCCGTGGCTGTGACCGGCTACGGCGCCGCCGGCACCAGAGCCCGGAGGAGAAGCAGACGAAGGTGAACACATT
This sequence comes from Zoysia japonica, assembly GCA_001602275.1. NCBI lineage: Eukaryota > Viridiplantae > Streptophyta > Magnoliopsida > Poales > Poaceae > Zoysia > Zoysia japonica. Next base: position 2,008,774 of record BCLF01000051.1, on the reverse strand, counting down.
GCAAAATTCATACATGAACCAGAGGCGTCGGCGACCTCGCTAGCTCCTCAGGTATGCCCAACCTTGCGTGCAGGCCGCGGCAGCGGTGCAGCGCCGGGGACCGCACGGCACCCTTCTGTGGGATCCTGGGGCATTTGGAGGAGACGAAGAGGCCCCTGGGCTACGGCGGCGGATGCGAGCAGTTAGCTCTGCTCGCCGTCGCCCCGCTAGAACCGGCGGCGCATCCCGCATAGGCACCTAATTCGTTCCGTGGTCTCAACCTCGGCAATGCCCAAACTGGGATCTCTGATGCCCTGCAACAAAGGAAACCAAAGTTGAGCCCTCATTACCGAACTTGTCCTCTCCCTTGGCCCGTGGTGGCAGCTCCAATATGGACAACAATCTCGCGATTTGTTCTGATTTATCCGTACCTCTATTTGCTTTCAGTGCATCTGCCCAAACTGGGATCTCGTGGTTGAAATGCATCCCGATGTAACTCACAGTAGTGAATACACCAGAAATGCATGACACCACTGAGTAAAAAGAGGAAAAAATCTATTGGGCATCCAAGCTGTATCCTATATGTAAGTGGTTCATCAAAATCTATTGGGCACCAAAGCTGTATCCTATATGTAAGTGGTTCATCAGTAACAGAGCATTCCTGAACATTCAAAATTTTCTGATTTACGCAATAGATCTTCTGAACTGCCTCTTGAGTTACATGTACAGAACATTATACATTATTAAACTAGCATAAGACCTTCCTGTTCCGCCGATGCTTTTACTCAAGTTCTGGAGTCTTGCAACTACAAATATGGCTGTGGTGGTGGTGGTGGTATGGTGGAAAGTCTGGTTTCTAAACTGCCTCAAATTCTACATGAACTGGAACACTCCCAGAAGTAATTCTATCAAAACTCTTTTGAACCTTTTTGGTGTGGAGTCATATCTGATCACGATTTTGAATAGCAATATATCGGAGTAATGTATGGTAAGTATCCATCAAAGAAAAAAATGTTAGGTGTTGCCCTGAAGAATATCTCTTTTTCTACATTTTTACAGACTTATTTTTCTTTGACTGGGACTCTCACACGTGGTTGAATATTAGAAAGTATAGTAGATGTGGGTCAAATCCAACAATTAATTTGCAACCTTTTAATATGTCACAAATTGCTATCATTTTGACCAACCGCACAATATGCCCTGTTGATTAAGACAGCAGGGTTATTGATGTGGTAAACTTCTCCTATAATACATAGCTGACTTGCATCTCCATATCGCAGGTTGGAGACCTCACAATAAGCAGTGAGCTGCACAAGACAGGAGAAGGATATGTTTTTTGTTGTATAGGTACTGAAGTACGTGCATTTTATCTAAGTCTCCTAATTCGAATATTTGATCAGTACTAGTAGAAACATGGAAAACAAGGAATTAACAGAAGAAACACCTGCGTGTTTCAGGCTGCTTTGAGAAGACAATTATGTTGTGATGGCTCAAAAATCAACCACTCAAGAGAAAGTCAGTCAACTATCACTGATGGCCAAATGAGTCCTAAAAAGGTCAAATATGAAACACCATGTGCATGGACAATAGACTGAAGCCCAAAGTTTGCATGACTGAAACTCTAATACTTAACACATCCTTCCTTGACTGAGAGGTATCCGATGCCATTCCACAACCTTGTTTTTTCTCTCATCCACCAGCTGCCACATCTTCCTCAGGAGAGAGGCGCAAAATGGAGCTTCTCCTTTCTGCTGTGGTGGGTGAGCTTACCTCTATAACCATAAATTATTTCATTGGTAGAAGATCAAAGCCACAGGCGATGGATGTGGAGGACCACCTGCGCAGGATTGTGTTCCGGTCAGAAGTCATCATCGATGAGGCCATAGGACGACACATCACGAACCAAGCTTTGCTCAAAAAACTGGAAGGGCTGAAAGACGCCATGTACCGAAGCTATTATACGCTTGACAAATTCAGATACCAATCTCACGACAAGGAGTGCAGTAAAGATCATGTTGTAAGTCACTCCTTATCCTTATCCAAATTAAATTATCTGAAAGGTTTATGTTCCTCCAGTAGAAACATACAGATTTTGGAACAATTGCAAAAGGCACTGGATGACTTGAGCTCCAAGATTTTTGATGTGGAGGGGCTGGTAATGTTCTTGATGAGCTATCCTCGCCTTGTCCGCCAGCCTTATAGCATGCATATACTGCTCGAGAACTGCATGTTTGGTCGCCATATGGAAGTTGAAGTTGCCATTAAATTCCTGTTGCACGCTAAAACTCATAATTCTGAAGAATTAGAAATCTTGCCAATAGTTGGTCCAGGTAGAGTCGGCAAGAGCACTCTTGTCGATCACGTTTGCAAGGATACAAGGGTTACTGATCATTTCTCAGAAATCTTGTTCTTGCGATACCATGATTTTATAGATCACAAGCTAGCTACTTTCAGAGAAGGATGCGAAATGAAACATCAAAATTGCATGTCAAACTCAAAAGACAGAAGGTCGCTAGTTATTGTGGAGTTATATCAGGGGATCTAGATGAAGGTTTATGGGATAGAATGTATTCTGCTTACAAAAGGTGCCTGCCAAGCGGTAGCAAAATCGTGATCACAAGCCGATCTGACAAGATTGTAAAGTTTGGAACTACACAAGCTATAATTCTGAAATATTTTTCCCATGAGGCATATTGGTACTTCTTCAAGACACTTGCATTTGGAAGCACGGATCCTGAGGCACACCCTAGGCATATGCACCTGGCGATGGAGTTTGCCAGGATACTGAACGGTTCCCTTGTTGCTGGAAGTGTCACTACTCGTTTTCTGAGGGACAACTTTGACATCAACTTTTGGCGCAAGGTTCTGGCCTTCAATAGAGTGTTCATCCAGAAGGATCTCTCTAAATCCAGTGAGCTTCCATTTGATCGTCTAAACCAAAGTAAGCCTGCACATCTCGGGAGAATCTCTGCACTGTACGAAGATTTAGTGATTTCGCGTCAGCATGAATGCTCTTCAGATAAGGAGCTTCCACAAATAAAACTTCTAGATGTCATGTATGGAAATGTTAAGCATCAGGGCAAGTTTGAGGCCCTGGTATGGAGGTCTCAGATACCCCCTTACTATATCCACATATATACTTGTGAGATTCGAGAGCGAAAAAATGCAGCAACCAAGAGGAAACGTCCGATAAGAAATGGAGTCTAGTATTGTATCTAAGTATGTTTTGATTGGACATGTTGAGTTATAGCACAGTCATGGTACAGAATGTCGCATATTACCCTCGTATTTTGATTTGTATATAATTGTTTAGTATTAACAGAATAGTGCTTGACTCTAATGCACAGATTTTCATAACATATTTTGAATGGCTTCCTGTTATTGTGTACTGTATTTAGGAAGCAGCTGTAGAACCTGGATGTTGACGCTTGTATTTGTATATTTTTTCTGCTCAGTACTACAGACAGTCCACAGTGCATCATGGTTATGTTTGGTGATTCTCATAATTGGTTTCCGGGGTTGCAATGGAGCAAGTTATCACATACTCACAGCCGTTTTTTTTTTATATTTTGAACTGAAATATTCACAGCCATTGTTGTAAAGCAGAGACTTGTGGTCGTGCGTTGTGGGCTAATAGCATGAAGAGCTGTTAAACTATCCTGATTCAGATTAACTGTATGATTTCAGCATATCCATGCACTCGATCCTGATACTTTCCAAGTTCATAAAACTGTACAACAGTTTGATTCATAATGATTCTTAATATGTGTTTGTAATTTCATGACTTCGTTTTTCTAGCCACTGAATGCGATCGAGGGTGGAGCAACCTTCTTTGACGACTCAATGTTTCCTTTTTTTTTTTTAGAAGTGGAGTTGGACAACTCATTTGAGTTGGTCATTGTACTAGTGTCTCCGATTCAAAGCAACGGGACGCCTAGAGAAGGAGTCCTCGATCGTGTAGTTCGGCACACCCGACTTAGGTTTCTTATTATACATGAACCAAAAGGTGCTCATGATGCATACCCCATTCGAAGAGTTATAATGTGGTGAAACAGGGTAGCGAGAGCAACTGCGTCGTCGCCAAGGTCGTCACCGGACACCGGAGATGTCATCATCTGCCGAGGTTGCTGTTGGAGGAGCATCTTGGCCCTTGCAAGTGCCACGAACAATTCATTAGTCATCCAAGAACTCATACATACTGTGGATCCGCTCTGTTTAGCGTGCTCAGCAGCTCAGGTGCCGCGGCAGCGCCAGTGACCTTTGCGCGCGGTCCGGGCCATCGAGTCCGGCAGCTCCTTTGCCCTTTCGTAACCACCGCCGTAGTCTGCCGCCGTGCCGTCCGGGACCTGGAAGAGGCGACCACGGCATGGGTCAAGCGGCCATGTCTGTGCCACTGATTCCTCCCGACGGGGATGGGCGTACTCGGCTCTGCTCATCGTCGCTCTAAAAGAGCCAATGCCGTGGCCCTTTCGTCTTGATTCTCAGCTGCGAAGGCTACGTCGCCGTTGGGGACTCGGGTGCTCTCCTGCAGGTGACTGAGCTCTCCCTCCCAAAATTTCTGCTCCCTAATCTGAACCATGACTTGCCCAACTTTGACAGCATGAAACACCCTGGCAGCGAGGAGCAAAGACCGGTGGAACAGGTAGCTATGAGAAGACTGGAGTGTGGTCAGTGTGAACTCTTTCAGTTGAGACTTGAGAGACGTGGAAATTAAACTGGATGTTTCATGCTGTCAGGAGGTACTTGCAGTTTGTATGCACTATACAGCACAGCAGCAGTGCCTGTTCTCTCAACAATATTGCATGGCCCAAAGAACTTCACTGCCAATATGGGTCTGAGCCTCTTGACCACTAAAGATTGAGCATATTGTTGCGGTTTCAGAAGTACCATGTAAAACTAAAAGTATGCCCAGACACTACAAGAAACCAACCATTTAGCAACTATGTTTTTCGCTACCAACTAGTTTGGTCACTAAATGCTAGCTTTTAGCAACTAATATCTCGTGTATTTGGTTACAAAAACTCCAACATAAATTCTGCTCACTTTAAATCACGAAATTAGTAATAATGATCACTTATTTAGTTTAAGTTGGTGACTAAAAATATAATGGGTTGTAGCAACCAAGGCCCACCTAACGCAGCTCCGCGCCACGCCATTGTAGCAACCAAGGCCCACATGCACATAGAGCAGAGCAGAAAAACCAGCAGCTGCCTATTTTTTCCTTGCGAGTTAATCCACATCGAGGCGGCGTCGGCTAGAGCGGCCGTGGCCGGCAGCAACTGGGAGATGCAGCACGGCTGGCAGCGACTGGGAGGCAGCGGATGGGAGGCGCCGCAGCTGGGAGGCCCGGCGCGATGGTCGGGTCAGAGCAGTGGCGGAGCTAGAAGGAAAATACAGAATACAGTGGGGGCCCATTAAGTAGTAATTAACAATGAAAATATGTTTATTATAATTTGATAAACATATTAACAATAAAAATATATTAACTGCTCTTACATATTAAGTGCTTCTCCTCCTGTGTTTTACTCTCCAAATGGATAGATGTTCAACAATTTTCACAGGTCAAGGGGGGCCATGGCCCACCTTGGCCGACACTTAGCTCCGCCTATGGGTCGGAGCCAAGGAGGCGCGCCGCAGCGGCTGGGAAGTGCAGCGCGACAGTCAGGTCGGAGCTAGGGAGGTGCGGCGCAACAGCCGGGTCGGAACCGGGTCTGTGAACGCGGCAGCCAAAAGGCGAGGTGTGACGGCACACGGGGCAGCGACCAGGAGCGTGGTGCAGGGGAAGCAGGAGGCGCGGCGTGACGGCACACGGTACATGAGCGGTACAACAGCACACAGCCCCAACTCAACAATCCCCTTCTCAGTTCCATATATGAATTCCTTCTTCCCCTTCTTTCTTTCACAATTTTTCATACTAATTTGTTGTATTAATTTGATACATGCCATTAAGTGCCTTTCTGTTTCTATTTGACACTATAATTTGGAGTTGAAACTAAATCTGCCATTCTTGCGGCGAATTCTATTAGGTTTTAGTGATGTCATTCAAATATGCAATTTGTGAGCACTGATTGTTTTTATGTCCTGCAACTTTATGATGATAGCTCAGAATTGACCTCATCTGCCCTTAGTTTTATGTAAGTTAATTCATAGATTTGTCTGATTGCATATAATTAAGATCCCATGGGAAATCCAAGCAGGTGGTTTAGTTTGGATTTCGGACAGTGTGGCTAGATTTCCATGTGCTCCTACTTGAAGTTTCTGAACACTGCCACTTCTGCATCATCGTGGCCCAGCGATGGTTCAATCGTTCTCATAAGCACCATAGCTGAACATCACATTAACTTGACCCCTCTCTCCCTATTCCTCATGTAATGTACATATTCGAATCTCTTGAAAATGAGTGCAAGCTATTCGATTTGGGGACTTTTTTTTCAGAGTAAAAATTATTTATTCGAATGTGTGTATTAAAATTGATTTTGGGAATTTTGCATTTTTCTCTAACCCGTAGGTATGTAGACATTTCTTGCACTTTGACATTTCTTTTAGAGGGCGCAGAAAAAAGGTTCGTAGATGCAGTGGCACTACAAGGACGAATTGTTTGTGGTAAGGTATTTATGGGTTTTTTTTTTCTTAATAGGACACTATGCAGGACACCACCACTTGTTGATCAGTCAAGCAACTGGGATTGTTCCTATTCAGTTTTTTTTGATGCTATTCATGCTGATTGTGCTGTTCCTCAGGTATGCTGATACTGGATTCATGTATCTGCTTGTTCACAGATCTTATATCTTCCTAGTGAATTAGCAATAATAGCACTTTGCGTTGACTCTCATATGTAAGGATAAAGTGACCGAGAAGGGGGTTGAATCGACACTCATTAGTACTAACTTTTTTACACCTCATCGCCAACTAGGGAGCTAGCACTCAATTCTTAGCAAACTAGAGATAAGATAACACTTAAAAAACAACTTAATATGCTAGAGGCTATCAACAAAGAACACTAGAGCTAAGCTAATAATAAACAAGAACAACAACATAGTTTAGAGAAATAAACTAAGGACGGAGCTAGAAGCTAGCTAGATAAAAGATAGCAAACAAAGTAAACTAGCTAGAAGCTAAACAAGACATCAAACAACTCCTATACATGCTAGTTATGATATGAAAGCAATCAAACAAGACACACTAGCATGAGAGCGACCAGGAGTGAACTAGAAGCAACCTATCAGTACTACATGCATGAATAAAAGAGTAGAAGATAAATGACAAGTAATAAAGAGAGAAGCAAGGCTTAAGATTTTTTTTTGAGGTCTCGGAATTAGATGGCGCCTTCACCTACTCCTCGTTGAACCACTTTCGTCTAAGTCTTGGTTCCTTCCGCCGTTCCTGAAACGATGCTCACAAGGGTATGCTTCACACTCGGAGTGAAGACACTGACAGCTCGACTGTCGCACACAATATCCAAATGCTAGAGCAAGCCTACAAGATTCAGGCGCTCACTCTTAGTGTCTCTTTCAAGCGGAGGATCCGAAACCGCTCACAAACTTGTGATGTCTTTCGAAAACACCATAGAAGCTCAATCACCGACTCTTAACTGGTCTACGCTGCCATAGACCAAGAGTAACAAGCCTTATCACTCCCCTCTAGCCTCACAAGCTATAGGAATATGTGGATGCTCTAGTTACTCTCCCTTTAGCACTAAAGATCTTTCAATCTTCCACTTGTGCTCTCCTTGGTGGCCCTTGGCTCTTGCAAGATGTTCCCTCAATTCTTTTGGCCGTTGAAAATCTTCTCTTGGGCTAGCATACGGCTATATATAGGCTACCAACCCCATAATAGCCGTTTATATCTATTATCAAAAAACTATCTTCTTTTTCCAATCACCAAAAGTGATCACCTCCGTCTTGGGCTCCAAGAACATCCTTTCTGGAATTCATCTTCTTCTAGTCATCGGATTGTCTGGTGACCAACTCCTTCGATGATCCAGTCGCTTGCAACCATCTCTGGAACCTGCAGCCTTCATAGTCACCAGACTGTCCGATAACCTCACCGGATTGTCGGGTGTTCATTTCCTCCATTTCTTCAACCAAAAACTTCTCTCTGGAATCCTGCACCCTCCATAGCCGGACTGTTCGGTGACCTCACCGGACTGTTCAGTGACTATTTTATCCATTGAAACAGCCAATTTCGCCTTCTCGGAAAATGCTGAAACTTATAGTCACATGACTGTCTAGTGATATCCCAGGACTATCCGGTAACCTATTTCGAAGCTAAAACTTAGATTCTTTACTTTCATCTTGTTTTTAACTTCCTTCACTTCTTTCTCATCTTGTGCATTGCCACCTTAGTGCCATTGGAGACTCTTAGAGCATCCAAACAACCTAGCACTCATGTGATCAAAGAGAAATAACTCAACCCCTCTTAATAGTATCGGTTTCTCCTATGTACTGAAAGCCTACACTAAGCCACACTTGGCTCTAGCTGATCCTTAGCCTTGATCCACCTCGAACCGCGACCTCTATCAAGAGTCCAATCACCATATGAGTCGTCGATCATCCTCGTGGAAGCCAACTTGTGATTCTTGAGATAAGCATATGTTGATTCTACATCCAACAAGTTAGTTCATGATTCTCACTCAATCACCAAAACATTTATACCTTTGGGGTTTTCAATGCTTCAAAGGTCATGAAGCTTACACCGTACCACTCAATTCATATATCTGCTTGTTGTGATCTTTTTCAGCAATCAATTACTATTCTCAATGTGAATTTTTTTAGGTTAAGTAAACATTATTGTGAGACTACCATGTGCATATAAATAATTACTAGGTGGGATATAACTACTCTTTTCTACTGACAGAACTAAATATTATGACCTTTGTTCAGTGTCATTTTTACAGAGTAGTATATATGAAAGTGTCGGGTTGGAAGATTTATGTTCAATTCCCTACATTTTTTTCTCAGGTGGGGAATTGAAAGAGATAATTGCTTGTGTGACCCTGTTTTGAATGTTAATAGCCAATTTGACTTACTGACTAGCCAAATTGACTCAATACTTTGCTTATTTGACCCTTTTTTTTTAGCAAATGGGGGTCAAATTGGCTATTTGGAGGACAAAAGCGGGATCAAATAAGCAAAGTAGAAAAAATAAGGTCAAATTGGCTATTAGCCTTCAAAAGAGGGCCAAAAAAGCAAATGCCCCGAATTGAAATGCCAATCATTGCCCGATCTATCTCACTCTTGTCTGATGCTGGCCTTGGGATGGCAATGTTCAGTTTAGGTTTGCACATCTCTTGTAATATTTATTTCATTAGGACGGTGCTTGTTTACTTTATCCTGTACAACATGCTCTTTTTTTAGGTGTGTTCATGGCACTGGAGCTGCGGATTATTGCCTGTAGGAACACCCTTACTGCATTAGCAATGGTCGTCAGGTTCCTCGTTGGTCTAGCAGTCATGGCTGATGCCTCTATTGCTATAGGACTGCATGAAGTTCTTCTGTACACTGCAATTGTTGAGTTATTGCACCATTTAGGAGTGTTCAGTCAATGAAACAGTAAATGTGCAATTGTTGAGTTATTGCACCATTTAGGAGTGTTCAGTCAATGAAACAGTAAATCTCTGTGCATGGCCATTGTGATCGCTTTGTCTTGTACCTCCCTGATAACCTTATGCTTAGCAGCAAGCTGAGACCTTTGGTATGTAATTTTTTGGGGCAATAGTGTTTCGGTCATGAAAAAGAAAGCTAATTATGAAAGAGCCATCGATTTTGAAATTTTGTGAAATAGCCATCGATTTTTTGAACCGAACCACAGTTTTACCATGAGTTCGTTATGTAGTGCTAATGGTGTCAACTTTGATGTAAAAAGACAAAATTACCCTTCGTGATTATACCACAGTTTTAATAATTTAATTGTGTTTCTACCATAGTTTTGACTTAATTTGAAAAAAAATATTGTTCAAAATTAAAAATCTGAACAAAATTTGACTTATTTTTTTAAAAAAAAATTTACAATATGATTTTTAATTTAAATCTCAACAATATTTCAAATATAAATTTTGACAGTATTTTTGCTCAATATTGACACATGTAACCAACATATCCATCAATCATATCCAGCAAAAGCACATAGAAGTTTGCTTGTCTAATTTATACAAGTTCAACAAAACCACAACGACATGTCGAAAATAAAAAGTAAACAACACTAAAGCATAGTCCATACAAACATCACATTCAAAGGTCAATGCCAAGCAATTGAGCTAGCCTCCCTCCCCTTCGCCCTCAACTTCCTTGCTGTCCTCTACCTCTTCCCCTCCCTCTTCCTCTCCCTCTTCCTCTTGCTGTTGGCTGTCCTCCTCCTCCTTCTTCTCATCCTCCTCCTCCTCCTCCTAAGTCCATGTCATCCACAACAGCACTTGCACTTAAAAAAAAAATAAATGTGTTACAAAAGAAGTAACAAATAATTAGTGACTAAGTTAGTAAAGAATAACTTACTTCATGGCATTTTCTTCACTTGGGCTATCATCTTTTGACATCGTCCTTTTTTGACTAGCTATGAGACCACCTTGACAATACTTAGCCGTATAGTCACTTTCATTGCATTCAGTACAAGTCCTCTTCTTGCTAGTGCCAACCTCATCAGATGCTCTAATCCTAGCCACTCTAGACCTTCCAGGTTTTCTTCTTAATTTTGGCTTCCTAATTTTATAGCCTAAAGTAACACGTTTCCACTGATGCTTAGATGACATTGCTTTGAAAGTACCTGCATAAGCTTTTTTAAACCTCTCAATGGAGAAGTATTCATGCACAAACTCTTCGATGTTCACCTCTCTTGAAAATGTGGCAATGAAAGCTAAAGCATGACTACAAGGCTTTTCACTCACTTGCCAAGCCCTGCAACTACATGTTTTGTCCTCCAAGTTGACTGCATACCTCACCAAAGACACGGTTACCTCAGCTGTGAAACCTCCACATGGTAAAACCTCATAGTTCTTAATTTCTTTCATTCTTGCATTGAGAGTCTTGATAATCTTGAAGATAATGATGCCCCGCATCTTCTCCCCAATCTTTCTTCTCAAATCAAACTTGGCAATGATCATCCGTTTAATGGTGTCAAACATATCCACAATCTGTTGATCCTTTTACTTGGACACCCAACTATTGAAACTCTCGGAGAGGTTGTTGTTGATGTAATCTACTTTGCAATCTTCAATGAATTTTCCCCTACTCCATATGTATGGATGATTTTCATCTAACCAATTCCTAGCAGCAGGACTTTTCTCCTCTATCTTCGCCATGTGGTACTCATATTTCTCAATTGTGTAGCTCTTGGCCGCTGCCCACATGTGTTGAGCAAAAAAAGAACCACTGTAGTGCTTTTTCATGTTTTTCCATAAATGTCTCATACACTCTATGCTCCACACCCGGATACACTTCATGTACAGCCACTTCTAATCCTTTGCCTGCATCTGTGCTAAGGACTAAACCTGCAGTGATGTCATATGGTAAGTTAGTGCTAATTGGTAGATGAATATGTCATATGAAAGATGAATTGAATAATCTTTATACCTGTAGGAGTACCAATTGCTTTCTTCAAATTTTAGATGAACCAACTCCAACTTTCCTTAGATTCTGTCTCTATCACCCCAAATGCCACTGGATAGAGCCAGTTGTGACCATCCACAGCAACAACAGCTGCCAACTGACCTCTTGACCTTCCTGTCAAGTGAGTGGAGTCCATGGCAATATAGGGCCTACACCCTTCTAAAAAACCATCAATGCAAGGTGTGAGAGCAATAAAGAATCTTCTGAAGCATTTTTCACCCTTCCAATCTTCAGTGTCTAACTCAACAATACTACCAGGCATGGCTCTCAAGACCTCAGTCTGGTATGTAGGCAACAAATCATAGCTCTCATCTCATTCCCCATGTATCTTATCAAGCGCTCTCTCTCTCTTCCTCTAACCACTCTGTCATATGGAACTTTCACCTGGTATATCTTCTTCAGCTCAGCTTGTATTTGCTTTGGCTTCATTGATGGGTTATTCAACAACATGTCAATTGCTCTGTCAGCTACCCATTTATTTGAAGCCATTGTGTCACCACACTTGTTGAATGAACCACAAGTGTGCTTAAGACCACTTGTCTTTACCTGCAACCACACAATCCACGACCAAGAATAATTAGTGACAAACTTATAATTGAAATTGCATTGCAAAAAAAGCATAACTGAAATTACCTTGCAGCCAAAGTACTTCTTGCCAATACAAGCATAAAACTTCCACTTGCAGCCCTTATCTCAGCTCTTGCACTTGGCTGTAAATCTTGTTTTATCTTTATTCACCCTCTCATATGCATGATCATGCACAATACACCATTGTCTAACTGCAGATTGGCACTCATCTGTGTCCGAAAAAACTACTCCCACATCGATGCATGGATTATCTACATCATATGAAAAAGCAGGAATATCGTCCTCATCAACGTCATCAACAATTTCATCATCAGGATCATACTCACCATCATCTAATTCTGATGAAGCAGCGAAATCAGAATCCCAACTACTATCACTTAACACCTCATCATCAGAGTTGTAGATGCCCTCATCATCAACTCCTATCGGCTTCTCATCACCATCCTTTTTTTGGCCCTTTCTAAATTTCTTTGTGGCTGTTTTAGATGTGGGTTGAGGCTGTTTTTGGTTTGTCTCGGTTGTAGATTGGGGCTGCTTATGTGTTACTGAAGGGTGAAATTTACGTTTAGTAGGTGAAAACTGCAATGGGCCATTAAAATCATTTACTTATGCATTAACATACATGATGCCCTTCTCAATATTGAGCTTGAACCATTCTAGCAACTGCTCATCAGATTTAATCTCAGCAACATCACTACTATTATCATCGTGTCACAATGTTAAGTATTGCTTAGAACCCCACATGTAGTAATCAGCAACATAAGCAACTAGTTGTAGAAACAAATAGTTCATGTCAACCATTTTATGTGGTAATTTCCTGCCTTGCATATATGTCTTTGGACTTCCATCAGGCAGGCTTCAATATGAGCTCACTCTAACAATGAGCTTCATTTCTGTGTTAGTTGACCTACAAAGGTAAATCACTCTAACAATGAGCTAAATTGACCTCCAACTTGCACCATTCGAACCTCTAAATCGAATTAAACTTCCATCCACAAATATATAGACAGAAAATACAATACCTAGGTTCAAGAGGATCTGTCATTCCCTCTGAATCCAAAGCTAACAATGCTTCATCCATTTTAAATTGCTACCTAAAATGGCCACCATAAAAAACGTACAAAGAAATTTGGTTGAAATTAAAAAAAAAAAAAAAAAGAGAAGAACACTACCTGCACTGCCCCACGCCCACGCACACTGGCCGCCACCACGCGCCCGCTGCACCGCACTCGCGCGCTCGCTTGCAT
>BCLF01000051.1:1974628-1994316 GCA_001602275.1 Zoysia japonica | reverse complement strand
TACTATAATTATGGTCATGTTGAAATACATTGGATTCTGTGCTGCATTGTCTATAGGCTATGCAGCAACAACACCATGTTCATTTTGTTTAATTCCCTGAAAACATCATGATTATTATACCTGTTTCAACTAGATGTATAATTGATGAGCAAACTTTGATATTTGGATGAAATATTTGATTCCTTCATTAATATTTACCAAATTATATAATTGAAGGGATGTGGTATTAAGTGCAAATGATTGGTTACTACAACTTCACATATTGTCACCAAGGAGCAGTTGGTAGCTAATGGTGTAAGTTTTAGTCATCAAGTTTGCAAATGTTGGTCACTAAATCCCTGCAGCGACAAGGCTACAGTGACTACAATGCCACCAAGGTAAGTTGGTGACTATAGATTAATAGTGACAAATTTTAAACTTTTAGTTACCAAGTACATCACTAAACACCAGTTTTCTTGTAGTGAGAGATCGATCACACAGTTGGTAAACACATGTTGCCATTTTCGACTGGTCTTTTTCTGTGCATTGTAAGACTGGCAACAATCTTGACTGGTACTGGTTTAACTTCTGGCGATTTGTGGCGGGGGGCATGTTTGGTCTTTCGGATGCTGGAAGCAAAATGCACTGGAATGATCCTTCTGGCATTTTGGACTTCTCATGAATATTACAGCAAGTGCTTTCCTTTGTATTGCTAAAATAATGTTTTACTGTTTTAAAGAGTTTCGCCTAAATACATAGTTAACCTATCTGCAATTTTTTTGAGAAGTTCAGGGGGGGGGGGGGAAGCATAACAGGTTAGTTCGGTGGAGAATTTTTGTCTAGAGCTGTACTCCAATAATGCTACCAAATGACAGATAAGTCTATCAGAACAGTCAGTCAGGGATAGCCATTCCAATGGTCAAACATCAAGATCGAGTGGATTACTAACTCCCATTAATTCCTCTATATCTTCTCTCTTGGAGCAAGATACAGAAAATACAAAATTTCCTTATAGGCCATTGAAAAAAGTTTAGATTTCTTATTAGCCGTTGCAAATTTTGAATTTATTTATTAGCCATTTATTTTAACTTTTGTTCCTTAGTGACCAATAGTCATTTCTATTCTCAAAATACCCTTACCTGTTCCATGCCAAACTCAAATTGTGAGCACGTAATTTCTTCAATAATTTTATTTTGATTCCTTTAGTAATTCTCTCATTTAGTGATTTTGTATCAAATCCATTAGTAAATTATTTTGATTCATTCTATAATTTTGTTTCAGTTTTATTCAGTAATTTTATTTTGATTCTTTTAGTAGTTTTCTTTTGTTCTCTCAGTAATTATATCTCATTCAGTAATTTTTGTTTCAATTCATTTGGTAAATTTCAAGATTTGTTCTATTAAGAAAACTAAAACAAAATTACTGAATGCGAGAAAATTACTGAAGAAGCTAAAACAAAATTACTTGAGAAATTGATACAAAATTATTGAATAAGAAAAAATTACTAAAAGAATCGAAACAAAATTATTGAAGAATTACAGTGCTCACAATTTAAATTTGACTTGCAATTGGTAAGAGCATTTTGGAAATAAAAGTGACCATAGTAGTCACTAAGGAACAAAAGTTAAAATGGATGGTTAATAAAAAACAATTTAAACTTTGTGATGTCTAATAAAAAACCCAAACTTTTTTTTCAGTGGCCTATAAAGAATTAATCCTTTCATCTTCCATAGGAGAGGGAGCCCCAAATGGATGTTCTTCTTTCTGCAGTCCTGGGTGACCTAACTTTTTTTCTTGAATATGTAGGAGAGCTGTGTATCATTGCATTAATAGAAGAAGGTAAAAAAAAAAAAGTACAACGAACACACACGGACGTACAAACCACACACAAGCCTGAATACCACCTCGCTCGCTTAAAGAAGATTTAATGACCCAATCGAAACACTCTCATCCCGACCATGGCTGGTCAGCAAGGAAAGATCCTTAGCCCCAGCCAAATTCCACAGATGGATCTCGTCACCGGCCATGCGCAAGGCCGTGGCAAGACTCGGAGAAGCCCCATTGAAAACACAGTCATTGCTATGGCGCCAAAGAATCCAAGCACAAGGATGATGAGGGAGTTCAGTCCTTTTCTGATTGAATGGCCTGCTGAATTAGTTACTCGTCCCCACCATTCCTCGAAATTTACATCCGCAGGTTGAGGTGAGAGCATTGAAAGCCCCACTCTTTGCAGGAGGATGAACCAGAACTGCCGAGCAAACACACTGGCAGTGAGCAGATGATGAATTGTTTCAGACTCCTGATCACACAAAATGCAGCGCACTGGATGTGGAAGATTTCTCCGAGCTAAGCGGTCGGCAGTCCAACATCGGTTATGGGCTAGCAGATCCATAACTTTTATCATAAACAAGTACTCCAAGCCACCAGCAATGTCTGCAGGATAGCTTGCAAAAAAGCCCCGCTATGGGCACAGGTGATCATCAACGAAGCCTGGGCGGCACATCTCATCACAAACCAAACTTTTTTTGCAGCAGCTTGACATGCTGAGAGACACAACACACCTAGGCTATTATGTTCTTGACACATTCAGATACCAATCTCAAGGCGACAATGATGCCCAAAGTCAGACCATGAGACATCCTTCACTGTTATCCAAATTGAATTCTATGAAGGATTTCTGTTTGTCCAGCAGAACTAGAACACAGATTTTGGCAGAAATGTTATTGCTAGTCTGCTGAGGGACAACTTTTACATCCACTTTTGGTTCAAGCTTCTGAAATACTTGAGATAGGTTGTTCATAAGAACCGTCCCATTCGGTGAGCATCCATCTGATATTCTGAGCCAAATAGATATGGTGCTTGAATTACCACCTGCGAACAAATATATCACACATCATTGAGGACAAACATGTGACCCTTGACGCCCGGTAACTGCAAAACAGAAGAGAGAAGCACAAACCTCGGCTAAGAACTTGGATTCCAACCGCGCGGTGGACAGAAGTATTTATCCATTTACCAAAAAACAAAAGGTCTCATGGCTCAAAACTATATTTTGAAACACGTATCAAATTTCTTAATTTTACGACATATTAATAAGGATGTTAAACCAAGTAAGCAATGAGGTAATAATCGTGCATAATAAATCACTGGTTCTGACTGAATACAACATTCCATGTTCATCACATGAAACGGTCATCCAATTAACCTTACTGCAGGTCCAATGGAAAAGCTTCAGTTGTTTATCCAACGGATTTCAAGCCTCAAGAAGCTAAACCAAACTAATTCAATAACATGACGTGCATGACGTTGCAGTCTCAATTTACTGATCACCAGTGTTTCCAAATAAACAAATAAACAAACAGAACTTTATTCATTTCCACATCTGGTTGAAAGCTGAAGGTTCAGGAGCACACACAGTGTAGGATACTGCCGGGGCCACCACCGAGCGAACTATGTGTCGTTTCCTGATCCATCACTTGCACTTGCAGCGGCCAATTTGAGTGCTACAAAAAACACGAAGTATTGAAAACAACATTAGATGTGTAATAGAATCGATTTCCCCTGATTAACAGGCATAAACATTTGTTTCGCATAAACCACAATGACCAAAAAGAAAAAAATTACAGCTTACTGACAACCTAAGACCGCTAACTTATTATCCAAGGCTTTAGCAATGGCATAATCATCACGGAAGGTATTATGTTAACAAAAGTAACAATAATATGATTGGACTGTGCTGGAACTTACTGTAAGTTGGACTGTGGAATCAGGTGAACATTATTTGATGGTTCGGAGGACAGAGATACAGGAGTATCAGAGCAGAACTTTATTCATTCCAAGTCTGGTTGCAAGCTGAAGTTCAGGAGCACAGAGTTGCATTGGCCACCATGAGCGCTACTGAAAACAGAAAGTTTTGAAAACAACATTAGATTGGTGGGAATCGATTTCAACTGATTAACAAGCATAAACATTTGTCTCTTGTAAATCACAGTGATCAACAGGTTACAGCTAACTCATAGCTTAAAACCACCACGAAAGTATTATGTTAACAAAAGTAATAGTGTAACAATAATATGATACGAGTGTGCTGGAACTTACTGTATGTTGGGCCGAGGAATCAGCTGAACATTGGTGGTTGATTTGGAGGACAGTAAGATGTTGGAGTATCATAACATGGATAGTGTTTTTTTTAAGGAGAACAAACGATGGTTTTATATGCCTGAGTACCAGAAAAAAAAAGACTTCTTTTTTTTTTTCCCTTCGAGAGGAGAAGAAAGGAGGTCTTTAGTTTTCAAGCACAACAAAGCACAGTCAAATGGACTGGCTCATTTTTCAAGCAAACCATGGAGACGTAATGTATCGAAGGATAACTCCTCTTTCATGTCCGATTCCCACACTCTTGACAACTCAAGCGTCGGATGGTTCGGGTGCTTGTTAACCACATCCCTGCACTCGGCCTCTGCAGCCTCCACATCCGTGATCCTGGCACCCCAACAGTCCACCACGATCTTGATTTTTTTAAGGGAAGCTAGGTTCTCCAGGCCAACGTGGAAGTTGCTTCCTGCCCGCTGTTGTGCTTCGAAGCTCAGCTCAAGCCTCAGAAGCTTTGGCATCGCTCCACGAGCAAACGCTAGGCAATATATCTGGTCGTGCGTAAATTTAAAATTTGTTAGAGCGCGGAAGGGCTGATCAACTACCAACCGTTCTTCAGTGATAAGAAAGCTGTCTACATGCAGATAAAGACTGCGGAGCATGGGTAATGTTCCAACCACTTGAAGATCATCCTGTCGTAGCTTTTCGACCTTGATGGATAAGTAGGAGAGTTCAGAAAGGTGGGAAAACCACCGTGGCAATTTTGATGAGAAACATCCATCAAACCGTTGTAAACGTGCAGGGCAGCTCCATTGAACTGGTATGCAATCTAGGTCAATGGGATCTCTAGATCTTGATAATATCTTTAAAGTACGAATGTTGTGTAGATTGGATAGGCTCCGGAGGAATGTCTTCACGTTAGTCTCATCATCGTTAATCTCATCATCACATAAGCTTACTTCCAGCACACGCAAATCAGTAAGATTACCAAGCTCAGCCAGAGAGTGTGGCGATGTATCCGGATAAGGAGCTTCGAGTCGTTGCAGGGAAACTAGACTCCCAATCTCATCTGAAAGCTTCACACCTTCTGGTATCATCAGATTTTCGAGTTGTGTTAACTGAACAATACATGCTGGAAGTTCACTTATTCTGATCCCAGACAAATCCAGAGTCTTTAGATGCTTGAGGTTTCCAATTTCTTCTAGATCCTCTGTTTGAACCTTATAACCGTGTAGTTCCAGATATCTCAGTTGATGCAGATTTCCTAGGCCCTTGAGATTGTTATTCCTGCGCCAAAAACATTTCAAAACCAATACACGAAGAACTGAGAACTCTGACAGGGATGGCATCCATTTGAAAGCATCACCGAATGGAATGACTGTTCTCACTTGGGACACATTGGTCCTTGTTGACGGTATCACTTTTTTTCCCACATTTCCTTGCAGTGACTGTCGTCGAATCTTGCCTGCTGGAGATATCATGTTTGTACCTTCTGATACAGTGGCAAAATTTTCTTGAGCTGAAAGGGAAATGATGAGATCAAGTATCATATCATGTACTCTGCAAGCCCTTGCAGTACCAAGTTCATCAATATCAACTGGTTGAATCATGCTCCTATTAACAAGCTCACAGAAATACCTCTCTCCAACTTCATACAAATTGCTCCCCTGTACTCCAGCATCAATAAAACCTTCTGCTACCCAAAGCCGTATCAATCTCTGTACTTGAATCTTATAATCCTCTGGAAACATGCTTAAATACAACAGACAAGGCTTTAGATGGGATGGCAGATCACAATAACTTAGATGTAATATCTCCCGCATGCTCTCTAGACTCTTATCTTTTTCAAGTCCAGAACCCATAGATTTGTAAACACTATACCATTCAAAGTTTGTTTGATTTTGCCTGCCGGCCAACATGCTAGCTGCAGTTATTATAGCTAATGGTATCCCACCACACTTGTTTAGAATCTTCTTTGTTACCTCCTCTAGTTCAGGAAGAATTCCCTCTTCTTCATTAAATATTCTTTTAGATAGCAGCTTCTTGGAGTTCTCCCGAGAGAGAGGATCTAGTTCATATATAGCTCCATCAACTGAAGTATATTTAGCCACATCAATATTACGGGTTGTCACAATAACTCTGTTCCCATATCTGTTGTCAATGAATGCACATTTGATGGTTTCCCATGCTTTGGTACTCCATATGTCATCAATTACAATGAAGTACCTACAGTTTGCAAGAGCATTAGATGCATGTATAGTAATACAAGCCATGCAATTATAACAAAGCAACAAAGCCTAAAATGAACTTAGACCCATTAGAAGTAAAGATGCAATTTGAGCGCACAACTGATTAGATTCATTGATCCTAGACTCAATTTATATGTGTATATATTATTTTTGTGGCTAAATATCTTTTTTAGTGGTAGGCGATACCCTAATCAATAGCAAGATGTCTGGTGACTTCACATATATGTGGCTGAATTCTTTTTAGCTCTTTTTGTTCATCCGTGTGCATGGTGTACTTCAAATCTGGTGCAATTTTTATCGGTGATTTATTGGCTGTAAATATATTAGAAGTTAAGCCAATGCGGCTATAGTTTTCTTTAAAAAAGTCAACACTAGGACTATGAAATCTTCTTATTGTCCAAAGAAAAAGAAGCTTCAGAGAAAACTATTTAAAATGCTCCACCTTTGTTTCACAGAGCTCCATCTTCAAGAAATTTTCTAATCTTGTTTTCTCTAGATTTTGAAATTAATTGACCTTGAGATTGGACTGATGGTGCTAGATTCAATCATCTTACTTTCATTTTAAATGACATATAGTGATTTAAAAATTATAAATAAAAATTGACAAAAAGAATTCTTAAACAGATTGAGCATAGATAAAAATGTACCTCTTGGCCTCGAGGAATTGCCTGATATTCCTTATAAGTTCATGAGTTTCCTTTTCTTCAGAATTTTTGCACTCATCTTTACTAACTTGCCGGAGTATACTGCTGAGAATCTGATTCATGTTTGGCCTAAGCGACACAGGGACGAAAGCATGGCAGTCAAATTTCCTCCGAAGTCTTTCATACACCAAATTGGCAACGGTTGTTTTACCCAGGCCTCCAACTCCAACAATTGAGACAACCATTGTCTTCTCTTTATGAGCACCATTCTCTTTGGTAAGCAACTTAGAGATGTCTTCTACGGGGACAATAGTGCCAACAAGCTTCTCCGCTTGTTCAAAGCTAGCAAGCACACGAGGATCGATAGTTGCTGTGCCAGGATGTGCTGCAACAGCTTCAAACTTGTACCTTTGTCGCCTATCAGCAACCTCTTGGATGTGCCTCTTAATGTCTTCAATGTCAGTGGCAACATGACGGCGAACATTGGCCTTTGTCACTAAGCCAATGGTCTTTTTAAAGAACCTTCTGAAGCTATGTTGCTTAGCATCCACAGGAGCATCCATGTTCACCATGAAAGTGTCAATGCTATCCTCGATGTCATAGGACAGCTCCTTCAAGTCCCTTGCCCAGATCTTGACATCATCTTCAATCTGATGAGGCAGCAGCTTGGACACCTTCTTGAGGACAACCTGCATCATCTCCATCTCGGCTTCAAGGAACTTGATCTCTCCCCTCACCCCCTTTTGCAGCTTGTATTCGTCGCTGAGGAGGGTGCCCAGCTTGGGGAGGAGGCTCCCTAGAGCTGCCACCGCAAGCTCCATGCATGCCTTCTCCTGTTAGCTAGCTAGAAAGCTAAAAATCTGGCAGTGGAGAAGAGATCTAGGACCAGTGAATATACATAAAAATATCACTCTTTGGGAAGAGTATATAATCACAGCTTGTCCAAGGTCAGGCTGGCACTCGAAGAAGTTAGGAAACTGCAGGCCACTCCCGTCGGTCGTGGACAACCCGCTGATGGAGACCTGTTCGTCGGTCGTCGACGATGACACGCTTGCGGAGACTGTTCGTCCACGACTCGGTGACGGAGACCTGTTCGTCGGTCGTCGACGATGACACGCTTGCGGAGACTGTTCGTCCACGACCCGGTGACGGAGACCTGTTCGTCCAAGTTCTCGCGTGCCCGTCAGCCGGATAAGGGCCGGGGCATGCGGTCCTCCCAGTCCAGAGTCATGCTCGTGCCTTCGTGGTCGTGGGCCGCAGCTGCACGGCTGTCGACGTCAGGCAGCTGTCCGTCACCGGCGGCACGGGCAAGTTCAGAATTATCATTGATCAAGAGGTATATTAACACTCTCCGTTCTATTTAAACTTTAAGATTTATTCACTACGTTTCCTTTTCATCTTTGAGTAATAATTTTGATCAATTATAAATTACATATTCTAAAAATATTTTCATAATGAGTCTTAAACTATAAATTTATATAATTAAAATATATTAAATTTATATAATTTTTTAGACGAAGACAAGAAGGAAATGCAATCGATTCTTAGAAAGAGAGTTCAAATTAGACAGAGAAGTAGAAATTAAGGGCCTCATATTTCGAAACTCTTACTCTATTTCTAAATTGATGTCACCGTTAACTTTAAACATCAAGTTTGACTATTAATCTTATTAAAAATATGATAAATATCATATATTTTGTTGTAATTTACTTTATCATTCAAGGTGTTTGAAATATAATTTATAATTTTACACATTTGAACTAAATTTTTGAATAAGATGAATAGTTAAAGTTGATGTTAGAATTGAACATCGGGATGACAATTTAAGAGCGAAGGGAGTATCAAGTTTCTAACTCTTACAATACCTTAGTAAGGATATTAAAGCAAGCAAACTGTTGACGCTAACGCACCATAGGCACGTCCGTATGCGGAATGATAGGATCGTCTGACTACGATCACAACGGCACTGAAAAGTCAAGCTCGAGAGAGAGACCCCGTCGGAGCAAGGCTTTTCTAGAGTTGATCTGGGCTCGGCAAGTCAGCCTGATCGCCTTCAAACGTTGCGGGGGCAAGAGAAGAACAAGAATTAGGGTTTGAAAGAGATTAGGATAAAAGAGATAAAAAGTAAAGATGTATTTGATTCACGATTGAAGGGGGTCTCTCAAAGATTTTTTTTTTCCATTCAAAGACTTTTCTAATGCCACTTCCCTTGAAGGATTTGTGTTTTCCTGTCTTTCTTCATCGGTGATCACATTCTTGCCTTTGGTTGTATCGGCTTATTCAGGTCCAATCAACACTTTTATATTTTGTAGATCAACAGCATTAATAGAAAAAGAGTGTCTATCTATTTGCATCTCCTTAAAAACCAACCATCTATCATTGATGGTCGATTGAATTTGCCTTCAGAATATATTACAATCTGTCGTGACATGAGAGAAAGAATGATGCCACTTACAATATGCACGCCGCTTTAGCTCATCAAGCAGAGGGATAACATGTGACATCTTGATGTAGCCTCCTTTATACAATTCATCAAATATTTTATCACACTTGGCTATATCAAAAGTAAATTTCACCTCTTCTTGCCAATTTTTGCGAATCGGCTTTAGAGAATCACAAGGATGAGAATTAGTTTTAGATGGCCATAAAAACTCAGCAGCATAAACGTCTTTACCATCATCGTTCGAATCAGAATTATACTCAAGTAGATGCACAATAGGACGATGCGATTTATGTTGTTCTTTTACCTCTTTACTTAGGTTTTCATAATTCAAAGCTCTTTGTTGCAATTAATTAATAGTAGAACAATCATAGCCCTCTAATTTTTCTCTAAGATATCTACGTAGGCCATTAAAAGCTAATTCCACCAAATCCTTTTTAGAAATTATCAAACCAAAACATCGGTTTCTAGTTCTTTTAAATCTTTTAATGTAATCATTTACAGATTCATTATGCCCTTGTCTAACCGATGTCAAGTGAGACAATCTTAATTCATTATCACCACAATAAAAATGGTCATGAAATTTCTGCTCTAATTGAGACCACACATGTTTTGATTTAGGTGCGAGAGCAGTAAACCATGTAAATGCAGTTCCGGATAATGAAAGAGGAAATATTCTAATTTTTAGAATGTCATTAGAGCTAGCCTCACCTAATTGTGCAAGAAATTGACCTATATGCTCCCATGTGGTCTTGCCATCACACCATTAAATTTTACAAAATCAGAAACTTTAAACCCATGAGGATATAGGATTGAATCAAAGTGATCAGGCTAAGGCTTTTGGTAGGAGCGTGCACCAATCCTAGGTTCTACTCCATAATACTCCCTCAACATGATAGCCAATTGATCACGTAATTGGTCCATAGTCATATGTCTAGCCGTAGGCTGAATAGGTGTGAGAATTGGCTTTGGTGATGTGGTATGAACAGTATGAGGGGCACCATAAGAATTCAGGATCGGTCCATAAGGGATTCCTGATCCTTGATGTGGTGGCGCACTACATGCTACATTGTGAATGTTGGGTATTGTGTACTTTGACCATGTGGAGCTAAAGTAGATGCAGCATGCGTTACTTGACCATGTGGAGATAATGTTGATGGCTCATATTTAGTATTATTTTGCATAATGATAGGATTAGCATCACTAGTCAAAGCATTAGGATTATGGCCATCATGAGGATTGGCAAACAAATTAGATGTATGCGGTGATGGATGCATATCCTTAACATTACTAGTACAAGGATCGGCAAATGAGGGTTCTTTCTTAATTTGTTCATTACTAACTCTTAAAAGAATAGACCGAACATGACATTCCAATTGACCCTCAATTAGTTGTTGTGCTCTATTAGCTATAGATGTACAAACGGCCTGATCTACCATATTAGCAACATCGCCATAAGAGAGAGAAAGGGTAGCCATAAGATCTTTCACCTTGGTTTTTTCATAGATGGGAAGCTTAGGTTCTTTAATCTTGATGATGCCCGTCTTTGTCTTTTGAAAGCATGAGGCGTAGAGTCGTCAGTTTTCTTCAATGTGGGCTTCAAAGGCTCTGTGATCTTAAAAATCGTGGCGATGATGTTCTCCTTGTCGATCTCGATGTTGGAGCCCATGGTTGGAGTAGCTGAATTCGGTCTTTAGATCGACCCAAAATTTCTTCCTCAGCGAAGTCGCCAAAAAAGTGTGTTGACACCATGTGAGACCCCCTTTCAGAAAAGAGTGTCTATGTACCACCGGTACTATTCTCTGGATCCGTAGCTGGTACGCACATTCAGAACAAAGCGGTATTTATTATACGTACTTTATTACATCGCACTACTCAACCTAAGAGGTTCGGCAAACAAGTCTAGAGTACAAGCATGTGTCGACACAGCGACTCTAGACAAACCACACCTAGTCTATACACACACCACAGACAACTTGACGGCGGACGAGACTTCTACTCTTCGTAGTCAGCATCTTCTTTGTCATCCTCGTCTTCTGAGAAAAAGTAGCAACAACGAAAGGAGTGAGTACAAGGGTACTCAGCAAGTCCCAACAAGAAGTAGGTAAGGGGTTTCGTCGTAGCGAAGCAAGGAAAGCTTGTGGGTAAAGTTTTGTGAAAAGCATGTTTTCATGCTGGCTTCCTATTAGAAGAGAATTTAAAAAAGAGAGAAAAGCATTTGCTATATTTTAATAGAGTGGACCTGGAAAAGGTTTTCACTCCTCTCCGCAGTTCCCAAGTTTTATATTGGGCGTAAGCACTCTCGTGCCGGCCCTAGGCACATAGCCACGCAATTCTAAAACACGGGTAGCTACACCCACTCACGTATCAAGACAATGAATAAAGTCTAATCGTAGGGTGCCCGAACAATAGCACGTCAATAACGTGACAACGGCCTATCCGAAAGGATTTTTAACTCTGCAGAGGTTGTACACTGTACCCACAGGTCATGTTACACCTGATCATTAGAGTTGCATAACGCCTATCCCACATCTACGCAGTTTTTCACAGATTCCACCCAAAGTGCAAACAGGGGCCATCTCTCGGGGTTTTCTAGGCCGTCGATGACGCGTCGGTACATTCCCGGAGCCGAGTCGTGAATATCCACCGAATTCACACCTTTTCTTGGTCCTCTCCAATCCTGAGTATTACCAAACCAGGGGCTATATCCGTGGGCTTACGCTCCCATGACACGGGCAATTACTGTCTAAGGCCAGACAGCGAGTCATCTCACGCCCTTCTCTTGTTCCCTTGTCTCTTCACTGCCGACCCCCCAGTGGTTCGATGTGGAAAGAATACGTAGAAGAAATAAGTCCTGCCAAAAAGTACAAGTTCTGTAGTTGCACGAGAATTACCAAGTCGAGGGCTAACGAACCAGTCCTTATATGGCAAAGGTGGCGGTCTCGTCCACGGCAGGTGGACCACAGCGAAGCCTACACACTTATCACCATCACCTCAAGTGAGCCCCACCCCACGGCCAGAAACATCCTCTCTTCACCTGGCACCAGTTGCTCTAATCCCATCCCTTTTGTTGATACTCACACCACCAAACTCTTTTAACTCATTTTACAAATTTATGTTAAATGATGTGGCGGTGTAGAGCACTGCAGATGGAGTCCTAAGCAGTTCTAGTAACAAGGTAGTATCTGTTCCGTAAAACTAACTAGGAACGGAATTCCTATAGTTATCAAGGACACGTCGGTAAGGGTTTCCAAGGAAAATATCTATATTTATACAGCAAGTTACTGACATAAATATAAATACTTAAGATCAAATAGGTATTAAACTACACAATGTTTAACACATTCCAAAGTAGGCTAGCATCGCTGTCTATCGGCGCGGTAAATAAAATATGGGTTCAATGGGCTTAAGATGGGTTAAGACTTGCCTTCAGTTGCTTCTTCGAAGTCCGCTTTAGGCTCGGGTTCTTCAGCCTCTTCGGGCTCTTGGGCGGCTTCAACTTCTTTTTCTTCTGATACAAACAATAGTTACAATAAGACTACCAAAGAACAACTAAGAAACTAAGAAAAGAAACAATCACCAAACAAGTTATGGAGTTTGAATTGGCTAGGATGGTAGGGCTCATGATGTGGGTTCCAATAGTATATTGGTTGTGATGATCGGAGTTAGGATGTGACGGCAAAGTTAGCGGCAATGTGCTATGACGGACTGTAGAAAAATCTGTCTGGACATGGGGTTCGGCCAGTGTCCATGCCCTCTGGGCACTCAGGTGTCCGAAATCGGGGATTTTCCCGTGGACCCGTGGGTTGTGGTGAAAGTTCGAGGGTTTTCGCAGACACGTGAAAGTTTGGGGTTTTCGCAGACATGTGAAAGTTCGGGGTTTTCGTGGACACGTGAAAGTTCGGGGTTTTCGTGGATACGTGAAAGTTCAGGGTTTTCATGGACACGTGAAAGTTCAGGGTTTTCGTGGACACGTGAAAGTTCGGGGTTTTCGTGGACACGGGGGGTTTTCGTGGACACGTGAAAGTTTGGGGTTTTCGTGAAAGTTCGAGGTTTTCGTGGACACGTGAAAGTTCAGGGTTTTCGTGGACACGTGAAAGTTCAGTGTTTTCGTGGACACGGGAAAGTTCAGGGTTTTCGTGGACACGGGAAAGTTCGAGATGGGTGTGACGTGTTCTAAAGCTCACGGGCCAGTGTCCTTGACTCCAGGCGACTCGTTCTCGGGCTGGCACGGGATTCGAACTGGTCGACCGCGCTTTCGGCAATACCGAACGCGCTCTCGACTTCGGTCCGCGCTCCCGGCAACTTGACCACAAGTCTCGGGGCAACAACTAGCGTCTCGGAATCCTTGGGTTGAACTCTACGCAACAGTGGGGTTGGAGTTAGTGTTCGACTTCTGTCGGAGCGGAAACGTAGCATGCCAGAGCGCGCTCCGGACGCGCTCTGGACGCGCTTTGGCGCTCTGGATGCACTCCGGGCGTGCGGATTTGCGCGTGCGTTCCTGGCGGCACAGACCTCAGTTTCGCATGAAACTTGTCCTGCACTTTCCCTATGACCGGGAACACGTGATGACGAGAGTGATTTTGCCAGCCGACTGGGAATGATAGCCGGCGGCGTGTGGGTGGCGGAGCACGGCGGTGACTCACGTGGACCGGCCAAACGGCGCTACGGCTACCTATTTCTCTTGCTCGGTTAGCTTTCTAGGGGACTTGCAAGGTTACATGTGCGGGGAATTTGAGAAGGGCGGCCGGGAAGGGGGGGTTCACCAGAGAGGGGTGGCGGCGGCCGAGGTTGGCGAGGACGCAAAATTGTCGGCGGCGGAGGGCGGTTTCCGGTGAGGGCGGGGTCGTGGACGAGCTCTGGGAGGTGGTGGAGCGAAGGGGATGCATAGGCGCGACGTTGGGCCCCTTTTATAGCCGGAACGAAGTCGGGCGGTGCAGCTCGGCGTGGAGCGATAGGGGCGCGGTGGAGCGGTGATTTTGGCGTGTTTGGGTGTTGCGTGTCCTCGTTGAGCTCCGTGGTGAAGATATGCGGCTGCCAGCGCGGCGTCTTGGTAGGACGGCGGGGTGATGCCCGACCTTCAAGCGCATGGCGACAAGGGCCGCCGCTTCCCCAGACATCAACGCCATCGCCTCTCTGTGCTGCGCGGTGGGGCTGGTTAACGGTGACGGGCGACGACGTCGTGGCCTCCCTCGTGCACAGTGTCGTCGGCGAGGCTAGGTGGGGCTGGCCTGCCTTGCCGGCCAGCGCGTGCGACGCGCGGTGCCCTGGGAGGAAGACGATTGAAGGAGCAGAGCTGGGCCGAGAAGGAAAGAGAAAAGGAGGGGGCCGACCTGGGTGGTTCGGCCCATTAGTCAAAATTCGAATTTTTCTTTCCCTCCTCAATTATTTTATTTGTTATTATTTTTATTATATATTTTTTCTAATATTTTCTGGTTGGATTTTTTTTTTGGGGCAAAGATTCCAAACTCCAAAAACAAAAAAAAATTCGATAGAAAAAAAAAGAAGAGCTCAAACACTTGTCCAACTCACATTTTATGTTTCAAAATTTTGACTTCTAGTTAACTATTTTCTAATTTTAGTTCCTTTTAAAGGAAAATTTTAAAATTGGCTTAAACTAGATTTGTCAAAAAAAGAAAAAAAATTTAAAACCCCATTTTTTTTTAACTTAACTTGAGGTTTGAGATGGGACACACCAAAAAGATCCGAGTCAATGCATCACGCTCACGTCCGTGTGCGAAAAGACGGGATCACCTAATCACGATCACAACAACACCTGAAAGATCAAGATCGAAAGGGACCTGTCAGAGCAAGATTTTTCTAGAGTTGATCCGGGCTCGGCAGGCTAGCCGGATCGCTTTCAAACACCGTTGGGACGAAGGAAGAACATAAACTAGGATTTGGAAGAGAGTAGCGTAAAAGAGATAGAAAGTAAAAACATATTTGATTCATGATTGGAGAGGTCTCTCAATCGGCCTTGGGTCTCGTTATATAGAGATGGGATGGTTTTATCTTTTGAAACCACATATTCTATTAATTAGGAAATAAATTAAATCCGATTTGGCGTAAAAACTATCAAAAACAGACTTTCAGGTACCGGATACTCCGACTTTGACCCGAACACTCCGGCACATTGTCGGACCCTCTAGTGGCCTAAAATCCGATTCCAGATTCCAGAAAGGGTCCGTCGGAGTCTTCGGCCCTGGTGCAACTATTTTTTTTTAAGGCCGTGATTTTCTTATCTGGTCTCCAATTTAGGTAATCCATATATCCGTTTTGATCGTCTCGACGAGGGTTACATCTTGAAACCTTCAAATTATGGATTTTGCTTTATACTTATGTCTTTTTACGCACTTCTTTCCATCTTTAAGTAGAATTTAGCCAAACTCTTTAAAAATAACTTTCACGTCCTGAAAAATATGTTGAAAATTGAAAAATAATTCTTGCGAAACAATCACTATGAGACAGAATTTACATATTTTCTACCGTATTCGACCTAACAAAGCAGAGCGTTCGGTTTAAAAAATCAGAATTTTTGATCTTCCCAAGATGGAAAGTTTGGGTGTCAATAGCAACTCTTGTCACTTGTAAACAGTCAGCTGGTTACTGTGAAAAAAAAGTATAGACAGAACTGAAAGATAATTCTCTTCATGGACTCCGGGACCTGGTAGGCATAAGCATAAGGAAAAAAGACAAACCGAAAATGAATAATTCGCATGGGAGAAAAAGTTGCTAAAACAATCTAATTTATCAACGGCCCTGTTCTTTCTCTGTGAACTACTTGGCCAACCTGGTTTCTTTGACAGACCAGACAATCTTATCATCTCTCACACAACTATACCCTTCCAGCTCTACCTGCTGCTCTTCGACAGCATCTGTTCCCAATCGTGCCTCGGGCCACCGGTCCATCGTGCCTTGTTGGGCCGGGCCGGCCCGACGCAGCGAGAATGCAGCCTAAGCACGGCACGCAGCACGGTGGGCCGCTGTTGGGCTGTGCCAGGCCCAATCACGGCCCAATTTCGGTGAAAGCGCATATCAAGAAATACGTTTTCAGTAAAGTGAATGTGTACTTTGCCATTTAAACAAAAAAAATAGACTTTTCTCATTTTTCTATCTTTAAAATTATAATGAATTTTGAACTCAAATTTGTTGTGAGGTTGTTTCACGGAAACCTAACCTATAAAAAGATTGAAAAATAAAATCAAATATATTCGTTTGAATTTGCGTTAAAATTTTAGAAAGCCACATAAAAGTTATTAGTCTTTTACATAAACGAGGAGTATTTTAAACTGACACAATTTAGATGTTTCAAAAAAATCATTTAAAATTTTTATGTGTATATGTGTACTCCCTCCGTTCTTTAATTGTTATGGCCGTTCGCTTCTAACTTCAACTTTGCATATTCATCTTATTTAAAAAAGTTTGATGGATATTATATATTGTATTATAATTTACTTTATTATTAAAGATATTTTAATCACACTTTATAATTTTGTATATTTGAATTTATTTTTTAAATAAGACGAATGGTCAAAGTTGAAATTAGAAGTCAATAATGACATTAATTAAAGAACGGAGAGAGTATAATTTATAGGTATACACCAAAACTCATTTAAAAATTCAAATTATCTGAAGATTTAAAAAAAATGAAGAGAATATTGAATAGTTACCATTCTTAATCAAAAGTTGATTAATCAGTATAAATTTGAAATACAACATATGACAAAAAATATATTCGCGATAGAGCTGATTTTTATGAGATTTTGGAAAAAGAATCATCGAATTTGGATAATATATGCGAAATCTATACAAATTTTAAATTTTAAAGTTGAATCAAAAGAAAAAAAAAAGAACGATGCGACGGGTTGATTTCATGCCCCGAACCGATTCCGTGCCGACGAGCCATTTCCATGCGGTGCCGACCCAAGCATGGCCCTCGGATCGTGCCATGCCGTGCCGCTGGTCGGGCCAAAATTCCAGGCATGGCATGGCCCGTTGGCTCGTGTCGGGCCAGCAGGCCCTGCAGGCTCCTCATGCTGGGCTGCAATCCATGCCACAGGCCACCCGACTTTGGCCCGGCCCAGGTCTTAGGACTACCAACAATAGCCTGCGCGTGGGCTGGGGATGTTCTTCGTGAATGACAGTGCATGAACGGTGTGGTCGACTAGCATGAACATAGAATAAAAATAACATGATATTTTTTCTTTGTCAATGAAAAGTGTTATAAAGACCGAAATTCCAGTTGAGCCAGGAGCACTGCAGCCCAGCAGATGACTCAGGTGCAGACTCCGAACAACGCCCTCGTTTGGACAAGGCTTAGCTTCAGATTAACAAGCTCCAGCTCTAAGGAGGCGTTCCAAGGATCGCGCTATATATCAAAGCTACACAAATTCAGCCATTTGCCTCGGCTGTTGATGGTACTCTTCGCAAGCTCCTGCTCCATTGCTAGGTCCTCACTGTCACTGACAATGGTCAATCCTGCCCTGCATCTTCCTTCTGGCCTGCTAAAGTGAGATTCAGAACAGGCGCATTTCAGACTCTTGCGCGTTTCAAACTCTTGCTGCACTCTGCAGCGGACACACAAAAGTTCAGAACAAAACAGAGCCAAGCATATGCTTAAACACTTCGAACGACAGAACGCTGTAAAAACTCTCACATTTTCGGACACGGCCGTAGCTTAGTCTATTTATTACTTTCTTCGTTCTTTAATTGTTTTTTAAATTTAAATTTGATTATTTATTTTATTTAAAAAATTTGTTTGAATGTGTAAAATTTTAAGTTGTTATTCAAATAACTCTAATAATTAATTAAATTATATCAAATTTATAAAATTTATAAAAAAAATTAAATAAATCGAATGCATAAAATTGAATTTAAAAATTAACAACGATATTAATTAAAAGAATGGATGCAGTAACACAGTGTACTGCGACAAAATCCCTTGCGTTGCGTCAGTTAGAAGTAACAACTCTGATTCTTCATTTTTGTGCTGGCTGTCTGTCGCACGTTTCTTGTTCAAGTAGCTACAGTACCCGTCTTCTGCACACTCGGCTATGCTACAAACACAATCTCCTTGCTGCAAAAGATAAACAAACTTTCTCGGACGCCAAATCATCCGCAGCGGCACGTCGCCAAGCAATCGAACCAGCTCTCCCAGTTCGAGAAACATTTTCGAAAAAAAGAAAGGATTTCCAGCCGATTTGATCACCATTTCATGGAGCTGGCCGTACCAACCAGCTCAGCTCCCATTGGCGCGCCACTCCACGTTACGCCCACGGGCGCGCTCTCCTCCGGCCCCGCTCTCTGACACAGCGCCCTCGAGCTCGCCGCGTCCTGCACCTGGTCTACCGGATCTGCGCGACCGGCCAGTCCGCGCGCCGGTCCACGTGCGCCGCGCCCGCGTCGTCGTCCTCGCCCCGCTTTATACGCTTCGGCTTCCACTTCACTGCGCCTCCGCGCCTCGCTCCTCGCCGAAAGAAAAGCATCTCCAGCTCGCCTCGCCGGAGAAGCCTCGGTGCCTAGCCCTAGGCCATGTCGAACGGGTCGCCGGCAGCCACCCGGTCCACCTCCTCCGCGCATGCCGACGCGACGCGTCCGCCGTGGCGCCGGCGCGGCGCGGGGTCCGACCCGCTCCTCGTCGTCTGCGGCTGCTTCAGCGTCGTCACGGCGGCCACCGCGCTGCTCTGCGTCGCCGTCAACTTCCTCTCCGCCGTGCAGTCGTTCCGCGCCGGCGTCGACGTGAGCCTTTCCGGCCGGACCGGGCCGTGCCCTGCTTCATTAATCGCGTGGGTTGGTAGGTTCCGAGCTGATTGGGAGGGTCTGTCCGATGTGTTTTTTCAGATATTCGGGGGGATATTCCGGTGCTACGGGGTCGTGTTCTCGCTGTTCGTGGGCGTCGTCGAGACGGAGTGGGGGTTCGTCATGAGGCTCTGGCAGGTTTGCTTTTTCTCCACCGTTTCTTTCACTCGGTTTGGGTCCTGATATGTTGCGAATAGGTTGTGATTGCTAACACTATTATGCTTGATTGATTGGACAATTGTTCGCTACCTGATTGATAACCAAAATGCTATGTCATCCGTAACTGCCTCCAATTTCAGTAATTAATCGGGGCACTGTTTCACTGTGAAGAGCCTGCCGTCAGTCCTTCCTTTTCCAGTCTTGAATACTATTAGTATGCGACGATAGCGAATTTCTGGCATGTAGATGCCGGCATTTCACTATGTTTTAGGGGGCTGTTTTGAATCACAGTAATTAGCCTTAACTGTTCCATTCCTTTTCTCTCCA
>BCLF01000051.1:1953123-1964012 GCA_001602275.1 Zoysia japonica | reverse complement strand
AGGCGCCGTCGCACGGTACAGCGTCGCGCTGGGCCACGCGCCGACGCTAGCAGCGCTAGTTTTTTTTTTAATTATCTCTACTGTTTTTCCTTTTTTTTCTCTCTGATCTGTGGATTTCTTTTCTTTTCTTCCTTCTTTTTCGCATGTTCTTTCGCGATTCTTTCGCGGAGCCCTAGGGCATTTGTCACAGTGTAGCCGACGGCTACAATTTTCTTTCGGATCTTTGCTCGCGGGTTGGGTTCCGGCGAGTTTTTTTATACTCGTCGGGATCCACTCCTAGATCTAGTTCTGATGCCAATGTTATGATCTTTTCTCTGGGTCTAAGAGTGTAGATCCGAGAGTTTCTGTGTCGGTAATAGATCTGTAGTTCGGAGGTGGTCAATACCTTCAGATCTGGTCGCCGGAGTCGAGGAAGACGATCTGGCCATCTGCCCTTTGTCGGTGCTGTCCTCTGCGCTAGGGCAGCGTCGGTCGGTGAAGAGGGCAGTGGCGTAGAAGTCACGGCGACATCGTCGATCTCTCGGTGACGACGGTCGTCGTGGCGGTGACGGTGGTGGTGCTTTCTGTCGGCACAGCGTCCCCTCACAGATCGGATTTAGGGATGTCGGTGGGGTGCGGCGGTACGTACAGACTTAGGTCATAAGTCTTAGCCGGCCTCTTACCTCTATTTATTGTGGCGCTGGCGACAGAGAGCCACCAACCATAATAGATTGGACGCCCCCAATTAAGACGTGATTAGATCAAGGATCTATTATAGTCGTTGGGTTAAAATGGATGGAGATTAATTTCTAACAGATGGTACTTTCACAAGCCCCTGGTGCATTGCTAGGTCCTCACTATCACTGACAATGGTCATTCCTGCCCTGCATCTTCCTTCCGGTCTCTGCTAAACTGAGATTCAGAATGGGCGCGTCTCACTCTCAGGCTCTTATGCATTTCGATGTCCTGCTGCGCTCTGCAGCAGCCATACAGAAGTTCAGAAGAAGAGAGCGAAGTATGCTTAAACACTTTGAATGGTCGGTGAAATAATAGCACAAACTGAAACTAGGATGTACTGCGATCAGATCTTTCAGTTTACTGCTTTTCGTGTCTCTGCTTTGGCCAGCACGAATCGAAAGTACAGTAATGTTCAACTGCCCCCTGCCGAGTTTCTCGATATGCTCGGCTCCCATTGGCGCGCCACTCCACGTCACGCGCACGGTCCACGTGTGCCGCGCCCGCGTGTCCTCGCCCGCTTTATACGCTCCAGCTTCCACCTCACCGCACCTCCGCGCCTCGCTCCTCACCGAAAGAAAAGCATCCCCACTACTCCTCATAGTTACCTCGCCGGAGAAGGACAAAGCCTGTCCCTCGGCCATGTCGAACGGGTCGCCGGCGGCCGGGTCCACCTCCTCCCCGCATGCCGACGCGCTACCGGAGCGGCGCGGGCTCCGACCCGCTCCCCGTCGTCTGCCGCTGCTTCAGCGTCGTCACGGCCGCCACCGCGCTGCTCTGCGTCGCCGTCAACGTCCTCTCCACCGTGCAGTCCTTCCGCGACGGCGTCGACGTGAGCCTCCCCGGACCGGCCGAGTCCCGTTAGAGCGGGCGCGCTTAATTAATCGCTTTGTTTTGGTTGGTTCCGAGCTGATTGGGAGGGTCTGTCCGTTGCGTTTCAGATATTCGGGAGGGTCTGTCCGTTTCCTCAAATTCGACATGAAGTGGAAGACTCCCAGAAATAATTCTATCAAAATTCTTTTGAACATTTTTGGTGTGGAGTCATCTGATCATGATTGTGAATTGCAATATATCAGAGTAATGTATGGCCAGTGTCCATCAAAGATAAAATTGTTAGGTGTCGCCCTGAAAGAATATCTTATTTTCCTTTGACTGGGACTCTCCACGTGGTTGAATATTACAAAGTATAGCGTAATCTTCATAGATATGGTTCAAATCTAAAAACTAAACTTTTAATATGTCATAAATAGCTATCATTTTGACTGGCACAGCATGTCCTGTTGATTGAGACGGCATGTTTATTGATGTGGTAACTCCTAAACTACACAACTGATTGCTTCTCCATAGCGCAGGTTGGACGTTGGAGACCTCACAATAAGCACATGCCCTGCACAAGAAAGGAACAGGATATGGTTTTCGTTGTGTAAGTACTTGTATTTTATCTATGTCTCCTCCTAATTTGAATATTTGAATAACACAAGTAGAAACACTGAAAACAAGGAGTTATTGGAAGACACACCTGCATGTTTCAGGCTGCTTTGAGAATATAAACATGTGGTGATGGCTCAAAAAGCAACCACTTAAAAGTTAGTCAACTGTCACTGACGGCCAAACAAGCCCAAAAAGTCAAACATGAAACACCATGTGCGTGGACTATAGACTGGAACACAAAGTTTGCATGACTTAAACTATACTGCTTATCACATCATTCCTTGACTGAGGGGCATCCCATGCCATTCCGCAGCCTTGTTCGTTCTCTCATCCACCAGCTGCCATATCTTCCTCAGGAGGGAAGCGCAAAATGGAGCTTCTCCTTTCTGCTGTTGTGGGTGAGCTTACCACTAGAACCATAAATTATTTCATCGGTAGAAGATCAAAGCCACAGGCGACGGATGTGGCGGATCATCTGCGCATAATTTTGCTCCTGTCAGAAGTCAACATCGATGAGGCCATGGGACGACACATCACGAACCACGCTTTGCTCAAAAAGCTGGAAGGGCTGAAAGACGCCATGTACCGAAGCTATTATACGCTTGACAAATTCAGATACCAACCTCACGACGACGAGTACATTAAAGATCATGTTGTAAGTCACTCCTTGTCCTTATCCAAATTAAATTATCTGAAAGGTTTATGTTCCTCCAGTAGAAACATACAGATTTTGGAACAATTGCAAAAGGCACTCGATGATTTGAGCTCCAATATTCTTGATGTGGAGGGGCTGGTATGTTCTTGATGAGCTATCCTCGCCTTGTCCGCCAGCCTTAGCATGCATATACTGCTCGAGAACTGCATGTTTGGTCGCCATATGGAAGTTGAAGTTGCCATTAAATTCCTGTTGCACGCTAAAACTCATAATTCTGAAGAATTAGAAATCTTCACGTTTGCAAGGATACAAGGGTTACTGATCATTTCTCAGAAATCTTGTTCTTGCGATACCATGATTTTATAGATCACAAGCTAGCTACTTTCAGAGAAGGATGCGAAATGAAACATCAAAATTGCATGTCAAACTCAGAAGACGAAAGGTCGCTAGTTATTGTGGAATTATCAGGGGATCTGGATGAAGATTTATGGGATAGAATGTATTCTGCTTACAAAAGGTGCCTGCCAAGCGGTAGCAAAATCGTGATCACAAGCCGATCTGACAAGATTGTAAAGTTTGGAACTACACAAGCTATAATTCTGAAATATTTTTCCCATGAGGCATATTGGTACTTCTTCAAGACACTTGCATTTGGAAGCACGGATCCTGAGGCGCACCCTAGGCATATGCACCTGGCGATGGAGTTTGCCAGGATACTGAACGGTTCCCTTGTTGCTGGAAGTGTCACTACTCGTTTTCTGAGGGACAACTTTGACATCAACTTTTGGCGCAAGGTTCTGGCCTTCAATAGAGTGTTCATCCAGAACGATCTCTCTAAATCCGGTGAGCTTCCATTTGATCGTCTAAACCAAAGTAAGCCTGCACATCTCGGGAGAATCTCTGCACCGTACGAAGATTTAGTGATTTCGCGTCAGCATGAATGCTCTTCAGATAAGGAGCTTCCACAGACAAAACTTCTAGATGTCATGTATGGAAATGTTAAGCATCAGGGCAAGTTTGAGGCCCTGGTATGGAGGTCTCAGATACCCCCTTACTATATCCACATACATACTTGTGAGATTCGAGAGCGAAAAAATGCAGCAACCAAGAGGAAACGTCCGATAAGAAATGGAGTCTAGTATGGTATCTAAGTATGTTTTGATTGGACATGTTGAGTTATAGCACAGTCATGGTACAGGATGTCGCATATTACCCTCGTATTTTGATTTGTATATAATTGTTTAGTATTAACAGAATGGTGCTTGACTCTAATGCACAGATTTTTATAACATATTTTGAATGGCTTCCTGTTATTGTGTACTGTATTTAGGAAGCAGCTGTAGAATCTGGATGTTGACGCTTGTATTTGTATATTTTTTCTGCTCAGTACTACAGACAGTCCACATTGCATAATGGTTATGTTTGGTGATTCTCATAATTGGTTTCCGGGGTTGCAATGGAGCAAGTTATCACATACTCACAGCCGTTTTTTTTTTTAATTTTGAACTGAAATATTCACAGCCATTGTTGTAAAGCAGAGACTTGTGGTCGTGCATTGTGGGCTAATAGCATGAAGAGCTGTTAAACTAGCCTGATTCAGATTAACTGTATGATTTCAGCGTATCCATGCACTCGATCCTGATGCTTTCCAAGTTCATAAAACTGTACAACAGTTTGATTCATAATGATTCTTAATATGTATTTGTAATTTCACGGCTTCGTTTTTCTAGCCACTGAATGCGGTCGAGGGTGGAGCCACCTTCTTTGACGACTCAATGTTTCTTTTTCTTTTTTTAGAAGTGGAGTAGTTGGACAACTCATT
Source organism: Zoysia japonica (assembly GCA_001602275.1). Taxonomy (NCBI): domain Eukaryota; kingdom Viridiplantae; phylum Streptophyta; class Magnoliopsida; order Poales; family Poaceae; genus Zoysia; species Zoysia japonica. Next base: position 1,959,390 of record BCLF01000051.1, on the reverse strand, counting down.
TGAGTTGGTCATTGTACTGGTGTCTCCGATTCAAAGCAACGGGACGCCTAGAGAAAGAGCCCTCGATCGTGTAGTTCGGCACACCCGACTTAGGTTTCTTATTATACATGAACCAAAGGTCGAAGAGCTATAATGTGGTGAAACAGGGTAGCGAGAGCAACTGCGTCGTCGCCAAGGTCGTCACGGGACATCGGAGATGTCATCATCTGCCGATATTGCTGTTGGAGGAGCATCTTGGCCCTTGCAAGTGCCACGAACAATTCATTAGTCATTCAAGAACTCATACATGCTGTGGATCCGCTCTGTTTAGCGTGCTTAGCGGCTCAGGTGCCGCGGCAGCGCCAGTGACCTTTGCGCGCGGTCCGGGCCATCGAGTCCGGCAGCTCCTTTGCCCTTTCGTAACCGCCGCCGTAGTCTGCCGCCGTGCCGTCCGGGACCTGGAAGAGGCGACCACGGCATGGGTCAAGCGGCCATGTCTGTGCCACTGATTCCTCCCGACGGGGATGGGCGTACTTGGCTCTGCTCATCGTCGCTCTGCAAGAGCCAATGCCGTGGCCCTTTCGTCTTGATTCTCAGCTACGAAGGCTACGTCGCCTTTGGGGACTCGGGTGTTCTCCTGCAGGTGACTGAGCTCTCCCTCCCAAAATTTCTGCTCCCTAATCTGAACCATGACTTGCCCAACTTTGACTGATTGCCGCACAGCAGCAGTTGAGACTCTTTCAGTTGAGACTTGCAGATGTTTCATGCTGTCAGGAGGTACTTGCAATTTGTATGCACTATGCAGCACAGCAGCAGTGCCTGTTCTCTCAACAATATTGCATGGTCCAAAGAACTTCACTGCCAATATGGGTCTGAGCCTCTTGACCACTAAAGATTGAGCATATAGTTGCGGTTTCAGAAGTACCATGTAAAACTAAAAGTATGCCCAGACACTACAAGAAACCAACCATTTAGCAACTATGTTTTTAGCTACCAACTAGTTTGGTCACTAAATGCTAGCTTTTAGCAACTAATATCTGGTGTATTTGGTTACAAAAACTCCAATAGAAATTCTGCTCACTTTAAATCACGAAATTAGTAATAATGAGCACTTATTTAGTTTAAGTTGGTGACTAAAAATATAATGGGTTGTAGCAACCAAGGCCCACGTAACGCAGCCACGCCATTGTAGCAACCAAGGCCCACATGCACATAGAGCAGAGCAGAAAAACCAGCAGCTGCCTATTTTTTCCTTGCGAGTTAATCCACATGGAGGCGGCGTCGGCTAGGGCAGCGACTGGGAGGTGCAGCACGGCTGGCAGCGACTGGGAGGCAGCGGCTGGGAGGCCCGGCACGATGGTCGGATCGGAGCAGTGGCGGAGCCAGAGGGAAAATACAGCGGGGCCGACTAAGTAGATGTAAAATTAGCCGGTACTTTCACTAGTAATTAACAATGAAAATATATTTACTATAATTTGATAAACATATTAACAATGAAAATATATTGATTGCTCTTACATATTAAGTGCTTCATCTTCTGTGTTTTACTCTCTAAATGCTTAGGTGTTCAACAATTTTCACTGATTAAGGGGGGCAATGGCTCACCCTGACCGACACTTAGCTCCGCCTATGGGTCGGAGCCAGGGAAGCGCGCCGCAGCGGCTGAGAAGTGCGGCGTGACGGTCGGGTCGGAGCTAGGGAGGTGCGACGCGACAGCCGGGTCAGAGCTGGGTCTGTGCACGCGGCGGCCAGAAGGCGAGGCGTGACGGCACACAGTGCAGCGACCAGGAGCGCGGTGCAGGGGAGCAGCACACGGTACATGAGCGGTACGACGGCACACAGCCCCAACTCAACAATCCCCTTCTCATAGCAGTTCCATGTATGAATTCCTTCTTCCCCTTCTTCCTTTCATGATTTTTCATACTAATTTGTTGGAGTGCCATTATGTTTCTATTTGACACTATAATTTAGAGTTGAAACTAAATCTGCCATTCCTGTGAGGAATTCTATTAGGTTTTAGTAATGTCATTCAAATATGCAATTTGTGAGCACTGATTTTTTTTATGTCCTGCAACTTTATGATGATAGCCCAGAATTGACCTCATCTGCCCCTAGTTTTATGTAGGTTAATTCATAGATTTTGTCTGATTACATATAATCAAGATCCCATGGGAAATCCAAGCAGGTGGTTTAATTTAGATTTCGAGCAGTGTGGCTAGATTTCCATGTGCTCCTACTTGAAGTTGTCTGCGCACTTGCCACTTCTGCATCATCATGGCCCAGCGTTGAGTCAATCGTTCTCCTAAGCACTATAGCTGAACATCACATTAACTTGACCCCTCTCTCCCTATTCCTCATGTAATGTACATATTCGAATCTCTTGAAAATAAGTGCAAGCTATTCGATTTGGGGATTTATTTTTCAGAGTAAAAATTATTTATTCGAATGTGTGTATTAAAATTGATTTTGAGAATTTTGCATTTTGCTCTAACCCGTAGGTATTTAGACATTTCTTGCCCTTTGACATTTCTTTTAGAGCGCAGAGAAAAGAGGTTCATAGATGCAGTAGTACTACAAGGATGACTTGTTTGTGGTAAGGTATTTATGAGTTTTTTTTTCTTAATAGGACACTATGCAGGACACCACCACTTGTTGATCAGGCAAGCAAGCAACTGGGATTGTTCCTGTTCAGTTTTATGTGATGCTATTCATGCTCATTGTGCTGTTCCTCAGATATGCTGATACTAGATTCATGTATTTCACAGATCTTATATCTTCCTAGTGAATTAGCAATAATAGCAGCTTGCGTTGACTCCCATATGTAAAGATCAAGTGACCGAGAACAAAAGTTGAATCGGCACTCATTAATACTAACTTTTTTATACCTTACCGTCAACTAGAGAGCTAGCACTCAATTCCTAGCAAACTAGAGATAAAATAACACTTAAGGAACAACCTAATATGCTAGATGCTACCAACAAAGAACACTAGAGCTAGACTAAAAATAAACAAGAACAATAACCTAGTCTAGAGAGATAAACCAAGGACGGGGCAAGGAGCTAGCTTGGCAAAGAATAGCAAACAAAGTAAACTAGCTAGAAGCTGAGCAAGGCAAAAAACAGCTCCTACACATGCTAGTTATGATATGAAAGCAATCAAACAAGACACACTAGCATTAGAGCCACCATGAGTGAACTAGAAGCAACCTATCAATACTACTTGCATGAATAAAAGAGTAGAAGATAAATGACAAGTAATAAAGAGAGAAGCGAGGCTCAAAATTTTTTCCCGAGGTCTCGAAATTGGATGGCGCCTTCACCTACTCCTCGTTGAACCACTCCCGTCGTTCCTGAAACAATGCTCACAAAGGTACGCTCGGACGCTTGACATCCCGGCTGTCACATACAAGACCCAAGCGCTAGAACAAACTTCTAAGGCTCGAACACTCACTCTTAGTGTCCTTTTCAAGCGGAGGATCCGAAACCACTCACAACTTGTGACGTCTTCCACAAACGTCACAGAAGCACAATCACCGACTTCTAACCGGTCTACGCCGTCATAGACCAAGAGTAACAAGCCTTATCACTCCCTCTAGCCTCATAGGCTCTAGAAATGCGTGGATGCTCTAGTTACTCTCCCTTTAGCACTAAAGATCTTCCAATTTTCCACTTGTGCTCTCTTTGGTGGCCCTTGGCTCTTGCAAGATGTTTCCTTAATTCTTCTAGCTGTTGAAAATCTTCTCTTGGGCTGACACACGGTTATATATAGGCTACCAACTCCATAATAGCCGTTTATAGCTATTATCAAAAAGCTGTCTGCTTTTTCCAATCACCGGAAGTGATCACCTCCGTCTTGGGCTCCAAGAACATTCTCTCTGGACTCCATCTCCTTCTAGTCACTGGACTGTCCGGTGACCAACTCTTTTGATGATTCAGTCGTTTGCAACCATATCTAGAACCTGCAGCTTTCATAGTCATCGGACTGTCTGGTGACCTCACCGGATTGTCGGGTGTCCATTTCCTCTATTTCTTGAACCAAAAACTTTTCTCTGGAATCCTGCACCCTCCATAGTCGGTCCTTCTCTGAAGATACTTAAACTTATAGTCACATGATTATCCAGTGATATCACAGGACTGTCCGATGACCTATTCTGAAGCTAAAACTTGGATTCTTTGCTTACATCTTGTTTCCAACTTCCTTCACTTGATTCTTCATCTTGTGCATTGCCACCTTAGTGCCATTGGCGACTCCTAGAGCATCCAAACAACCTAGCACTCATGTGGCCAAAGAGAAATGACTCAACCGCTCTTAACAGTACCAGTTTCTCCTATAGACTCAAAGCCTACACTAAACCACACTTGGTTCTAGCTGATCCTTAGCCTTGATCCACCTCCAACCGCGACCTCCATCAAGAGTCTAATTACCATATGAGTCGTCGATCATCCTCGAGGAAGCCAACTTTTGATTTTTGAGATAAGCATATGTTGATTCTATATCAAATAAGTTAGTTCATGGTTCTCACTCAATCACCAAAACATTTATACCTTTGGGGTTTCCAATGCTTCAAAGGTCATGAAGCTTACACCATACCACTCAATTCATATATCTGCTTGTTGTGACCTTTTTAAGCAATCAAATACTATTCTCAGTCTGAATTTTTTAGGTTAAGTAAATAATATTGTGAGACTACCATGTGCATATAAATAATTACTAGGTGGGACATAACTACACTTTTCCACTCACAAAACTAAATATTATGATCTTTGTTCAATGTCATTTTTACAAAGTAGTATATATGAAAGTGTCGGGTTGGAAGTTTATGTTCAATTCCCTACATTTTTTATCAGATGGTGAATTGAAAGAGATAATTGCTTGCGTGACCCTGTTTTGAATGTTAATAGCCAATTTGACCTTATTTTTTTAACTTTGCTTATTTGATCCTGCTTTTAGACTCTGAATAGCCAAATTGACTCAATATTTTGCTTATTTGAGCCCTCTTTTTTAACAAATGGGGGGTCAAATTGGCTATTTGGAGGATAAAAACAGGGTCAAATAAGCAAAGTAGAAAAAATAAGGTCAAATTGGCTATTAGCCTTCAAAAGAGGGCCAAAAAAGCAAATGCCCCGAATTGAAATGTCAATCATTGCCCGATCTATCTCACTCTTATCTGATGCTAGTCTTGGGGTAGCAATGTTCAGTCTAGGTTTGCGCATCTCTTGTAATATTTATTTCATTAGGATGGTGCTTGTTTACTTTATCCTGTACAACATGCTCTTTTTTTGGTGTGTTCATGGCACTGGAGCTGCGGATTATTGCCTGTAGGAACACCCTTACTGCATTAGCAATGGTCGTCAGGTTCCTCATTGGTCCAGCGGTCATGGCTGATGCCTTTATTGCTATAGGACTGCACGAAGTTCTTCTGTACATCGCAATTGTTGAGTTATTGCACCATTTAGGAGTGCTCAGTCAATGAAACAGTAAATCTCTGTACATGGCCATTGTGATCGCTTTGTCTTGTACCTCCCTGATAACCTTATGCTTAGCAGCAAGGTGAGACCTTTGGTATGTAATTTTTTTATATAAAACTGGCATGCTATTTTTCTCTTGCAGCTCAATGTTCCAATTATGTCTAGTTCCAATAAAAAATTTGTGCTACATATTGTCTTGTAATTTTTTTTCCCCTTGCTTGAAGAATCTACGAAACCAATTTGGTTCTTTGTCACTTTAATCAGTCTCTTGTACAAACATGAACATGCAATTTTGATTTCACATAAATTTACCTAATAATAATTCACATCATATTTGTATTGAACTGAGATTTTTCACTAATCATGCATGCTTATTATCTGCTTTTGTAGGTGTTCCACGTTTGTACAAGTGAGTGCCATGCAGAAAAAATTGTCAAATATCATGTACCAAAGTTCTATTTACCAAGTACATCACTAAACACTTATTTTCTTGTAGTCAGAGATCAATCACACAATTGGTAAACACATGTTGCCATTTTCGACTGGTCTTTTTCTGTGCATTGTAGACTGGCAACCATCTTGACTCGTACCGGTTCAACATCTGACGATTTGTGGCCGGGGGCATGTTTGGTCTTTCGGATGCTGGAAGGAAAATGCACTGGAATGATCCTTCTGGCGTTTTGGACTTCTCATGAATATTACAGCAAGTGCTTTCCTTCGTATTGACAAAATAATGTTTTACTATTTTAAAGAGTTTCGCCTAAATACATAGTTCACCTATCTGCAATTGTTTTGAGTCGGGGGGGGGGGGGGGGGGGGT